>JADLZK010011919.1:0-318638 GCA_015847255.1 Hyparrhenia diplandra | reverse complement strand
CGTCAAGCTCGGGTCTTCTTTAATTAGAAGCACAGATTATTTTCCTCACTTTTCCTATCTGTCTTTTGTAAGAAATCTGTTGTTTCTTTCTTGCCACACGCTGCCGCACGCCAAGCAGACAACGCGAGCGGATCGCAGGGTCGCGCCGCAGACTGTGCGGATGTTGGGTTCGATGTTGTTTATCGGGTCCGTAACTGTTGAACGCACCCGCCTTCTTCATTTCCCCGCCTTCCTCGCCCCGTCATTTCGCCCTCGCCTTCCTCGTGGCGTTTCCCTCCCCTGCTCCCCGGCGATTTTTTTCAATCCAAAGGCTGAAGCCAAGGCGTGGTGGTGGCGGGCAAGATCCGCAACGCCGAGGTTCGGCCCGTGGCGCTAGCCGCTTGAATCGCGGGGGCGGCAGGCCGATAGCGCTTTGAATCGACGGGCGAATCGGCAAGGGTTCCAAACGCGGCGCGCCCAAGGCGATTCCTCCTCCGCTCTCGTGCTACCCAAGGCGCCCCTGATCCGCCCCATTTGGACATCCTCCCGGTGGCTTCCCCCGCCAAAGCCATCGGATTCTTTGCCTTTGTTCGGCCAGACGCGTCACTCTCATGTCGGATCCTCGTAAGTAAACTTGTTTGTCCTCCCCTTTCGCTTGTACTTTGCATCCTGTTTCTCACATGAGACAGATGATGACCATTTTGTAGTTGCTCCCCAATCTGCACTAGTACTTGCTCCTCTCCGTCATCTCCGGCGGCGCAGTAAAGGGCGCCCCTACCGAACAACCAAAACCACGGGATGGATAGCCATGAAGAGCAAAACTAGGAGGGGCAAGACGATGACATTCATCCACTCCCCGGGTGCCGACCGCCGCCAAATTCTCGCCAGAGGTCACTAGCGAGGTCCGTGAGCACGGCCGTGTCCAGTGAGGTTGTCCCTCCGCATGACCCCCAATCCCATGCCGCTACCTAGTGTTGTCAGCGCACGCTACACACCGCTTGTCCATGGGGCCACTGCCCATTCGCCATTGCATCCGGAGTTCAAGTGCTAGAAATTCCTCGCATGTTCTGGCCTCAGGCCGCTACGATGTGCTTGTTGCTCTATGCCGCCACTGTGTAGTCTAGGTGTTTGATGAAATGTCAATGTAAGATGACTATTGTTCAGAATTGACTGCTATCTTCTAACTTCTATTGGTCAATTCTCAGGTTACACGCAAATGCTTGATCGCCGCTCTGTGTCAAGTATCTCGCACTGCTGGCCATGCTGTCCATCCTTCTTTCCCTTTAGCACATGCCATGGAGTGGATGCTAGTGATGCATGAACGTGACCACTACCTACCAGCCAGAACCAGCCATGAGTGGAAGCTAGCTTGTTATGTGATGTCTCCTTTTTTTTAAAAAAACCACATTGATATGATATTTTCCGAATTGAGATCACTTTGCTATATTTTTCAATACTTCACAACTAGTATGTGTTTCATATGATCATTTATGAGTTCGTTTTTTTCCTCACCGCCGAAAGCAGTCATCCTAGGGTGGTCCAACAAGCTAATATGTTGTCTTGTTTCGTATTGATTTGGTCCCTACCTGCAGTGCGTGTTCTCTTCCTCACGTTGTTGTTGATTGTTAGTTCTTCAAAAGTTGTTCCTCTCCTCATGTGTTGTCCGGGTGATCCGGGAGAACGAACGATCTCTGGTGATTTGTAAGGGATTCACCATGCATTCTATGGAGGTATGATGTTTTCCTGGTTGTCGATTTCAACAATCTTATGTTTAACCAACTTTTTGAGTACCGCCCCGGTATTGTTGTATTAGCCTCGCTAGACTAGAGTATGTTTGGTTCACTCCATTGCATAATCGCCACACACCATGTCAGTATAGAGTTGGAATAATATGGAGGTATTGACATGTTGTTTATCTCAGACGTAGTTTTTTTTTAAAAGAGACGGAGAGAGTATTTGCCCGCATGACCGTGCCAACCTCTCGAATCGGGTCCGGACTGCATCTTCTCTCGCTTTTTCTTGGTGATCTCCCTAGTCCTAGAGCTAGTTGTTGCGCTTTTTTGGGATTGTATAATCTCGTAGCTATGCCTTATTGTAAAGATTTGATTCGCTCATGGTCTAAATGCTAGAATGACAAACATATTGAGATTCGATGCGCAGACTTAAGTGTGCCGCTCGTTGCTCATTTATCGCGTAAAGGTTCAGGTCTTGACAGCTTTGAAGATTTGGTGCCCGAACCCCGAATTAACCTACATGTTTCTTTATCTCAAGTTTTGTTGCATATTACCTCAATTTCAAAAAATATCTTTCAAGAAAATATGCATATATTAGCCGTAGGATGTGAGCGTATACCTCGCTTGTTTGTCATCAAAATGTTGTATATTGTCATTGCTAATATTGGGAAATATCTAATCTTATTAATAATTTGCCACTATTTTAGTTAACTTAGAGCATCCAATTGTCCTTGTCCTTCCCGAGCATGTTCTCTTGGGTTTGTGATTGGGTTTTTTTTTTTTTTATTCAACTATTTTAGTTAACGTATAACACTAAGTCAAAGCACCTTTTTGTTTATTGTTACAATGAATTTTGCTTGCTAGTTGCTCAATCAAGTGCCGTTGATTTTAGCAGAGCATCGATCAATCATTCTGCTCCAAGAAATTTAAACCCATTGATTTATCCGTATGTGTGTTGACTTCTACACTATTCGTATTCATCTTATAATCAAACTCGTCCGATTGACTGCTTGCCTTTTGTTTTTTTTTAGTGACTTTGGAGTACCAAAGATGCAAAGGGACAAAGAGCTCTAGCGTAAGTTTCGCTTCTCATGTGGGCGTAAGGGCGTTGCAAACATCCGATCGATGTTAGTAATTTTCTTCCTTTTGCTCTTTATTCCACTCTTCTTTTTTTTCTAGATTTCAAATAATGCACCAAGATGGTTCAAACTAGAGCAGCCTTCCCTATTTCAGTGTGCTTTTTCGTAATTAATCATGATCATTTTCTTCAGCTTACCACAAATGGGAATAGAGCTAATGGACACTGCTGTTTGTCAATGATCGTAACAAGTATAAGTCAATGCTTATCCGCACATATTCTACAAATGGATGATTGAGGTTTTGTCTTTTATTATTTATATGGGCCATCTATATATCCGGGCTATGGTGGTTGTGATTCAAATATACATGGCAAGTGAGCTTTTCAACCTACTAAGAAAATCCAAAGGAAGAGAAACAACAAATAGGATTTAGGTCGAAATCGGTAAGCTATTGGGCTTTGTGTGATGTTATATTCATTCTTGGCCACCTCTTTCCCTAGACCACTAGTACACGACACTAGCAAAATTGTCTCCTCGTTAGTGCAACATCTGGCTTATAAGTCAAATTGTTATAAGATTGTTACATTTTACATGCCGTTATAAGTTAAATTATATGACTGATGTGTTCTCTTTCGCTTAACACCACATACTTTGGTTGATATTGCACCATTTTTCCACCTATATCTTGTTTTATTAGGTGGTTTTCTCGTCAATGACATTATCAAGCAGGAGCACTTATGGCTTGTGCCGCTTGTACTTTAGTGATAGGAAAAGAACTATTTGTGAGGATATGTAAACTAAACAACTTAAAGATTTAGTTTTGAGCATATGCAATATGCTGTTATTGAACCTGCTTTTCCTCGCCGCTTTGTCTTTTTTTTCTCGCTAGCCGATCTAAGTGCCTCTAGGTTTTGCATTTTCTCGCAGCCTATCCACATCATCTGGCAAATGATGTGGTCAGCTAGTGGCCTATATTTGGGGCTAGGCACCAATCGCTATGGCGGTCGTGATTGGGAAGGGGTAGATACTGCTATGGGCCATATCATCTCCACCACCATCGCTGAGAAGAATGGCGACCAAAGCCGGTAATCCACATTTCCAATCCAACCATTCCTTCCAAAGCAAGATACTCGGCTCTTGTAGCCCTCCATGCCATCCATGTCCCAATGGGTTACTATTTCGCGGTGCAATATTTTTAAAGGTCAATGGTGTTTCCTTTGGAGCCGTAGATTTGGTCCTCGCGCTGCCAAAGGCTTTTTCATGTTGTAGTTGACATTGGGGTGCAACAATGCTTTTGTACCTTTAATTTCCCTTCCTATGGTCGCTACTCCGACTTCAAATGCTGATTGTTGTTCTCTCTTGATTTTCTCAAATTCAGCATCACCGTGGAGCTCGCTATTGTGAATTGTATTCGAGTCCATGCTTTCTCAGGAAATTCAAACTTCTATTGTTTCGAAATTTATCCTTGAGTCTATGCTTTATGACTTGCTTATATTTTAGTTGAGTTGGATTCTTTACTTATATACATATAGGATTGTTTGGTTGCCATCCCGGCCCGAGAGCCACAGCCAGCAACGCCATCCACCAAGACATTGGGATGCTTGCCCGGGCAAGGAGCAGAACCAAAGAGGCACATATAGTATAATTGCATTAACAACATGTACTATTTGCAATATTTGAAATGTGCAATTTTTATATTCTTGTTTTGTAATTTTTGAAGATCATATTCATTGTATATTTTTTTTCAATCGAGAATTCCTAGTGTTTATCCTCTTGTAGGTTTGCAAGCCAAATGGTCATTGGTACCCAAAGAAAAGGGCTTAAGCTCATGTCCCGATTTCGACAATGACACCAAGGAACCGCTTGCGCCTAATCTCCTCTGCTTGCTAGAGAACACAAACCGCCAACAAGGTAATGAAACTCGATCAGCTTGTTTCTCGCCTCCATTGTTTTTAGTTTTTCCTTTTCTATTGTACCCTATCAGAGAACAAAAAGCCTCAAAACTTGACTAATATTATTTCTACGGATTAGCAAATATTGAAGGAATTAGCGCACAATTTGATACATGCATGCACTCTTCGTTATTCTCTCGATGTGTTTCTATCTAGAGTTTTAGCTTCGTGTTCGTGGTCATTAGTCTCTTTCTCAAGTAACTCGTGTTGTATGAGCATTAATGAATTCTACCGACCGTCTAGTCAAATGTCGGGCTTGCTGCAGTAAGTTCAAAATACGTATTTCAAATAGTGAAACAAAAAATATCTTACATGAGTAGAATTATAAGTACTTGGAACTTGGACAACTACAAAACCTTGATAGCGTGTGAGTTATCCTTCGTTGAATTTCTACTCGATCGCATTTCTATTCTTCTATGTGCAAGTACCATTTTACCGATTGCACATTTATAAGTAGTAAATTACACACCTCAAATAATGCAATTATGGTGTATAATATGTGCAATCTCCGGTCTTTATATATAAACTTTTCTACTATTTGGTTTTCCTTATTATTTTACCAATATCAAACTATGTTAATGCAATGAGATCTACTTAGGTTTGATTTGCCGTGTACACCGCTAGTTAAGTATGCCGAGAACGCCTACTTTCAAATTCAACGCTGGGGTTATATTCTTCTTTGAGGTTGCAATGCAGGCCATACTATACAAGATACTTTGAAACTTGACCGAAAATGCATGCAAGTCCTGCTTTGGATCGGTTAATAGTTTTGCCTTTATTGCACTTTTATTAGGAGTAAATTGCAAATTCAAATACCGCAATTACAAAGATATGACTAGTGCAATATTTGTTTTCCATAGAAAAAAATTGTTTATTGTCTCTTGTTTTCGTGTGCTAGGACAATATTTGAATCAAAATTGTAGTAATGAGTTCAATCTCTTGCCAAAGCAGTCTACATATAAAAAGTTACATTGATTAGCAAAGACCTAACTAGTTTCTTTGAACATTCAATGGCAATAACATGAAATTTGTTAAATGGAAACTAGTTTCATTATTTTCAAACCTGGTTACAACTGTGGTAGTTGTTAGCTCGCACAATTGAATAAGTTAGATGGCATTATCATCACTTCCAAGACCCATTCTACATTAAAGAATCTGGTTCTTCCATTTCATGAACTCCTTGGATGTGGACCCGCGCAAAAAGAAAAAATTGTTAACTATGTAACCCTCGCTTATGTCTCGATGTTTTGTCCTCAGATTGTCCCTTGTAATAAAAACAAAATGTATAAAAACAAGCGAGGACCTCGCGATACAAGACAACAAAGTACAAAATGACGCCGCTTGATTCCCTATATAAACCTTGCGCCGAAGGCGCCTTTTGAAAAGTAACACTTTCGCCCGAGGCCGAGTGGGCCGTTAGGCCCCTCGAGGCCGAGACGCCGGTGATCATAGGGACCTCGCGAATTGTGTTTGGATTGTCCCTTGTCTTGTACTTATTATTTTATTGTATTGTATTGTTCATTGTGCTTTGTATAGTCCCTTGTATTGTGCCTTGTATTGTCCCCTACCCACCGGCCTTGTCCTTGTCTTTATCTTGAATCTTGTCCTTTGTGCTAGGTCATGACCCTCTTATTTAGATAGAGTGGGTATTTGTTCGAGTCTCTGTGATGTCTCGACTCAATGGTTGTTTTGTCGGTGGGTGCAGGGAGGGAGGCAAGGGCTGCTGGTCACCGCGCAGATGGTCGCCCGGCAACTGATCGAGAGTGGTGAGCGTCTCCTCGGCGTAGAGTTCATGCCACATGAGACCTTGGCAAAGCATATCTTCCATCAGATGTTTGATTTCTCCTTCCTCACTCTTCTCTTCCAATTGAATGGTTGTTTATCGGTGGGTGCGGGAGGAGGCAAGGGCATTTTTGCCTTGAATTATCAAGTAATATGGCATCTCTGTGTATACGACTATGAGCATGTATGGCATGGTGAATAAATGGTTCTTTTTTTTCGCTTAGTTTTTTTGACAAGTACAAGTTCTAGTGTGTGCATTATTCGTAATGAAGGTATTCTCGCCTTTTGGTGATTTTGGTCTCCAACGTTAGTGCTTAGATTGACCAATCTCATTATTTTTGCATGCTACTTTTGTGCCTTTGATTGTACAATTTGACTATACAACTACTTGCCTACTTTTTTTGGTGTATATTCCTTCGCTTAGTTAATGACACAAGATAAGTTATGGATTCTCACCGAAGGAATTGGAATGGTTTTTATTCCCTCAGAGTCGATCTACCCCCTACAGCCTTCCCTCCCCTTTGCTCACCACTATAATTAACATCATCATCCACCCCTAGGAGAAGACCATTCACGACCAAGGTAAGCAAATAGTCCGCTTACCCCGCGCCGCCGTAATTTAGAGGTTCTTTGTTGTAGCATCTATACTTAGCTAGATAAACCGTGATCGGGAACATTAAAATCTGAATGATGCCATTTTACTCTACTTGGCTGACCTTCCACCTTATAAGTATGATTTTCCCCGCCGCCCTATGAATCTATCAAAATTAATATAAGGATGTATTACTCAAAATTTAATCATGTTAGATGAAGAGTAATATGCCCGTCTGAAAGTTATTATTTCTTATGTTTGTGCTATTGTCGGGCCTATCATATCCACTTAATGGACTATTTACCCAATTCAATCTGCAATTCTGCAGTCTACTCATTGGCGATCGATTATTAAGCAAAACTGTAATTATTTGCACCCAAATATCAGGTTTGTGAAGTTAACTCTTTAACATTTGTGCATGAACATCCTTCCTTGTAGCTACTAGTCTTGGAAATAAAAATGTGTTTCATTACACGGTGAAGTGGTAATTGTGCTAAAGAATATTTAGTGGATGGATCCTTTGTGTAATCCTGGATGGGTGGGGTTGATAGTTCCGAGCTAGATGACGACGATGGCTTAGATTATGAAGATTAGATCCTCCCTCTTCCGTTACACATGATTCGTTCCTAGGACAAACCGCCTCTACCGGGTTTGCGGTGCTGTCGTGAGAATTTGTTCGATTACACTTTACATTTCATGAAATACTTCGATGTGGACTGCACAAACAAAGAAGAATGTGATATTTGTAGTTGTAACAAGAAGATCATTACATTGTAGGCAGCCGGGGACATTAGAGGTGGTCATCTACACTTAAAAAAAATATGTAATTGCCTAGTGAGGTTTCTTGTCATTTGTGAGAACACACACCTATACTTTGTCCTTGTCATTCCATAGAAAAAGATTGTTGTGATTTGTGGTACAAATATATAAACCTATAACTTGTTCTTTGTGCTAGGACACCACCCTGTTTTGTCCTTTTTTTCCATAGAAAAAAAATGTTAATTGTCTTGTCCGCTGTGTTAAAATTGTTTAAATCTGTATCTTGTGCCTTGTGCTAGGACACCACCCTCTTTTGTCCTTGTTTTCCATAGAAAATTTGTTAATTGTCTCTTGTCCACTGTGTTAAAATTGTTCAAATATGTATCTTGTGCCTTGTGCTAGGACACCACCCCCTTTTGTCCTTGTTTTTCCATAGAAAAAAATTGTTTATTGTCTCTTATTTTCTATGGTAAAATTGTTTAAATCTATATCTTGTCCTTTGTGCTAGGACACCACCCTCTTTTATCCTTGTTTTGTGCCAAACATGCCAAACATGGATGCTAAGTTATCAATGTTTATTGTCCATGGTAAATTGTTTAAATGTATATTGTCAATTAGGAATTGATAGTGAGTCCCACGACCACGTGTTGTTGTTTTTTTTAGCTTTGTTCTTTGCTAAGTTATTTACTATGGTTCATTCTACACCTAATCTTTTTCGTTGATGCGTAAGGCGTGCCAAAAAAAGAATACTTGAGCTCATGAATGTTCGAGGGACTCACCGGGGAAAAATGTTGCGTGTCACCATGGGCAAGACACGACTTAACCCCACTTCGTTCAGTTTAGTAAGTACTAGTAGCTCTAAGAATTGTGGTGCTCAGTAGTGTGGTTTACACCAATACATGTATAAGGTTAGCATTAAATTTTCGAGCATGTGTCCTAGAGCTTTTGAACATGAAAAGTGCTAGTAGATTGTTTGCTCACACATTATTACCGTGGAACTCGATACAAGAAAGCCACTCACCCCATGAAAAGTGTAGTAGATTGTTTGCTCATGCATGTGTGTGTTTGAATTGGACTAACTTGTGTGCTCTGTCCTTCTTTTTAGGAACCATGAGGTGATCCCATGGGGTTCAGTCACTTGTGTTTTCACTAACCAGAAAAAGGTCGCAGCTCATTTCTGAACTCAGCATGTGTGAAAGGATGAGTGCATCGATTTCCATTTGTAGTTTGTCTTGTCTTGGCCTCGCAAATCAAGTGGGGTTTACTTTGTGGGCTCCTAGAATTTAACCTTCCGCATCTAAATTTAGTTGTACTGATGTAAATTCTTGATTGCCCCCATGAGTTGGCAGGTCTCTTGGCTTTGCGCGATCTAAGCTTTATTTTTGCACTAGAGCTCGGATATGCTAATTCCTAAGATGAATTTGGTTCTTGTGGTAGATTGCCGTGTTGTTTCGGTTGCTAAACCACGCTCTCATTTGGGAAAATATTAGTTCCCATGTGCCTTCTCCTTTTTATGCTGTGTTTTTTCCAGTTTATTTAGTAGGAAATTTCACTCGGTGGTTGCCATTAAATCGGGCTTCTGCCTTGCTAATTACTTAGTGATGAATTTATTGATTCCTTCATTATCACTTTTGATCACCGCTGCTCGCCCGAGTTCTGTTGATTTCGTGGAGTAATTTGTTAGTTAAATTGTTTTTGTGGATTTCAGTTGGAGGCATCGACCAACCAGTGTGGCCGAAAGCAAAGACATGTAGCTTTACAATCTCCCATGGAAGATCTTGTGTGAGGTCATGAATGTTGAATTGAAGGTAAACCACCTCTTTGCTGTGAACCTCTGCATTTCAACCAATATGTGTGCTTGATTGATGCCAATTTGTTGGGCAGGCCGAGCCAGACAATGATGAGGTTTATGCCCAGCTCACTCTACTACCTGAATCTAAGGTGAGTGATGTTTTTAGGCTGCACACTCATGCTCCATCTCGAATCTTGACCTGAAGTGTCTAAACCAACACCATTTGTACATCCGCCCTGATGTAGCAAACCGGAGGAGGATGGCTCTAGTGAGGAGATGCCTCGCTACACCTCCCGCTCCAGCTTGCAAGGCCACGTGTGCACTCCTTCCGCAAGACATTGACAACCTCCTCGACACCAAAGACGCTGCGTTGGTTTCTTGGTGCCGTGACGCCATGCGGATAAATGCCTTCAACCGCTTGTTAGCTTGTTGGATCCTTGACTTGGTGTTGCCGGTACATGTCGTTATGTGAAACTGTTTTTGAGATGTGCTGCTATACTGTCATGAGCATGTCACCCAACAAGCATAACCATCTGTACATGGGAAGCATGCCCCTTGGATGAGGGACTCAATGAAGCCATCAATGAGTGCTTTGTAATAGTCCCTTGTGTTTTGTGATAGTCCACACCCAAATATGTGTTCATTTTTTTCTATAATAGTACTTAAGTGGATGGGAGATCACCGTCTATGTCAAAGCAAAACAACAAGAGATGCTATCAAATTTCTCTAAATTTGTGAATTTTTGTAAGCTACAGATTGCTTTTCATAACTAGAATAAGAAGCCTAATTGTGTAGGATTTGATTGCAAATTGTAATACTCTAAATTGCAAATATAGTTTAGTTTCACTGCAGTTTTGGTGATGAGTATATGAAATTTTGATTCCTACCGATCCTACATTGCATAATAAGAAGGAATGGTGGACATCTGTGTTGACATGAAGATGAAGACAGAGGACAATAGAAGACAAGGACGAAGCAAGCAACTGAAGAGCACATACCTTTCCGTGTGCCCGATCCTCTTTTCCCTTCTTGTTCATCTTCTGGTGTTTTTCTCTAATTTTTGCCCTTTTCTCCACTCTCAATCTCTTCTAGATCCGGGTTTGATTGGGGGAGGGGGGGAGTCCGGAGGTGCAAAGGGCGAGCTGTAATTTTTATGTATTTTGGAGGGTGTAGATGGCTGCATCGTGGCCCAAAGAGCGTACTTGGATAACGGGCGAGCTGCACAACCATATCGGGTTAACGGGTTTCGGATCTTCAACCGCATCAAGTTACTTCGGCCTGTTAACTATTGGTTTGTTTCCCTGTAATTAACGTTTGTACAAACACGCATCCAAATCCAAGGGTCCAGCCTGTTGCAAGAAATGTTGGTTAAATTTCTTGTGAAAGAGATATAGCAACTCCCTATTTTCCTAGAGTGTTTGCCGACAGGCAGAACTTGCTAAAGCACGGCCTTGAGAAAAGCTCCACGGCGTTGGACTATAGTACACCGGCCATTCTCTGGATCATGGTCATCATGGATCCTCTCGAAAAATTTGCTATTATATGAATCCAAAGAAGTGGTTTCGTAAAAATAGAATTTCTAATATTCTTCGTTAAAATATAACATCAAACATTGGCACTTCGAATACATATGATATTAATTTTCTTTTTAATATCTTTTATCATCTAAATACGTGTATTTGTTCCTAAAGTGACACTTTTACCCTTCAACCTAATTACACGTTACTAGCTGGCCACCTCCTCCTCAATACGTACATGCTTAGCTAAGCCCTTGGCTGCTGAATACGTACATGCTTAGCTAAGCCCTTGGCTGCTGGCATCGCCATTAATTTTTAGAGTTGCTTTCTCAAGGAAGTCTTAGCAGCAAATCCAAGGGATGATGTACCTTTTCAATAGACGTTAAGATAGTATATATCTATGCTCACTCTTAGTCAAGTCATTCCCCGACTTCATTCCGCAAACCGCACCAAATCTGCTTACTCAAGCTTCTTCGAGGTTCTAACTTCCACGACATAAGAAGCAATGAAGCATTTTTAATTGAATCTCTCTGCCGCGGTCCTTCTAGTCATCGTCCTCCTACCCGTCGTCATGACAGCTCGTGGTATGTACGCGCACACATGCATGAACTATATGGTGCAAGTGTGATGTCATTTAGTTTGATATAAATATTTTGCTAAAAGCTTTTAATTTTGATGGGCTTTCAACATTTATTACATAAATCTCCATGCCGGGATATGAACCATGCAGAGTCGATAACCATTGCTGGGAAAGTGTTTAATCCTTGCGTTGTCGAAGACCTGAGCGGCAGTTATAAAGGGGTATGTTGGTCACCTTTTAACGACAACGGCTGCTTCACTGCCTGCAAAAATGATAACACCAGGTACACTTACGGGCACTGTGAAAGTTTTCAATGCTGGTGTTCATACGAAGTATGCACCTCTGAGACTGAGGCTATTGCTAGCACTTCGATCAACAATGATACAATGATCCCCAACTGAACATTGATGATCCGATTCTTCCAAGCTCTCGTCTAATAATAATAAAAATAACATTGTACTCAATGTACGTACAAACAAGCTGCTTACTCATGTTGTACCGTGGACCTGTCTGTCAAAATAAATTTGTATTTCGTCGTGCGAATATTGTTAACAATCAAAAATGTCAAGTCAAGAAAAATCGAGCACCTCTCCAAATGCAAATTTGATTTCTCCATTGCAAAGTTCAACCCGAGCAATCAAAATGCATACTCCATTTGTCTATTTGAAAGTGTCACCGTGGACTACGTGTCATCTCATTTAACCATTAATCTTGGTCAAATTTTTTTATATAAATACTGTTTGTTTTATAATTCATTAAATTTTTTTAAATAATGGTTAAACAAGGTAGTCAAAAGTTCAAAACGACACTTCTAAATGTACAAAGGGAATATATCGTGAGCTCAATTTAGACTATTGCAGGGGAAGTACGTAGTCCCGGTTTATAACCGGCTATAGTCCCGGTTATGGAACTAGGACTACCTAGGGCTAAAAGTCTCCCCATTAGTCTCGGTTCCTAAACCGAAACTAACCGTGTGTTTGGTTGGAGCGCTGAGTCGAACCCGTTTTTGAGGTGTTTGGTTGGAGAGCGGGGGGGACGAAGTTCGACCTAGGAGCGAATATTCGCCCCGGAGATGATGGTCGACCACTGTCCGCCAAAATATGGCGGACAGAGAGAAGTTGAATCCAGGAAAAACCTGGTCAAAAGACCGGCGCAGACCGCGGGAGGTTCCGGCAATAGGCCAGGGTTACCCGTAGTGAGTCCAGGTCCTGACAGGTCCTAGCCCGAAGGCCGGACTATACGTATAGATTTACAACTCGCGCAGAGCGTGTACTCAAGACCACACGGTCGCCATCATCGCATGATGAGTGCCTAGGCCGACAAGCGGAGACCTCATAATCCGACGATGCCACCCAACCACTCAGCTCACGAGAAGCTTTGGAGTACCACCAGACGCCGAGACCAGAAGAACAGTGTACGAGCTCATACTCAAAAGCACACTTCTTTGTCTCGGGAGGGTGTGAGTCCCGCCACCCCTACCTCCCTATAAACTATTCGCTATCCTCCCGTAAGGTATGGCACCGCCTCGACTAAAAGGGGCAATCCGCAACCCGCCCATAACGTAAAGACGTGAGGTGAGCACCAATTTTCTAGATCCCGGTCCTCGAAGACAAATAAGTCCTTAGGTAATGACCGTGCAAGACACCTTCACACTCCCTTCCCGGTCTTCGCCCCGCTACACGAGTCGAACCGGGTCTCCATATCCGCACACGCTTACCCGCCACAGGTAGAGCAAAGAGGGATGCCCGTAAGTATCCCCGACAAGATCGGGTCTCTGCGACTCGTCGTAGTTCCGCCGGTCGACTCGACCCTCACCACACACCCATGTCTAGACAGAAAACTCACCCCACTCGGTGATCCAACTCAACCGTCCGGCCATATACCCGCTCCATATATATACACGTAAGTGATATAATGCGAACAACAATAAAAAGTATATGAGCGCGAGTCTAGTCTATAAGCGGGTGTGCGGGGGGGATAGGTTGCGCGCCAAGGTATAAGGCTCATCAAGCATTTCTACCATGCAACCTAGCAAAGAAATGCATAGCAACATAAAATAAAGCGCTAGCAATGCTATATGATATGTCTAATAGGTGCTATGAGGTTGGGTGGGACATGGCACCTAAGTGGTCACTACGCTGCGGGGTCAAAGTCCTCGCCCTCGGATCCTCCCCGGCCGTTCTCCCGTCCGCGTAACATAGCGAAATGGTTGCGATTAGCAACCATTTAGAATAGCACAAAGAAGCAAATGGAAATCCAAAAACCCAAATTCACTCATGGGGCTCCAAACTGCCACGAAATCGTATGAATTTATAAAAATTTGGACGCTTGGTTTCATATTTTTCTCAAATCGTATGAATTTTCTATGAATTTTCAAAGCCCGAAATCAATTCTCAAATTGGAAAACAGGGTTTAAACTAGGGGCCGACACGTGGCGAGTTTACGGTTGGTCGTCCGACGCCAAGATGACGTTAGCACCGTGGCGCGATTCTCGGTGACATGTGGGGCGGATGACGCCGATGACGTCATGTGGGTCCCGCCAAGTTTCCCTCGGCCGACAAGTGGGGCGCTAACGCCGGCATGACGCCGCCGCTGGATCGGGTCAACGGTCAAATGGGCCCGACCGGGCCGATAACGGGTCGGGACATGGGCCGGATATGGTCCGTTGGGCGGGCCGCCCCGACACGTGTTAGGCAGGTTTTAGTGCCACGTGGCGCACACGGGTTCCTATCGGGTCGCGTGGGGGCTGGCTTGGCCGGTGCGCTGGCTCATGGTGGACGCCAAGCATTGGCGGTCCATGGACCACCACGCGGTCCACGGTGCACCGAAAGTGCACCCTCGCTCCCTTCTCTCCTGGTGCACGATCGCGGCCGGGCGCACGACACCCCTTCCTTCTCTGTTCTCCCCTCCTTCTCCCGTGCTTGACATCATCGCTATCGGGCGCTGGCATCCCGAGGTCTCTCGACAATGGCGGCTCCTCGGCCGGATTCTCCGCGTCGGGCCGGGGCTTGGTCATGGGCGCAGCGGGCTTGGCTAACGGCCGCGGCGCTCAGCGAGTTGGTACGCGCAAAGCGGCCGGCGCCGGGGCGACGGAACGACTCACGGCGACCATGGGGGCTCCAACCGCCCCCGGCGCTGATTCAGCTAGGCCGGGTGCTCGGTGAGCACGGTAACATCGACGTGGTCGGCGGTGGGTGCCGGGACGGACGCGGCCAGCGGCGGCCGCGTACCACGCCGGCGTGGGATGATGGTACCGGCTAGGGACGGAAAAAAGTCCCGTCCCTGGCCTGCCTTTCATTGTTTCGGGGCCTTGCGACGACGCGCCAAAGCCGCCAAAGCGACCATAGGCACGGCGGAGTCTCGCGGCGGCGATGGCTCGCGGCGGCGCCCGGCGGCATGGGCGGCTATGTGGCGTAAGGCCATGACATCGCCTTTTCCCCCAACCGTCTACACGGCTAGGTGTGCAAGGCCACGGAGAGGCTCAACAGCCCGTCCTCGATGAGCGAGGTGGCCAGAGCGGCGCAGACACGGCAACGCCACGGCGGCACCATGGTGCGGCCGTGAGCGGCAAGGTTCCTTGGTCGGCGTCACCCGGCAACGACGAAGGCGTAACATGGTGCCTTCCTACCGCCTTGACGAGGCGGGCGTGCTAGGGTAGGTAGAGGGGCCGTAATCGGACGAGATCAATCAGAACGCGGTAGCGCCATGGTTGGCTCGTGGCCATGGCGACGCTGCTCCGACGGCGGCGTTCCCGAGCGACAGGGGCTCGACAAGGCCGGTGCTTGGCTTCCTAGGGTGCTTCTAAGCGTGCGAGCGGTGTGCATACAGCGGCCCGGCCTCACGTTCCCGTGGAGTGGGAACGCGGCGGTGGACGACAGCTCACCTTGGTTCAGCGGCGGCCGTGGTGAGGCGGTGGCGGTGGAGACGGCTCACGGTTCGGCTGCTGCGGGTTCAAGGCGCGGTTCTCCTCTCCGGCTCCGCCAAGGGTCCGGCCGCGGCTCGGCGGCGCTCCCTTGAGCTCCGGCGGCGGCAAAGCGACAACGGCGTCGGCTCCATCCCCCGCCTTCTTCTTCTCCCTTCTTCCCCCCTCTTCTCCTCCCGGCGACGGGCGGTCACTGGGATGGCCACCGTGGTGGCGGCGCGGTTGGTGAAACCCTAGCACCCAGGGTGCTAGTTTTATAGGTGGCGGCGGCGAACCGGAGGGGAGCGGGCTGGTGCGGTGGCGGCTTGAGCGGGGTTTGAACGCGTGGCCGGGAGAGTTCGGGGCGATGTGGGCCCTCTCGTCCCAGCCTTGCACTTAGCGGGACGCTCGCGACTGCCGAGGCGGTGGGTGCGGTGTCGGGGGCGCAAAGACACCTTTACTCCCGTTGGGAGGGATTTTGGGCGTCCGTGCCGTTTCGCCCCTTGGGCGCCTTCTTGGCGGCCAAGGCAGCGGTAGGGCGCGGGCGGCAGGCGTGTAGCGGGGTAGGCGAGGCGGACGCGCGGGCGCGGGCGCGGCGCGGCGGCGGGCTCCCTTCTTTTCCTCTTTGGGGCGAGGCGACGAGCGCGATGTGGAAGGGAAAGCTGACGTGTGGGGCCTCGGTCCCACGCGCGTCGATGTGGGAGGGGGCGCGTGGTGAAGAGACAAATTTGCCCCCATTTTATGAGAGGCGCGCGGCGCCTTCGCAGGCCGGCCCCACGAGCCGCGTTGGCGCGAGCCGGGCCGGCTGCGCTGATCGGGCTCCGGGCGCCCGGGCCGGTTTCCCTCCTCTTCTTCTTTTCTTTTTCTTTCCCTTTTCTATTTTCTTTTCTAATTTCTATTTAAGCCTTGGTCACCTTAATTGATGAACACTAGTTGCCATCATGCTCATCACCTTAGGGCATTCTAATGGTCATGGGGTGATTGGGTTTGCCATTCAAAGGGTTGGCAACAAAACAAGAATTTGATTTAAAAGAAATAGTTGTTGATTTTATTAAAAGCGTCACATAAAATCATAAAAGAGCCAACTCAAAACATGGTAGATTAAAATGCAATGATGCTCAACATAAGTAAACATTGGGTGCTACTTGTGCAACTAATGAGGGTTCACTATATGAAATACATCATTGCATGGCTTGTTTCGAAAAAAATTTGAAAGTTGGGATTTTCGTGTGGCAAAAATCTGGGTTGTTACAGCTTGGCACTTTTCACAACTTTTGTGCCCTCATAGGTCTCACAAAGCTTCTCCCACACTTCACTTGCTCTCTCAAGGTCCTTGATGCCTTCAAACACTTTGACATCCATCCCGCTGTTGAGAGTGTTCAATGCCATTGTGTTGCATTGTTTGCTGGCCTCGTCGGTGGGAGTGAGATTGGTAGGATCGAGGATGACAAAATCCTTCTCGGTCACATCCCATACTTGGTCATTGATTGATCCCAAGTACATCCTCATGGTTCAATTCCAATAATCAAAATTCTTGACTTCATCAAAGAACGGAGGCTTTTCCCGAACACAACATGAGCCATACTTTGCACCGAAGGATGTTAAGCCTTGCAAAAACGGTGACCACGGCTCTGAAACCACTTGTAAGGTCCTAGGTGGCTAGAGGGGGGCGTGAATAGCCTATTAAAATTTCTACAAAAGCACTTAAGATAACAAAAGGCGTAAAAGCGGTTTGCACTAGCTCTAATGTCTTGCAAGCCTTCTAGTGACAAATCTATGTATAAGTTATGATCTCTAAGTCACATAAGAGCTAAGTCACTACTCTATCTAATGACCAATCTTAGATAAGCCTTATGCTAGCAAGAACAACTACACAAGATAAAATTGGAAAGTAAATACAAGAGCGAGGGCTTGATATACCGACGTGTAGAGGCAATGAACCAATCACCGTGAAGAGAGATATACAATCACAATCATAGATGAAGCCAATCACCAATGAAGACAATGAACACGAGGATTTATTCACCCAGAGTTCACTTGTGGCCGACAAACTAGTCTCCTGCCAGTGCCGACCAACACAAGGATGGTGCTTGAGCTAGGCGGTGCACTTGCTATCTCCAAAGCCACCACTTACAAGTGAGGTACCCAAGATACGAGCATTCCACTAGAGTTGCAATTCGTTGCTCCGACGGGGATGCACAAGAACCCCTCACAATCAACCGGAGGTGGCTAAGAACAATCACCAACTCTTGCCAACGCCTCCACCAAATCACCGAGCCGGCTAGGAGCGGTACTCTCTAAGAGTAACAAGAAATCCACTGACAACGACGACGCTCACACTACAAGAAACCTGATCTTCGATGACAAAATTCCTAAAGACGGGGCCAAAAAACGTCATATAATGTACCATAATATCACAAAAAAATCGATGTCGTCACAAAACTACAAGCGCCATGACTATTTATGACGACAAGATTTCTTGTGTCACATAAAAGTATCCTATATGTGACGTTGCAGGTTGCTTTTTGTCGCAAAATATGATTCCCAAAGCAACCAGGTGCCGGTAGTATTTTGTGACACCGTGTGATGTTTTTTGTGACTTTATTAGACTGTCACTGAAACTAAATGGCAAAATATATAGCAAAAATAAGCACACATGGGGCCTGAACACTAGACCTCTGGTATACAATTGGTGCCTTAACCACTAGGTCAAATATCCATTTGTGCTATAGTGGGGTGCTCTACTTTTTTATATATGAATTTAAAAGTAATAAATCTTGTAAAAGCACTAGTGAAAAAAATATGTGGCACATGGGATCGAACCTTGGACCTTTCACCTTTGGAACAAAATGTGGTGTCTTAACCACAAGGATAATGATCAACTTGTGCTATAGAGGGGCATTTTCTTATTTATATATTTAATATTTAAAAATAATAAATCCTGTGAAATACTACGTGAGAATTGAACCTAGCACCTTTGGAACAAAACATGGCACCTCAACCACTAGGACATGTCTTCATTTGTGATATAACGGGGCATTCTGTTTTTTTATCTATTAATTGAAAATAAATAAATCCTATAAAATATGTGGTATTCAAAAAAAATGTGTGGTGAGTGGGAATCAAACCTTGCACCTCTCAAAGCAGAAACCTAAGTCACACAACCATATTCCTACGTTTGTGACAAAGTCGGTTCTTTTTTCTTGTTAAGTATATCACATAGATATCCCAAGTACAGAACCTAGAACTGAGCCACATAGAAAAATCAAGAACATGAACACAAGGTTTTTTTTCTTTTTGATCTCTAGTTAAAATGTGCAACTAGTCTTTCTCCCACATATTAACTCCAAATTTGATAATTTTTTTTTCTACTTTTTTCTAAAATCATGTTCTATCAATTAATTGTGTTCACTTCAGTCATCTCATATAGAGTTTATGAAACTATGTGAGAGACCGTGCTTTTACAACTACAATTTCTAAAAACTTTCTACGTCTTCTCGCATCCGAGGGTCGTCTTCTACTCGCTCACAGGCCCGCACACGGAGTGTTTACGTGCAACCCGAGTGAAGATCGCTGCATCTACCCGCCTACCCACCGTTTGGCCACATTGACGAATGTCGCACCACCACCGCCCCAGCTACAAGCTTGGCAGTTGACGTGAGATCGACAAGTTTGACGTCGTTCTCCTCTCGTCTCTCCCATCAGGACGCGTGGCACTACAGAGGTTCTCGGCTGGTGGCGGAGGACACATAGACGGAGTATGGATGATCATGGACATCGGCGATGACTCTCTTCTTGTTGTTCTTGAGGGTGTCTCCACGCCTGTCATCTACGCCGGCGAGGCAAATGCATTCTACTAGATCAACAACCAAACTGGTTCATTGATTGAGTACCTTCTCGAGGAGCATCTCCCGTCCGTTGTCTCACCATCTCTAGAGATCGATGGGTATCGTAGCCGCATGGGATGGTCCCTTGGTTCTATGGGTGGACTAGCACGTATCATTTCGTTCATTGTCCCTTTTGCGGCTCTTGCATTTGTTGATATACATGATGACATCGATGGACATATGATTTCACAAAACTTATGTGACATTGTTGTAGAAGCTCATGCCGCAACTCGCTTGACTCATTTAGGTTGTCTCCAACTATCTTGAATTCTGAAATGTAGTCAAATCTTTCTCTGGATCTTGCTTATTCCAAATTTTCAAAGAACGTATGCTTCTCATTTATTTTAAATTTTGGTTCACATGGTGGTTTCTCAAAAGACTATATTCTTAATGAGTTATGCAAATAAACATTGAACTAGGCAAAAAAATTATGAACACAAATACAAATAGATGAATATCTAAAGAATATGTTTCTAAGTCTATGATGTTGAAACCGACTTTAAAATAAGAGACAAAAAGGGGGAGGATAGAGCTCAATTGTAGATAGGGGACACTCTACAATCCTTAACAAGTGGAAATTAGCGGGAGGAGAGGTCAATTGCCCCGTGTCTTTGGGCATTTATATAGGCAATGGCTATTTACATGTGATCTCTTGTCGGACTACTAGTTGGGCCTCTTCTACAGGGAAACTTAGCCTATACACCTCATGGACTCCGCCCAACATTGTTTGTGGCACACTCTTCAATAAGATGGGCTTCACCAATACTTTAGTGACTACAAACAACTTACACACACCAATACTTCCATGCGGGGGGTCTTACCATGATCTTCCGAGATTGCAATGACTAACCTTCGATCACGAAATACTAAAGGGATTCTCCAAAGATCTATAATGTCAACACCGATAACATATCTTCATAAATATCTTTAATGGCTACAACAACTTGCCTCTGTAAAAAGTTTGGCATGAGGGGCTTCGTTGGTTTCTTCAGCATTTACACCAACAATGCCATTTGTCAACACCTCGGCATGACAGCCTTCACCAACATCTTTAGCATTGCCTCAGCTGACACTTTGGCATGAGGGTCTTTTCTAACATCATCTTCAACGGTTACAACGCCTCATCTTCACCAAAACAACGATAGAAGGGGCTTCCGCCACTACAAAGACACAAGAGCCTTTGTTGACACCTTTGACATCAACATTATGATAGCTTGCCTTCAGCCTCGTTCAATGGGGCTGCATCAACTTGTTCCGCACTGAGGTCCACTTCACCTTCCTCGACCACTTTAACTCTAGGGCTTCACTAACAACTTCGGTCTGAGCATCTACTTATAAGCTACTATGGCTACTATGACTAAGTCAACTACAACATGCACAATTGAATGTTGTCTTGGCTTCAAATACTACTATGTCTCTATGACCACTATGATCCCCTCCACACATCGCTTACTATTCTATTTAACCTATGCTTCTTGGTCCCCTACTATCTCTAATTATACAATGCTTCCACGTGAAGCAACTTCAATTTATGCTTTTCATCATACTAGCAAGCCATGAAAAAATCGCGGGCTATCGAATTTAGCGGGAGGTTGGCGAAAACGCAATAGCGCCGCTATTAGAGCGCTATTTGGCGCTATAGCGCGCTATTTGGCATCGCAACAGGTGTTTCTGGCCGCTATTAGCGCGCTATTTTTTTCGTGGCTAGCAAGTGAAAACTCTCCTCATATTTACCTTGAATTTGTTCAAGAGCTTGCTTCATACTTGTCTAGTCCTTAGAATACTCCATCTTGATGCCATAATCTCCTTCCAGTTTATCCTCGTGTTGTTGGCACCTTTTGTTTGGGTTCTTTTTAAACCAATCAGCCAACTTGTCTCGGACACTTGGATTTTTGGATCATTCAATTTTGCCTCGGGAGAAACAAGGTGCAATGAATTGCGCAGGTGGAACAACCATATAAATATGCTCATCATCAACTCCAACATACTCTTCTTGGTTGTCAAACATGTCAGGTTCCCTATCAAGCTCAATGAATGGCTCCTTTTCTCTTGCATCATCGGTTTGTGGGTCCCACAAGTCAATCACTACTCTTATTCTTTCCTTTTCTCTTGCATCATCGGTTCTCGGGTCCCACAAGTCGGGCCACTACTCTTATTCTTTCCTTCATCTACTTTAGTTTAGTGGGAGGAGGGGCTCTAGTGGAGGGAGCTAGGTGCCTACGCTTGGAAGCCATCGTGCGGGGAGGTTCTCCGCACCAAAGGGAGGAACCCTTGGCGGGATCCCCTACACCGGCGACCCGCCGCATCGAACATGATCTTGCCCACACTAGAGTGAGCCATCTTTGGAGAGAAGGTCTTGTTGCACTTGAGGAGCCGCTCTCTCTCGCGCCGAAGTGGGAGATGCCTACGCCGTGTCTTCATCGTGGCGAAGCCGTGGAGGATGAGTTCAAGGCATGCCTGACCTGCAGAGTAGACCGCACCAGAAGGTGGAGGCCGCTCCCGTCGGGTGACCACGCGGACGCTAGAGGAGGCTCCACACTGGAGGTAGCTTCCCATTAAGAGGAGCCACTGTGTCGAAGAAGGGTGCCACGTAGGGTTGCATGTCATGACAGACAAAGGGTTTTGTGTTGGTCGTTGGGGAGAACTTCAAGGTGGGGAAAGTGCTCAATGAGTCCTTTGGGATAAGAATTGAGCCACTTATTTTTGAGGCCAGGAGTATGGGCTCTACTGGGGTGAGTTTCTCTCTCATCACTCAAAAATAGTATAAGAGGCTGAGTAGGGGCTATTCTGGAGATGCTCTAACACAGTGGGGATGCGCTAACACGTAGAGGCTCTAACTAATTATAGTCATCATCAATTCTGACTAATTTCTCAAACATAGAGAGACACGGAAGCAAATATCTTTCTCTCGGTCTAGTATATAAGTACATTATGGCATGGTCACGCATAGTCTACAAAATGATAATTTTACAATAGCTACATATAAGAGTATATCAATTTAATGGAAAATAGAGTTTTTTTTTTTTCTCTCAACAATCTAGGGATGGTAACTTTAATTAGGTGGTTGACCTATATAAGTTTGAGATATTCATAGTCAGACTTAATATAAATCTTGATGAATTTTGTATTTTTCACTATTTGCCTAAACGGCCATTGTTAGCCGTTCGTTACTAAACTCTACACGCTATGGTACGTAATCAGCCGTTTATTCCGTTTAGCTTGAATGGTCTAGTGGCTTGTCTTGATATCTAAATCTAAATCTCCTATAAGAGAGTCGGGAGTTCTCAATTCGATTGGTTCTCAATCAGTGGTAACTGAATTGTAGCATGCCAGGCTCGCCGTCCCCACCCGGTGTCCTCTCTCCACGAAAGCCGCGGCGGCCTCTTCGTGTGCCTCTGCACGGATTTCCGTCCCCGACCATCCTGCTCCTCCCGTGCACCCAGGACCCGGCGGCGACCTCTTGGGTTTCCTCTTCAAGGATGATCTTCGTCGACCGTCGCCCTCCCCGCCTGTCCACCAAAGGTTCTGCCCACCCCGCCCCCACCCCCCCCCCCTGCTTTCATCCCGCCGTTCCTCCCCCCTTGCCGACCGTCCAGCTGAATCTCCACTAGGACCTTGTCGTCGTGTTCCCTATGTTGAGGTCCCCAATCCGGAAGCGCCAATCCGAAATCGTCCTCCACATGTCATCCCCTGTCATCTTCTTCTTCCCTCCACACGGTGGTGGGGCAACGGAGGGAGGACGCCGGCAGGGAGGTGCGCCCGCGCTGGGGAGGGGCGTGCCAGGCCGCATGTGCGCCGGGGAGAGGCGCCGCCGGGCTGAATCCCACCGGGGAGACGCGCCGCTGGGCCAAATCACGCCGGGAGGAGCACACGCGTGCCGGGAGGGGCGCCGCCAGGGCCAAATCCCGCCGTGGAGGGCGCGCCGCGACGGGAGTCACGCCACCGTCCGCCGAACTGGGGCACACCGCGTCCGCCTCGCTAGGTCTGGATGTGTCCACTGCATTGGGGCACGCCGCCGCGCTGTTCGTCGTGGTGCAGTGGGGACAGGGACGAGGACGGACGATGTGATGGCGATCGACACGGGCTCGAGCGAGAGGAGATCGAGGCTGAGTTCCAGGTCTCCCGCATGGCTGCTTTGTCGCCGCTTCATTTCTTTGTACAAGTTATTTGTTGGTCAAACATATTAAATTTTGTTGTTGGATGTGGTTTGTATTTCTGTTCAGGGAAAGAAGAGGTTTGACATGGACGCCCCCGTCGGTCCCTTCGGCACCAAGGTGGGTGATTTCGGTTTGGTGGCTTCTTCTACATTTCACTTGACGTGTGAGCAATTGGACTATTGAATTGATTGCTCAGGATAGGGTTGTAACTCGCGTGGAAATTGCTGAACTGACAATATGTGGTCATGGTGACTTGCTGCGGGATTATAGATGCAGCATTGCTATATTGTATTTTATGCGTGAGTTCCTGGAGAAGAACTACAAGGAGACCTCCGGCAAGGAGACCATCAAGCTTGCGATCCGTGCACTTCTAGAGGTATATCATAAATAAATTTTGTTTCAAATTTCCTCCAATTTACACAACAGGATGTAAACCTTATGATATCTGGGTTTTGACGATGTTTTGATTTGCTTCAAATGTGTTATATCTCTTCAAGGAACACACATAACAGCTGTAGAGCACGATTAACATGATCAGGGATAACCAAATGTGTTCTTTAATGCCTAAGCCTTGAGTAAGCCAGACAAGTTTTCATGGCAACTATAATTTGGATATCCATCTTTGTTCACCGTCTGTCTATCAGGTCATGTAGTTTCCACTTTTATTTATTATGTTTGTGCTGGCAATCACAGCAAGCTCTTGGATTAAATTATCAATGATTCCTGACTTGAGTTGCTTATGATCACGAGTTGCTTGAGGTATCTCTGTATTTGTCATTCTAGGCATTGACTCTGCTTCAGGTATTTTATACATGACCAGAAAGATATTAGCATTAGTAATGTCATGTTTTCTTTTTAAAAAATGTAATCTGTCCTGCAGATTATGTTTTAATTGAATCATAGAAAAAAGCAAACTTAATGCAAAACTAGAATCATATCCATTAATACCTTCATTGAAAACCTAGGTAGACATGGAAGAACTGAATAATGTCGCATAAGATTTTTCATCTATGGATGTGCATGGGATATTTTATATCTATCCAAGATGCTTTGTATAAATGTTCACGACAACTACGGGGTTATGGATTTCCTGTGTCAGCCTGTGTTTGTCTTACTCCCCATCATTTGCAAATTAGATACCATGATGTTTGACTCCCTGATATCTATTCAGAATGTTTACAATGTGGGCATCATTTGCACGAGGATCGGAACCCGGCGAATTAACAGGCGCTCGGCAAACCCCTGCCCCTTACCCACCTTTGAACTCTCCATCTCCAACTTCAGTCGGCGCCCTTCCTGTATTTTGTTAAGGGCGGGGCGGATCGGACGGGATGGGTGACTGGGGGGTCTGTGCGTATGGGCCTTTGCCCTGAACCGGCGTCTGCCTCAATCCTTTATATGGTTGTACAAGGTAATTGCACAGCGTGATTTTATTGTTGTTGTGTTTATGCCTGCGATCTGTTTTTCTCACACTATAATTTCGAGGAATTGTTTGATGACAAGATCTGCATGATTTTCGCTGTCTAATATTGTTATAATCCTCCGTTCATAAAACATGCAGTGAAAATCACATAACAGTGTGAGAAAATCATTAAAGTATTTTGTGCTCCGAAATTACTCACATAATATTGTTATAAACCTCTGTTCATAAAACAAGGTAAAAGCTATGTAATCTGGCAGGCGGATCCATGGAAATAATACTACTTTAGTTCATGAGCTATAGTGATCGTGGCTGTTTAATGGAATATGCTTTTCTGAAGCAATTTTAGTCCCAAGAATATTATTGATTTCTTAATCATATCTTTCTTTTTTTTTTTTTCAGATGTGTAGATGCCAGACGTTTCTTGCATGCTGAACGTGGGTGAACTTAATTCAGAATGTTTACAATGTGGGCATCTCAAGTGTCTTTTGGCATATACATTCAAGTCAAGTGTGTTAATCCCGCACATCATGGCGCCTCACACATAAAAAGGACAGGATTAGGTGCTCCAGTCAAGGTGGTGTCACCACAGATTGTGGGCATGCAGTTCAGGTTTCCCTTTCTCTGGATAATCCCAAACATTTTTCTTTTCAGTGCCTATGTGCAGAAATGCAGATATGCCTGATAGTGACTACAAATATGCTTTAAGTAGTCAACTTGAATTTAATTGCCTAAATCTATCGGCATTCAGTTTATTTCATGTTTTACATATTATTGCAGATTGGTGTCACAAACCCTTAATACATGTGTGCTTATTACAATACCTGACAGCTATGCTTTAAGCCCGACGACAACGCTATTATGGGTGAGATCACCAATTCATGGAGTACCAGGCCATCACGAAGTAAAAGGCACCAAGGACGAGTGGACGCTACTGGGAAGTGGGAACAGGGATGCCTTCTCCAGGACCCTGTGAGCTCCATCTCCTTCACTGTCTTTGGTACCGTTTAGATATTCCTAATTTCCAATGCTTTAGTTGGTGTAGGAGCAATATTTCATGAGCTAAGATAAAAATTTAAAAGGTGTGAAAAAAAGGGTCGTAAGTAGTTATGTCTTTTGCTTCTATCTTCATATTTTCTCTGATTGTCAAGAGCTTATTGTTTTGAATTTTGTCAGGTTGTGTTTCGCTCGAAAAGTGTTGTAAGTTTTACCAGCCATATATTACTATATGTCCGGACTCTTAGCTAGCTACTCGATATACACAAGCTCTCATCTCTTAATTTTATTATTTACATTTGATAAGCACATCTTTATTTTTCCCTTGCTACTCGCATGTACCTCCATCTCTGAATTTAATTAGTTACTAGATTGGATGAGCATACACACCTTCTACCACCTATATGATTCGAGAGAATGGATAATAATGTTGTTTTCTCTACCATATGCAGAATATTGCCATGCACACATAGAAGCTTATCACAAACTTCTGCCTAAAGGTCGTGATCAATAGATTGGCCATGATCCATTGTAAATGAGAACTTCATTATTAATCCTTCATGAACATCATGTGCATGTATCATCTCTTTTGTGCATATCTATTTGTTTGTTATCATGCTTTATCAGTAAAGAAAGATCATTGTGCTAATACATCTATACATATACATCTTCTAATTATACATCTATACATATACATCTTCTAATATTAGCAACTAAATTCTAACCTATTTATATTTCTTACTTTATACCCACGGCAACGCGCGGGGAATCCTCCTAGTCTAACATGAAGCAGGTGGTGCGGCGATTCGATTTTTTCTTGCTTCTAGTTGGGTTAGCTGGTGGTTCATCCCAATCCAGTAGTGTCGTTTCACTCCGATCCTGATAGTAGATTCGAAGGTCGTCAGCACTCGGCTGGCTGATGCTATAATGAACACATACTATTCAGTCAGTCATTCCCGGCCGGTCAGTGTAGGATTGCCACCGCCGGCACCGCCACACGCCGACCATGCATGCATGCACCCAATTCGCTAGGTGCAGACCAAGTGAAACCGAAACAGTGCTGATTCGCTCACCCAATTGGCAAAGAAACATTTTCCTGAATTATCTAAATACTTATTAGGTAGCAGGTGGGAAGAAAAAGTAGGTGAATCAAAGGTCTATCTCGAGTTATCTCGGTGTGAGCTTACTCTTGACCTACTCCTTGTATTGCTACAACTCCTTTTGGGAGTATATGATGTAGACTATCCATTTTTATTGCCAGTAACTGCTGTTTAACTTTTTATATCTAGAGAGTTTTTTCTGTCCCTATCTGTGTTATATCTAGACTTTTCCGACTCCGACCAATAGATTACTACTCCGAGTACAAATCAAGCGATACCGGTCATGGCACCGTGATACTGTACTCCGTACATGCCAACTCCGATTGCTCTAAGCAGATTTCGACACTGACTCGGGCAATCGATCGACACCGAAGCTAACTCGAGTTAGCGCGTGCTCCTGTACTACTTAATTCTCTAACCTGAGATATAACCCGAGACCCTCTCTCCATATCTATCTATGCCATCCTAAAAGCTCGCGCCGGCCAAGATCAGATATTGACACCGACCAGACCAGCTAGCTAGTCGACGTACGATAGGTCACCGCACCAGGTAGTGCTATGACGTCGAAGCAACAGGCGGCGCCGGCCGATTGCGTCGTCGTAAATATGGAGCTTCAGGTCGTAATAGCGGGCAATCCTGCTGCTGGCGACGACTACCACGTCGTGGGCGTCAAAGCTCACCCCACGGGCGTCGGAGGCCTCCATCTGCAGGATCGTCGTCACCACGTCGTGGATGTTGATCGTGATCTGGTCGTCGGTGTCCCCTGTGGCGACTCATCGGCCATGACGACGAGCCCCAAATCAGGCCATGTCGAACTCAAAGCAGAAGAAGGCCATGTTGAAATCAAAGACAACGACGACAACAGATCATTCGGCCATGTCGAACTCAAAGCAGAAGGCCACGTCCAAATCAAAGACGACGACGACGGAGCCAGCGGCGGAAATCCCTGCCTGGTGTGCACGGAGCCCATGAGCTGGGTTGCCGTTGGACGGTGTGGCCACGGCGCTGTGTGCAGCAAGTGTGTGGTCGAAGTCCGGTTCTATCAGCAAAATAAACGCTGCGGCATCTGCTCAACTCACTGTCCTAAGGTCCTCGTTACAAAGGCGGACGCCGTGTCCGATGGAGTCGCCACTCTTCTCAAGTTGCCACGATTTGTCCTTCGAGACGGCCTCGTGAACAAGGCGGGTAAGGCGTACTGGTACCATGGCCACACGGCGGCCTACTTCGAGGATGACAGACAGTATCGACACGCAAGAACTGAATGCCATGGAATAATACGACCCTTCTATAAACCTGTGGTACGTTTTTCGATCTTACAGCACACACAGTCGAATTATTTAAATTTAAATAATATAATAGCTCGGTCGATTCCATATCCAATAAATGTATGTATTTCTTTGTCTTGCAGATCATCTTCGTGACGTGTTTTGCTTTCCTCATCTTCATTGGAGCACTTATAGGATCTGTATTTGCAAGTGAGGCGAAGCATGCGTCGTCACGAGTGAGAGCCTATCCCATCAGCATATTCATCGTGTTGTCGGTGGGTGCCTTCTTCTGGTCCTTGCCATACTGGAAAACAGATCCTGATGATTTGCAACACAGGCGTCGTGTTCGATCTATGCCAGCTAATGAGCAATAGTTGTACAAGTCAAATTTCTCCGGCCGGATGTGATAAGTTTATAGAAAAATGAAATGAAATATACAAATATCTATGATATTAAAGTAGTTTGTTTCATTAGATATACTATGTAATAATATATGGCCAGGAGCTGATACAAATATCTACGCTGGTGCGCTATGTCCCTCTCTCTCAGCTTGCCTCCAGGTTACCACGTCACCCAAACCACCGAGGGAGGAAAAGTGAACTGTATCGAAAATTTAAGGAGTGTTTTCATCCGGTTTTGTGGTTTGGGGTGCAAAATTGGACTTTGCAGATAATTACGGGAGGGAACTGGACTTTTCTCTCTCTCTCTCTGTGTGTGTGCGCGTGTGTGTCTGTGCAATGCTCCTGAATGAACCTAAAGGCGATCAGCCGTAAATCGCGCAGAAGGCGTCAAAGCGAAATGATGGCAGCCCAGGTTCGCAGCCCACGCAGCCGGCCGACGCAGCGCACCGCACTATTTGGGCCCCCAATTCGGTTCCACTTGCACCGAATGACGCCGCGGGACCCATGTCTTTCGAGCCGTGATAGTGACGTCATCCGCAATAAATACCACCTGCTTTCCGCAATAAAAAGGGTTTAGGGCGGTCCCAACGACCTTAAATGTGTCGTTTCCATACGCATTGATGAAGGCTCCACGTGAGACGAAAACACCACATGGCGGCGAAGTTAATGAAGAGAGAGAGCTCAGCGGGTATGGCAAAGCGAACCCCAACCGGCGGCTCCCGGGCGTCGCTCCCGTGGGAGACTCGGGGCACCGCCACCGCCCGGCCAAGCCCCCCCCACCCGGCTCCTCCTCCGACCGGCCTTTCTCATCGCGGCGGCGGCAACCAGCCGGGCTGCCCTATAAAAGGGACGCCGCTGCGTGCTCCACCACCCCTCCGCCCCCCAACCCCTCCACCTCCCACCTCCGACTACTTCCCGCCGGCGACCTCGGCGGGCCCGAGGGTGGCCGGCCCGGCGGATACACGCCCTCCCAAACGGATCTAACCCCGGCGGCGTCCCCTCGCCTTCCCACCCGACTTGGTTGCTTCACGGCCTTCTTCAACCGGCGGCGCGTGTGGGCGCGGCGGTCTGGGCGGCGGTGGCCTGCCGGATCTAGAGCCGACCGCCGCTCCTCCCCTCCTCCTAGGGTTGCGGGTCTACGACAACCGGCCGGCAGCGGTCTTCCCTCGGGTCGTCGGTGACCATCCTTGATGGCCTCGCGACACGGCAGCCACGGGGGCCGCCTATGCTGCTCTTGTTGGTATGGGCGAAAGCTTAGCCCAGCCTCGGCTAGGTAGACAACGGTGACGCTTTTAGCGCCATGGACCTACTTGGGGGCGTCGTCATTCATCCACTTGCAGCGGCACGACGGAGGCCGGTGCCCTGATCCTTCTTCCGCTCGTCTGGGTCTCAGTGGCGGCGTTGCCATGGTGGTGGGGCCGAGGTGGTGCGGGCATGCATATGTGGCCTCGTGATGAGGCTTCAGGCATGCCGGGCCACCTCACTGGCGTGGACGATGGAAGTTGGGTTCGTGCAGCTCGTCGAGGGTTGGAGGTTCGTCTTCCAGGCTGGGGTCGAAAGACCTCAGGTGCTCTCTCTGCGTTATCGGTGTTCGCGGACGTCGATCTCGTTCTTGAAGGCAACACTTGAGCATGCCTGCAGCCTCCTCGGTCCGTCACTCCCCCTCTTGGTTGGTTTGGTCGTCCTGCTATTCCTATTTACGCTTCATGTTTATCCTCACCCGGGTGTGTCTAGCTAGTGGTACCTGTAGTTCTAGTCGTTGTCGTCTTGGGCGGATGCTTTGCCGCCAATGTGCACTTCGTTGCTTGGGCGGATGCTTTCCGCCATATCATCTACGAGCTTGCGTTTCCGCTGTGTGTGTGCTGCCGAGGTCGCGGTCGTTACGAGCCTATGTTTCCGGTTGTGCTGCCGAGGTCACGGTCGTTACGAGCCTGCGTTTCCGGTGCACACGTGCTGCCGAGGTCACGGTCGTCTCTGGCGGATGCTTTGCCGCTGATGTGGTTGTTGTCTTTCCGGCAGATGCTTTGTTGTCGAGGTTGGTCTGGACGGATACCGTGTCGTCTGAGTTCCAGCGGATGCTTTGCCGCTATTGTCGACTATGGCTCAGATCTCTGCTAGCTACATGGGTGTTGGGTTTCTGGTTGTAATAGGCTCAGCTTTCCGGGTTGTTAGTTGGAGGGTCGGCCCCACCCCTCCCCCACTCGTTTCTTGCTGTCTATTTTTGCACGTGATTCGCTAGTAATCCGTGGATTACTTACGAATCATATGTAATTTCTCACTTCTATTAATGCAATATTCCCTCCGTCCCAAAATGTCTGTCGCTTTCGGTTTTCGTGCCACAAGTTTGACTCGATTTGTATAAAATACGTGCAACATTTATATCTTCAAATAAATTTGTTAAAAACTAGGTTCGAAGATCTTTCCAATGATACTAATTATGTATGATAAATATTAATATTTTTTAATCTATAATTTTTTAAAGTTGTTTCTCGGGAAGCGTAAGTGACGTATACATTTTGGGACAAAGGGAGTAATGCGTGCTAATGCACGCTTTCAAAAAATAAAAAAATAAAATTAAGACTTACCAATTGTTCTCTTTTCGTAGTTTAAGAATTTTCTAGAGACATGCAAAAACTTTGGCCATAAAAATTGGTGATGCCAATTCTTTGATAATGAACTAATTGATGACCATGAATTTGACATTACCATAGTTTGGTCATTTAAGAAGTGGATACCAACCAAACATGCTCAGAGATACATACTAGTCCCTGTATTTTTTTTAGATTATAAAGCTCTTTGGTTTTTTCTTACATAACTTTTACTATGCATTTAAATGCACACTAAATTAATGTACTCATGCTGTTTATAATTTTAAACTATGTGAGTAACATTCACTTAGTATGACAAAAATTATTACGTACGTATGATGATATTATGAATCACTCGCTGCTTGGCTGGCAGCTTAGATCTGCCGAGACTAGTAAGCTGTTTGACACATGGACACCTCCATTCCGGATTCTCGAAACGGTGGGGACCTCAAACATGTCAGAGAATCGTTCCGGAACGATTATTAGCAAATGACTTTTACAGCAAACGTGTTTTAACAGACAGAATCTGCAGGATTCGTAGCTCAGCAGATGGTGAATCTGACGCCGTCTCGAATGGTTAGCTATTTAGCTATCTAAAGAGTGATGTGGCGGGGGAAAAGTAGGAGAGAGAGTAGTCACTACTACGTGCAAATAAATTGAAGCTATTTCACGCGTGGCAAGAACACGTGTGAGAGGAAGGCGTGTGGGTCCAATAATATAAAATAGTCTTTATTATCGTCTCTCACATCCACATCAACCGACTACGTAGCTAGCGACTATCTATTACGGACGCCCTGAGAAGCGTCAATTCGAGGGGTGAATGGGAACCGAGCCTCAACTTGCAGCCCCGTCCCTCCTGGCCTGTACCGCTGGTGGTGGGTGACACAAGACCATTGCTGACACGTGACATTGAGGCTCCGGTAACTGTAGCTGCACCAGCCGCCTTGTTCGGCGACGGCGGAGCACGTATCGCCTGCCGTCGCGTCGCTGTCTCCGCGTGCCCGTTGGCTCTGGCCCAGCTGCGTGCGTGTGGACGTCTCCACGCTCACTGTCGTACTGTAAGTACTGTCCACGAGTATCACGAATCGTAGTACCGTCAGACTGGTATCCCCGAGGCCCACTACAAATTCCTCCATCGTAGGCCTCGTGTTGTAAATAGCGGTCCTGAGGCCCACTATAGATTGGCCTCGGTGCTGTGTTTTTTTAGAATAATGATCTCAAATAGTATACTGTAGTGCAAACTTGGGGATCTGTTTCCATCAAACCTTGGGAGAATGCAAATCTTTCTGCTAAAGTAGATGGGGTGCACGGACGGACGGAGCCGGAGATCGGCCATGGGATGGAAAGTTTAGAGTAGGCCAGACCAGCACATGAAAACCAATGGAAAGGCCCATCGCTTTTTCGCAACGATGCGGACAAAACACAGCTCCTGTAGGGCTGCGCTGCCGTGCCATGCCAGAACCCGAGACGCTCTGGCAGCCATGCACCCTGTTGCACTGCACCGCCTGGTTGGTGCGCCGGGGTTCCTGACGGCCGTCCCGTCCCGTGTACTACTCCCTGACGGGTCCACCTCACGCGCAGCAGAAGGGAGATGTGCCGCTTCCCATTCCTCCACCGGACGGTGCATGCATGCATGCCGGCCCGTTGGCAGAGCTGCTAGCAGCATCACTCTGGCATGGCTGTTTGGCGTACCGTACGATTGCTGCAAGGAAATACGAGATGTGGGCGCGTACGCGCGCGTACTGGTTACGAGCTGGAGGCGTGGCGAAGCATGTCCTTAACTCTCTTCTTCGAATCATCATCTCTCTGTACTCCCTCCGTTCCAAATACTTTGCAATTATTTGACTCATATAAATTATGTTTGACCGCTTCGTTTTATTTAAATTTTTTATGTAAATTATAAAAAAAACAAAAAAACGTCATTACAATATCTTTAGTGATGTAATAAGTCATAACAAAAGTGGTAATATTTATTAAAAAAGTTGAATAAGGCGAGAGGTCAAACACGGTTTATATGAATAAAAGAATTGCAAGTATTGTGGAACGGAGGGAGTACAACAAACTTAGGGATGTGTTTGCATCAAACGGGATTGGGAGAATGCGATTTGGTAGTTATGCAAACTTTGGGCTCGTCTCAATCTTTTTTCGCATGGATGTTGGAATCCGAGCAGACAGGCTAGTGGAAAGCCCCCATGGCTTTTTCGCAACAGCTCCACGATGCGGACAAAACCCTGTCCTCTGCTGTGCAGTCTGTTGCCAAGGCAGTCTTCCCTCTGTGTTGCACTGCACCGCCAGCGCCTGCTTTGCTTCTTTGACCACACCCAACGGTCTGTGCTCTCTCATTTCCCAGCAATTTTCTCAGCCGGAAGAAACAGATTGCACTTTCTGTTTACGCTTCCAGGTGTCTAAACTTTGTGCTCTTATGTCTGCTTATGACTCGGGCCATTGTTTTGTTCTACTTGTATTAATTTCAGATGTACCCATAGATTAGTGAGAGACCAGCAGAGACGATAGTAGGTACGTAGTGCACGTACTCCATCAAAGTAGTACGTACTAGGCAGCTAACGCAACCGCATCATGGAGCTCCATCCCTCGGGCTCCATGGTGACAAGTCAGGCCAGCAGTTGGCCTAGCTGCTTCTTCCTGCTCACTTGCATTGGGTCCAGTCCACCTGGGTCGCTGCACGAGACTTTCACGGGAAGGGTAGAACTCTCACCGCGGGTGTGTTTAGATCCTAAAATTTTGGGGCAAAATTCTGGGCGTCACATGCACGTAGACGTTTCGTTTGTTAGTGGTAAATATTATCCTACCATGGCGTAACTAGGCTCAAAAGAATCGTGTCACAATGTACATCTAAACTCACCTAAATTTTATACTTGTGCAAAGATTTTTAGGTGCGTTGAATGTTTCGATGTGATAGGATGTGACGGGAATGCAAAAATTTTGGAGGGAAATTGGGGCTCCAAACACACCCCGCGTGCTCAAAATCAGCCGCCTCCCTTTCTCGAGTACTTTACTTTCATGGAGGTGTACTCGAGGAAAACAGAGCTCAGAGGCAAATCTGTACTCTGCAAACGAAGATCACGCGCTTGGCAACGGCTCGGCGATGCGGACAAAACAGAGCTCAGAGCCTTGCGCGCATGCGCTCTGTCCTGTGCTGCCGTGCCAGTAGACCCCAACCCCATGCCATGCACCAGCACCAGCCAGACGCTCGCTCTGTTGCTATCCTTTTCACCCGATTGCATTTATTTGAAGAAAAATAATTTTTCTGTTTACGCTTCCAGATGTCTAAACTCTGTGCACTCAATTGAACAAAAATAGTAGGTAGTATGTCTGATTATGACTCGGGCATTCTTTTGTTCTACTTTCAAATGGTATTCGATCCGTACTGGGCATTTCTTTTGTGCAGATATGTTTAGGGAACAAGGGATCAGGATGTGTTTGGTTCGGGATGAAGAGAAATGGAATGGAGTTTAACACTGTTTTAGATCGCAGCATTCGTGTTTGGTTAGTGGGTTATGTTAAACATGCATGTTGTTTTTTCTGAGAATCCAAACGTGCATGTTGTGCAGCCAATGAGTGCGAAGGTAAAAAACAGCACATGTCATTTGTACTGCTAGCGACCCACACTGGCTGCAGGTGGGACCCTAGATTGTTGGGCCCATTTCTTTGAGAGAACTGGCAGAAGGGGCACGTACTCCATCGCACGTACTAGGCAGCTATACGCGCTAGGGCACTATTGAGCTACTACGCGCCTCGCCCTCGCCTCGGTGGATTGCTCACGCGCTGCACGAGACTTCCATCGCGTGCTCAAAAAACAGACGCCCGGCCGGGACGGCCGTCAGGAATCCTCCAGGGGCCCTCTCCTCTGCTACTCAATCTGCTTTTGACCCACCCCTTCATAGTGCTAGCAGTGTATGTACAGTAGAATGGGAAGAGATGGAACGAGCCAGAGAGAGCCGAGAGGTCGAGGGAGAGAAAACGCTTGATGCGACCATGGGGTAAAACATTCGGCTTCTGCATCTTGGGGAGAATGAAGAGGGGTAGAAAAAAGACGTTAGGAGCGTGATACGGAGTACAATGCACTAGTACTCCGTAGGAGTAAAAAGTAATACCGAGACCAGTCGCGTGTGGAGGGAGAGCGAGAGGAGGGGGCCATGCTGTTTGCTGGTTGATGCATGCCGGCCCGTTGGCAGAGCTACCAGGCGACCCGTCAAAAAGAGGAGGAAGGGGAAGCGTTGGTTGGCAGGCAGCTGCTCGCAAGGCATGCAACAAAGCCAAAGAGCGGCCGGCTCCTCCGCTCCGCCATGCGGACAAAACAGCCCAGAGTCTGGTGCGCATGCTGTGCGGTGCCATGCACCTGCACTGCACAAGTCTGTTGCCACGGAGCCCACGTGCCTGGGGTGTGGCCTCAAAAAAAAAAACAAAAAAAAAAAAGTCTGTTGCCACGGCAGTCTGCACTCTGTTGCACTGCACCGCCTGGTCCTCTCTGCTTTTGACCCACCCCCTCTGTTCCTCTCCTCTGGAAATGGAGAACCCAGGACGCTACAGTAGATTAGTAGCCTCTCTCTCCTGACTTTTGCTCTTGTACTCCGACCGTTCTCTCTCCCACGACCTCTAGCTTCCTCCCCATTCTATCGTTTCGAATCAACTGGATACAAACGGCTATCATGCAGGACCAGCGTGTGGAAGGAGAGGATTTGATGGTCCACTAGGCTACTGTAGCCAGCTGCTAGGGTAGGGTTCTGCTTCTGCATGCTGCTTCTCTCTGCAGGGCCAGGCGGGCATGCAGACCACATCCTGATCAATCGCTTGTTCGGGCCCTTTTTTTGCTTCACCGGTCGGGAGGCGTGCAACGTAAAACACGTACTCCTACTCCTACTGCGCGCACTGCATGCGAATGGAATCCAGTGGCAGGCATTGGTGCGCTTGGGCAATCGACAATAAACGGCCACGCGCGCATGCACGACACGATCCCCGGCTGTACTGCATGCGAACGGAATCCAGTGGCCGGCATTGGTGCCAGCTTGGCTTGGTTCCATGGCTTGACCGGCTAGCTGGTGACCAACAAACGCGCCGTAGTATCCCACCAAACCGTGAGAGTCTGTGGCCGTTCCATGGAGGGGTGGGTCTTTGGTGGGCCATCCACTGCACTGTTTCATGTACTCCTGCTCGTCTTTTGCTTGTAACAGTGACCGGGTCGTCGATCAGAGGCCGACGGGATGCATGGCAGCTAGCCAAGCCAAGACAGCCGTCCAAGAATCACGTTATCGTGCAGGCTACAAAGGCAACGTTCAAACACCATCTTAGCAAGGAGTAGGAGTATATCATGTCAGAGAGACGGGAGGACAAAAATTTACTATGGATAAAGAAGAGGTAACTTTTGAAAAACCAGCAGGTAGCAGTTGGGGTACTACGCAGTAGACCAAGAGTCACTCGCACTGTTGAGGCCATGTTGGGAAGATGAGACGTCGTCGAGTCGTCCCCGTGGGCGTGCCCCCAGCTCCCCGTCGGCCTGCCCCTGGCCTCCACTTCGCAATCCCACCAAGTTAACCCTAGCAGTGCCAAACAGCTCGCGAGGGAGTGGCACGACCATGAGAGTCTGAGGCCGTACGTGCGTGTGATGCGTCGCGTTTTGTCCGGTAAAAATTGTGCATCCGATCGATCCAGGGAGGGCTGCCACTCCACCGTTTCATGTTTGCTCGTGCTCGTCCTGGCGAGAGAGAAATAGGGGGCCACTGTGGTGCAGCTGAACAGCCGGGGCGATGGTCAGGTGTGCATGATCATTGATTGGGGCTACGGCGTTAAGCAAAGACACCCTGGCCTTGTTTAGATGGCTAAAGTTTCTAACCTTTTTTTCACTTTCTCTCCATCACATCACATTAAATACACCGAAAGACATATGTTTGGAATATTAAATGTAGATAAAAAAAAATAACTAATTACACAGTTTAGATGTACATTACGAGACGATTCTTTTGAGCCCTAGTTACTCCATGGTAGGATGATATTTACCACTAACAAACGAAACGTCTTCAATGTATATGATGTGACATTTGGTTCCAAATATTTGCCATCTAAACAAGGCCCACTACTGTTTGTCTTTTAAATTTTTACCGGGCGACCCGTGTAAAGGAGGAGTAAAGAGGAGGAAGGCGGAGCGTTGGCTGGTCGGCAGACTGGTGCTCGTCCTACTACTGTTGCTTTCCTATCAGCTGCTAGCCAGGCATGCAAAAATCCAAAAGTCTAGCACAGCTTGCATGGTGCTCGACCATTGTCGACTCACAGCGGCATGCACCAGACGGAGGTGGTGCGGGCTGACCCACCAGCTAGGGGTCGCTAGCTTTGCCTCGTGGGGAGGGGAACCGAGGACACAACATCTCCTCAGACCACTAGCTCGCCGGCCTATAAAAGCAGCTACAGTCGCTTGAGTCTTCTACCCTCCACAAACACTACCCTGCCTCATACTACTCTGCTGTAGCTCTCTAGCATCTTCCACTGCTAAAGCTTTCCCCCCGCCCAGCCCATTCCGATGGCGGACGCATTCGCGGCGGCGAAGGAGGGTGGGTGCTCCTATGGCTTCCCCTTGCTTTGCTCGTGTTATCTGCATGATTTTGCCACGTATCCTATGGTTTTTCCCCTTGCTTTCTTATCAGCAGCTGTGCATATCATGTGTTCCTTCACATTCTTCTTGCATTCTGTGATGAACCGAGTCATGAGTTATTCTGCTTGCTATGTGAAGATAGTACTGTTATTATCTTTGTGGCATTGTATAGTATACAGAAGACTGAGCAAGCTCTACCGAGCAGGCACTGTTATTATCCTAGGACTCTGACATTTCGACAAGCTTTGGACCTCTTGTAATCTGCAAGAAGGGACCTCTTGTAGTGGCTTCCCCTTGCTTTCCTCGTCTTATTTGGATGATTTTGCCACCGATCCTATGGTTTTTCCCCTTGCTTTCTTATCAGCAGCTGTGCATATCATGTGTTCTTGTTTCGTATGTTTTTTTGCTTTTCTGTTCGCGAGACTCTGATTGAGGGTGGGTCAATAATGTGGCCTCTATTTATAGATTTTTTCCCCCTTTCTTTCCTATCTTAATTGAACACTGCAGCTCCACTTTTTCCCCCTAGTTTTCCATATCTATCTCTACTGCATGCATGTTTACCTCTACTACTTGCTGCATGCTTTCATTTTGTCTCATACCGCTCATTGATTTTCTTAATTATAGTGCTCCTATCTCAGCTTTTTAAAAAAAAAAATTGACTCAAGCATTTGGTTTCTTTTGCAGCTCGTGAGATCTTCGCCCACAGGGCGAACAAGGTATGTTTGATCTTTTGTTTTAGTGATTTCGTTTCACTGCCATTTATTTATTTCTCTTGTAGTTGACTTTGTTTTATTTGGTTTCCTTCTATGTTTTTTTTTTTCTCAAAGGTCAAGGACGTTCTCCATCCCCCATGCTTGTCATGGCCATCCTCTACCCGGTGGTCATTGGCTTCACCCTCCAGGCCAGGGATGGCACTTCTCGTTGTCCCATCCCCGCCCTGAGCGTTTTTTCTACCGGACGGTTTACCAAAACCATGATTACCGTTTATACCGGGCGGTCCGGTATAAAAAAGAAGGCAAATTCAAAATTTAAAATTTGAAAAAAATCGTTGAAAAAAATCTGTAAAATAGTTCGTGATTTATAGAAGCCAAGGGTGTAAAAATTTGTCAAATTGGAGTTGGTTTGGTATAAAAATTTTAAATCTAAGTTTGAAAAAAAAAAAAAAGAAAAATACACAGCCCGGCCCATTAAGGCCCATTAAATCATGAAGGTCGAAAAACATACTAAACACACTCAAATTTAAGTAATTTTGACATCATTGGATTCTACAAATCATGAAGTATTTTTAGGAATTTTTTAGCATTTTATAAAAAAAATTACATTTTGAATTTTGAAAAAACCGTTCAAAGCTGCTCAAACCGCTCGGTAAAGGACAAACCGGGCGGTATAAATTCCAAACCGCCCGGTTTACGGATTTTACCGTTATCATTGTCATTTTGAATTCAGTTGAATTCAAATTTCAAACCGTCCGTAAGTAACCGTCCGGTTTACCGAAAACCGGTTTCACGTTTCGGACCCCGGCGGTTTTCTAGGTCCGGGTCGGTAAAAACGCAGAGCACAAGAGGGACACGGCCGGGGTGACCGCAACCAATGGGTCACCTACAACGGTGTCGTGTTCTCGCACCTGTTTTCATTTCCTCCTCGTACACCATAGTGCATCTATACCTCCTGGTGCACATGCGGATTGTGGGTCCAAGAGGCACCCCGAGGCTCTCTGCTGGCTTTAGTTGGATAGGTCCAACCATTTTCGCTTGGATTGGATTTACTTATTTTTACACATATGCTAGCCTCTCTAGGTACTATTCTTTCTCGTATCCTTATTTTGTATTTGTTTTTCATGATAGTGTCGTTGCTTTTTGCTTATAAATTTGTAAATGTTATTCTTGAATTCATTAGGTATGGGACACATCTGGCGGACTGGATAGCCACTGGAGTTTTTACTCTTATCATTGTCATTGTGACTTTTGTTCTTGTCATAGTAAGTAAAATTAATAAACATCTTTCATTATTTGCCCCAGCCCAATACTAGTCATTTTCTCTAACACATTGTCATCTTTGCAGGCCCCTCCATCCCCTACCAACATCATCGAGGATCTCGACCCAGCACACCGCCCAGCACACCAGGCCCCCCACCCAGCGCACCAGGCCTAGTTGGTGTACACCAGGAGCAGAAGCTGTATCAGGAGTTGTAGGCGTTGCTAGCCCCCCAGTAGTACTATTGGTCTAGTAGGTTGTACTGAGTACTGTTATAGTTTGACTAGCTAGTGAGTTGTTTAGTATGACTAGTACTCAGTAGCCTAGCTTGTGTGCCGGTTCCATTGCATTTTAGTTTGACTAGCTAGTACGTACTCCCTCCGTTCAAAAAACTAGCAATTCTTTGGTGATAGAATCTGTGTTTGACCTTTTCGTCTTATTTAAAATTTTTATGTAAATTATAAAATAAACTAAACATTACTACAATATCTTTAGTGATGTAATAAGTCATAACAAAAGTGGTAATGTTTATTAAAAAAGTTAAATAAGACGAAAGGTCAAACACAGTTTCTATCGGTCAAAGAATTGCTAGTTTTGTTCCGGAGGGAGTAACTTGTTTCATGTAATAGTACTCAGTACAACTCCTGACATATCATTTTTATTGCCTATAGGCTGCTGTTTATCATTTTATTATATCTCGAGAGTATATTTGTGTAACCTTTGTACACCGTGATGCAAGCCAACTCCGTAATCGGTTTTTCAACACTAGTTCTAGAGAGTCGTTTTAGGCATCGTACAGGCTATCTGCTGCCGGTCTGCCACTCTTATGTGGGCTTTCTCCCACGTCCCACGACTTTGCTTTCCCAACTAGTACTGCTCCAGGCTTCCTGCAACTAGTACTACTAGCAACGGTGGAGACGGCCGGCCGGCATGGCCGAGGCGTGCAGCACAGCACGCCATCACCGAGATCGGCACGCGGACGCACCGTGTGCTCGTGATTCGGGCCACCTGACCCAAGTGCTGTGCCGAGCCGCTGCAGATGGCGCGCAGAGGTGCGGCAGCCGCGCTGCCCCAGCCCCTCCATGGCCCGCGGCGACCCATCCCCATCCTCTGGCTCCGTCAACGGCGCTCCGCCTGCCCTACCTCCGATGGAGGTGCTACCGAGAGCAGGTGCTGGCAGGGTGGCCCTGATCTACGCGCCGGTGAGCTCGCCCAGCCATCCGGGGCTCCGGTTCCGGGCACGGTGGGCGGCGCAGCGTGCGTGCAAGCCGGCGGACAGGAACTGTTCGAGGGCAGGCGTGGTCGCCGGCCCTGGTCGTTGCCTCCACTTGGACCACGGGTAACAGGAAGTACAGAGAGATTGGGATGCACGTCTCGTAGCCTGGCTTCTGTGCCCGTTCCCGGTCGTTCTAGGACGGAGGGCGTAACCGGTTCGTAACCGGTTTGTACACGGTGATGCAAGCCTGCCAACTCCGATCCCTGGGAGCACATTTCGACACTGACTCGGGCTATCGATTGACACCGAAGCTAACTCAAGTTAGGGCATGTACCTCGACTACTTAATTCTCTAACCCGATGCCCCCTCTGTCTCCATCTATCTATTCAATCCAAAACGATCGCGCCGGCCGCCCCAGTATCACATATACACAGCGACAAGACGAGGTAGTATACGATAGGTCACGGCAGCAGCGTCTACCTGCTGTTGCTATGACGTCGAAGCAACAGGCGGCGGCGGCGGATTGCGTCGTCGTAAACATGGAGCTTCAGGTCGTAATAGCCGGCAATCCAGCTGCTAGCGACGACTACCACGTCGTGAGTGTCAAAGCTCACCCTACGGGAGGCGGAGGCCTGCATCTGCCCGATCATCGTCACCACGTCGTGGATGTTGATCGTGATGTGGTCGTCGGTGTCCCCTGTGGCGACTCATCGGCCATGACGACGAGCGCCAAATCAGGCCATGTCGAACTCAAAGCAGAAGAAGGCCATGTTGAAATCAAAGACGACGACGACAATAGATCATACGGCCATGTCGAACTCAAAGCAGAACTCAAAGCAGAAGGCCATGTCCAAATTAAAGACGACGACGACGGAGCCAGCGGCAGAAATCCCTGCCTGGTGTGCACGGAGCCCATGAGGTGGGTTGCCGTTGGACGGTGCGGCCACGGCGCTGTGTGCAGCAAGTGTGTGGTCGAAGTCCGGTTCTATCAGCAAAATAAACGTTGCGGCATCTGCTCAACTCACTGTCCTAAGGTCCTCGTTACAAAGGCGGATGCAGTGTCCGATGGAGTCGCCACTCTTCTCAAGTTGCCCCGATTTGTCCTTCGAGACGGCCTCGTGAACAAGGCGGGTAAGGCGTACTGGTACCATGGCCACACGGCGGCCTACTTCGAGGATGACAGACAGTATCGACACGCAAGAACTGAATGCCATGGAATAATACGACCCTTCTATAAACCCGTGGTACGTAATATTTTTCCATCTTACAGCACACATAGTAGCTAGGTAGCTAGCTCCAATTAATTAGATATAATGGCACGGTCGATTTCATATCTAATCATTTAGATGTATGTATTTCTTTGTCTTGCAGTATCTCTTTGTGACGTGTTTTGCTTTCCTCATCTGCATTGGAGCACTTATAGGATCTGCCTTTGCAAGTGAGGCGAAGCACGAGTCGTCACGAGTGAGAGCCTATCCCATCAGCATATTCATCGTGTTGTCCGTGGGTGCCTTCATCTGGTCCTGTCAATTCTGGATAACAGATCCTGGTCATTTGGAACATAGGCGTCATGTTCGATCACAGCTAGCTAATGAACAATAGTTGTACATTTCTCTCTCTCATGTACTCCCGATTACAAGTCAAATTTCTCCCGAGAAATATCTATGCGACCATCATTTTAAATAGATCTAGAGAAATATATATGCTATTTTTTATGTTACAAAGTAGGAAAAAAATATATGTATATTTTGACGCTTGCTACATTCAATTGTTCATCGTATTACTACCCCACAAGGCCCAGGGGCTTCTCCGCCAGAACCCACCACATCCTAAATTCTCCCAACCGTCCGATCTCGTCGTGGACGTCCACGATTCTTTCTTCAGCTTCTCAAGAATCTAGCCTAGAATCTGCTTCTCCCTCTCTTTTACGCTATTAGCTCCCGATTCTCGTGTGAAGCCAGGGACAGAAATATTTACTCAACTTTTGCTTCCGGCTTCTCACCCGTAAAAAAAACCACCTCTCCGCATCCACCTCTCGATCTCTCTCGAAGCACCGATGGTGGTGGCGATGGCAGCCTCGCGCGGCGCACCGACATCACCCTCCCCTTCCGCCCTCCTCCTCTTGCTCCTAGCCGCCTCCTCCTCCTCCTCCTTCTCCTCCTCCCTACCCATCCCTCCGGATGCGGGGAGCGGCGCCGAGCCTCGGTGTTGCCTCCCAAGGAGGAGGAGGCGTGCGAGCCAAAGACGCCCGGATGCGGCGGCGCCTGACCTGGTGCCCGGGCGGCCACCTCCCTCTCCACCATCCTCCCCGTAGCTTTCTAGATGCCTCCTTTCGTCAGCCTGCATGCACTCCTTCGATCATTGTCGAAACCCTAGGTGCCATGCGTCCCTGGAATCGAGCATGTCGGCGAGTCCTCTTCCTTCTTTCTCTTCCTAATCTAAAAGGAGCTAAAGTTTGTTGTAGAACTTGTGTGTGATCATTATGTAGGCCATCCAATGATTCTAAAGATTTGTTTCTACTGTTTAGTTTACCTTCAATGGAGTACATTCAGATGAGAAACTATTGATTAATTCTTCTAGGATTAATGAATTCCTCTAATTTAGTCATTAGACTCATTATGCTATTTATTTATTTATTCTATATTTTCAGATTTTGCTCGTTTATGGGATTGCTCCTTTTCTTAGGTATTTTTTCCCTATCTTCTATATTAATTACTTTGCTACTTTTGATATAATAAAAAAGAAATGGAAACTGCTAGGAACAACTTATATCTCAAAAATATTAAAAATAAAAAAGAGTCTAGTATGATGGAGATTGTTGAATTTGATCCTGAAAGTGTTGTTTTATCCGATGAAAATGAAAGTTTGGATACTCATGATACAAGAGATGTGGTGATTTATCAAAAAAAAAAAAAAAAGGAGAAATTTATGTGTTAAGAAGAAAGTTAAGTTCTCCCAAGTGGGAAGAAGCTAGATCTGGGAAATCCAGATTGCATTGATCCCAAGAGTAATTCTCTTGTGGACTTGAAAAAAAAAAAAATGCAAAAAAAAAAAGAGTGATTAGTGGTTTGATTTGGAATTGTAGAGGCATAAGAAAAAAGGGTGTCTCTACATTCTTGAAAGATCTTATAAATGAATATAAATTCCATTTTACTGGTTTGCAAGAAACCATGGTAGAAAATTGTTCGATACTATTTTGAGATCTTTTGATTATAATTAAAATTATTTATGGATGTGGAATGCTTCAAGGAGCAAATCAGGTGGAATTTTGGTGGGTATTTTGTTAGAAAGATTTGATGTGGATTCTTTTAAGCAAGGAAAGTATATGTTGCAAATGAACCTTTGGGATAAACCTTTGAAAGTTATGTGGAACTTATTAGTGGTGTATGGTGCTGCTTATGAGGAAAACGAAATGGCATTTCTAGCTGAACTTTCTATTTTTAGGTGCCAATTTCATTTTAAAAAAGGAAATATAAAGAAAAAGAGAAGAAGAAGAAGAAGAAAAGGGAGAAAAAAAAAGCCGGGAACTTATCGTGCATGCAGTTGGAGCTGTGCCCCTGCGTAATCGTGCATGCAGCTTTGGGTCGATCGCAACACGGGCTAACCCATGATTCTCTGACGACGGAAACGAGTTGGAGCTGTGCCGCATGCAAAGGACTGCATGCACAACCAACGCCCTGCCAACCAACGCGCGCGGCCCGCAAATGGGGAGAGAAGAGAAAATGGCCGGCGGCTATCCATACATGGTTGCTTTGAGAATTTAAAGAAAGATTTGTTTACTTTTGCGTGTTCTTGTATGCGTAGTACTGAAAAAACAAATGTGTTAATAACGTACTCCGTACGTGTGTTTTCGTTTTTCTTGAGCACAACCACAACAATCCTTTGGTTGTTTGGAGGGGCGCGTCCGACCTCTCATCTTCCCAGGTTCCAATCGTACAGTACTACTAGGAGTATGCATTGCATGCGCCCAAACAGTAGCGTGCTTGTGAAAAGATTTGGAGATGACTGGGCCGGCATGCATGCTGGTTGACGAGTCGGAGTCGCTGCTCTTTCAAAAGTCACCGCAACGCAGCCTTCTCTGTCCTCTCATCTTCTCTCCTCTGAAAATGATGCAGCATGGCCTTCCCCTGTCCCTCCACACACGAGGCGACTGGACTTTGCCGTGTTTTTTTGTACGGTATGTACGTATACTATACAGTATATATGTACTATACCAGTATGACCATTACAGTATAAAAATGTGTCTTTCTTCATTCTCGCTTCTTATTCGGTCTCAACCAATCAATTTGATCAACCAGACAACTAGCACCACCTCTTATCATTCTCCCCAAGATGCAGAACCCTAACGACGAAATTTTGTTCCCCATGGCCGCATCGAGCGTTCTCCCTCCCTCGACCTCTCTCTGATTCTCTTCCTCAATCCCTCTCTTCCCCATTCTATCTCTTCGTTCACGTTGAAAACGGCCGACACGGACGGTGGGAAACGGAACCGGGCGGCCTGAACGGGCGTTTTGGGTCGCGTTTACGCGATGGCTCTCGCCGCGCGGAAAGGCGGGGAAGGGAAGCGATTTCGCGAAGCGATTCGACGGGCGGTAGAAGTAGCGGCGGCTAGGGTTTAGCTTGATTGGGGGAAAAAAATTACGGCGCAGGTTCGCCGGTCTCGTGGCGACGCCGCTCACAGCGTCGAAGTCCGCCCGCCCTTCCGGGTCTCGCGGAAGGAGTTCTTGGCGTCTGACGTCCGAGTCCGCCGCCGCTGCTTTCGGTCTCACGCGGAAGGAGTGCCGCCGCCCGGCTCGCGGAAGGAGTGCCGCCGCCAGCTCTGCGGAAGCGGAAGAGCCGCCGCCGCGCCCGGCTCGCGCGGCTCGGTCAGCGCCACCCCTCCTCCTCTGCCTCCGCGTGAAGCTCACCGGGTCCCTCGCTCGGCCGTCCCCCCCCCCGAGCAGCTTCTTTGCCTCCCGCGTGAAGCTCTCCCGGTCCCCTGCTCCCGGGCGTCCCCAACTCCGAGCAGCGGCAGTTGACCGGCCGGCCTCCGGGTACTGCTCTGTTCCCTCACTTTTCCTCTCTGGATTTGGATTGGATTAGCTTTGTTGTGTTGTACGCGCTGCGTTTGCTCGGTCCGTAGGATGTCATCTGTATTGCTCTAGGATGTCATGATTGAATTAGCTCAGATACCTACGTAGGATGTCATCTGCTTTGGAACTAATACTGCCCCTGCCCTTAAGAGAAATTCTGGTGATGTTGGGTGGGAGTATGGAGTTTTGGTTGATCCAAATGATCCGAATGTAATCCAAAGGCAAATTGTGTCCAATGATTGTGAGGGGCAGGCATCTATAGGCTCAAATTACATATTGCGGCAAGAAAGGTCAAGTGAAACCATGCCCCCATTCCACTTTGCAGAGGACAAAGCAAAGTGTTTGAAAGCTATTGAAGAGTCTCGAGTGAAAAAGGCTAGAACAGAGAAGGCTAAAGATGTTAGAGATCTTTGCTACGATTGATGTTCCTTCGGATGGGGAAGAAGAAGAAAAAGAAGATGCAAATACTTGGGCTTGATGAGATTGGAAGCTCAAGCCCATGTGTGGTTGGTCCTATTGACAAGTTCACGAAGTCTATGGACTCTAATTCCATGGCTAGTGGGAAGAAGCTGCAGCAACAACAAATCAGTTTGCATATCATGAAAGAAAGACATCATAGGTTCAAGAGATATGTGGGAAAATGGTCAGACATTCGTGGTAAGTTTGTTTTAGGATATTGCAGCAAGTATTTTATTTTATTTTTGCCTAACTTACAAGATTATAATCATGAATTGCATGAATTTTCAGGAGGATCTTTCAATCAAATCAATAATGTAGAGTTTGATCAAATGATTGAAGCTGGCCGGGTCGCTTTGGGCGGGGTGTAAAAAGCCTTATCGGCATGAGTTGAGAGGGAAGTCTTTGCAAGAGGAAGTTCAAGAGACAAAGGAAATGTTGAAGGTACAAGAGAAAGAATGGTACAAGAATGGCTGCTCCATTATGACGGATGCCCGACCGATCGAAACGAAGAAGCGTTATGAATATGTGTGTCAATTGCGGCATTGGTACTACCTTTCTTGAGTCAAAAGAAGTTTCAGCCGAGTCCCACACTTGGAGAGCTTATTTTTGAGTTTGTGAAGTCATGCATTGAGAAAGTTGGGGCTGACAATGTAGTTCAAGTGGTCACAGACAATGCCTCAAACAATATGGCAAAGAAAGGATTTGTTGTTTGTAGAGAGGCCTAACATATTTTGGACTTCATGTGCAACTCACACAATCAATTTGATGCTTGAAGGAATGGGAAAGATGAAGAAGTTTAAGACCACAATTGAACAAGCAAAGACATTGACAATCTTCATTTATGCACACCATAGGACCTTGGCATTGATGAGAAAGTTTACAAAGAAAAGAGAGATTATTCGGCCGGGGGTGACTAGATTTGCATCCAACTTTCTCACCTTGCGAGTTTGTATGAAAAGAAGGATGAGCTAAGGAAGATGTCTCAAAGTGACGAGTGGGAGAAGATAAGCCATGTCAAGACTACAAAAGGAGTGCAAGCCACGGCCACATTGGTGAAGCCATGTTTTTGGAATTCTCGTTGCACTTTGCTTGAGGGTATTTGAACCGTTGGTGAAAGTACTTGGATGGTTGATGGGGGCCGAAGCCATCAATGGCATTTCTTTATGGAGAACTCCTTAAAGTCGGGACAGCCATCAAGGTGGCTATTGGAAACATTCCCGGGGCAAGCAACTTTGTATGCTTCAATCATGGAAATCATGGATGTGAAGATGAAAAATAGGTCGGACTGTCCTCTTCACAAGGTCGCTTACTTCTTGAACCCCTATTACAGCTACAATGATGACTCCATCTTTGAATCGAGGAGGTCATGGATGGGTTTATGTCACCGTGTTGAAACATTCTACCATGGTGACTACGAAAAAACAAGAACAAGTACTTGAATGATGAGGTGCACAAGTTCAAAGACCGAAAGTTGGTCATTTTGGAAAACCAAGGTGGCTGGCGTCGCTGTAAGAACTTTGACATGGTTCCCGGTATGCTATTTACAATTTATATCGGTTATGCAAGTTTCTAGCTGCTGGTCAGTCAGTTCCAATAATTTGTTTTTGTTTCTTTCTAACATTTTTGCAGCCAAATGGTGGGGAAACTATGGAACACAAGTACCAAAGACTACAAAAGATGGCAATCAGAATTCTATCCTTGACTTCTAGTGCATCGATTGTGAGAGAAATTGAGCTGCCATGAGGGGGTAAGCATCCTAAAGAAGAGCTTTAAATTCTCAAATTCTATGCTGTAGACACTCCTTTCATAATCTGATTTTTATTTACGTAGATTCATACTAAAAGAAGGAACAAGCTCACTAGTGAGAGGCTTGAGCAACTTGTCTTTGTTCGATTCAATGCTCTCCATGCACGAAGAAAGATAAGGCTAAGAAGAACAAAATGGTGGATCCCCTACTAGCTACTGATGCAACATGTGCACAAGGATGGATTGTGGAAGGTGGAGAAGAGGAGGAAATCACTCGATGTTGATCCCGTTATGTATGACATGGCAACTAATTGCGTAAACTTGTGGTGCTTTGAGGAGGTCACTCTACTTCGTAGAAGTGCAAGACTAAATCAGCCAAGAGAGATTGAAGATGACATACAATCTGAACCTGAGGATGATCCTATGGACGAGGAAGAAATTGAGTTTGAATCCGACCAAGAAGATGTGGTCACAGCAGGCTATGAGGCAGAGGAGGGGGCTGATACTAGTGACGATTGAGCTGCTCCAAGTCATTTGATATGATGAGACAATGGCCTTGTTTTATTTTCAATTATGTGTGAACTATTTGTGTAATGCTATCCTATTTGTGCCTTGTGAGTTGTGAGAACTATGTTGTGTGTTGGCTGTTTGTGAACCATTTATTGAGCTGTTTGTGAACTATTTGTCTATTTGTGTGAACTATTTGCCTATTGGCTGCATGTTACTTTAGTTTGCAAATAGCTAAATACTTGCACCTTTGACTCCTTTGTCTAACAATATTTATTTTCTCCTACATGTACAAAGTTTCTATGGAGTCAAGGGAGTGGACATGGAGTAATGCAAATTCAGAAACTCAAATTGTGCAAGGTATGTGTAAAATATTCTTTGTTACATGTAAAATTGACATCTATAAATGCATAAAACTACTAAAATCTTGCTACAGTACAAAAAAATGTTTAATCCGCTTTAGACGCCGTCTACACAGCGTCTAAACAAAGCAAACGCTAAACGAAGGGTCACCGCCGTCTAGCGTTTACCGTTTAGGAAAACGTGGGTAACCGCATGTCACATCGCATTAATCGTAAAGACGTTTCGTTTGTTAGTGTTAAATATCATCCTACCATGGAGTAATTAGGCTCAAAAGAATCGCTCTCGCAATGTACATCTAAACCGTGTAATTAATTATTTTTTACCTACATTTAATACTCCAAACATATGTCTTTTGATGTATTTAATGTGATGTGATGGAAAGAAAGTGAGAAAAATGTTAGAAATTTTAGCAATCTAAACAAGGCCGAGGTGGCCGTGAATGTGTGATGCAAGGCAGAATGACAGTAGCATGCATGGGCTCATTTCCCTGATGCTGATGGGGTATAGCCTAGTCCAGTGCCAATTCGCGACCTGAGATGGCTGGAGAGTTCTTAATGGGCCTCAGTTTTGGGGCATTACAAATCACGGATGCACCTACCACAGGGCCGCCGGGGCCCATTGCACGATACGGTTGAGAATCTTGTGGAGCTGGATCATGGCCCAACAAGATGGGCCGCGGTGTAGTAGTAAACTGGTTCCTACTTTTATCAAAAAAAAAAAAACTGGTTCCTACCCACAGAGCCGACAGTGAGCGTGCAGACGTCCACGTTCCAAATCGAGGACCTGTCCTAGCGGGCTACTCGTGATTCGGGATTCACAAAATCATACTATACTGCATTAACGAATGACGATGCAGGCAACTCCTGGATTTTTGTTGTTTTGTCCTAATCAACTTGAAGCAGCACCAAATCTCTCTGATTCAAATCGACGCCGGCAATGATACACGCATAGTAGCTGGCCCGGACGGCACGGCAGGGGGCACGCAGCATTGGCATGGCAGGCGTGCGAAGCGCCGGTGCCTTCGATTCCCAGGCCTGACTGCTCAGGCATGCAGACCGCTGGCATAGTCCAAACTTTGCTCCCCAAACTGTAAAACTGGATGAAAACACCCACTCAACTTTCCATCCAGTTCATTTTACGATTTCCAATTTAATATTTTGTATATAACAAAAAAAATTATTATTATTTTCGATAAAACATACTTTACCCCCTCGAACTATCAATATAGTCCAATTTACGTCCCTTTGGCCTACTTTGCCATCCCACCCAAACCGCTCACAAAACCCAATCGAAGGAGGAATAGTGAACCATATTAAAAATTGAGGTAGCGTTTTTTTTCCCAGTTTTACGGTTAGGGGAGGAAAATCATACTTTACCTTTACCTTTACCGATAGTTGGGGAGGAGAATTGGACTTTTTCCTATCTATAATCCAATAACAGCCCAATATATACATTTGCAGGCCCAAAATGGCCCATAACTCCGTTGCTTGGTATTCCCCGTATGCATGTGCCATTTGCTTGAACGAATAGAAATATTGGACCATAGTGTATTACAAACAATAGGAGTGAATCTCAAAAAAATAAAATAAAACAGGAGTGGTAAAATAGTAGATTCAATCTTCCTCATCACGTGGGTATGATAGCAATTTTCCTTTAGCTCCTGTTACACCTGAGTGTTGATTTTCTGATAATAGCGATTTTCAACTATTGTTTTAAAAAAATCATATTAAGCATTTTAAAATAGTAAATTCATCATTTTTTAAAACCAAGTACAATGTTTCAATGAACCGGTTCAACATCTTATGTGGTAATGTTGTAATGTTATATCTAGAATGTTGCAGTAGTACGTCTAGATTGTTGAAGTAGAGTATTACAATTGCTGGTATTTACTACAAAATGGAGTATAGGAATATGAGATCTCATCTTGCTCAAAAAAATAAAAATGGAAGTAACATTATGGTTTATACAAAATTAAAATTGGACGAAGCATCGGAGTGAAAATCAAAACACGTCAGCAAACAATATATACAGGCACTGTTTCATAGGCCAATCTCTGACAGCGACGTTCATCAAGGTGCAGGGCCAACAAAGGACACAAGAAAATCACCACGGTCTAACTTATTACCACGCACGAATCATAATAATGAAACATATATACGGTTCCCAACTTGTGAAGATGCATAGGATTTCCTGATGAATGACTGATTGCATTTGTGGTGAGCCTGCTTCCACTTTTTGTTTGAAGGAAAAGAAAAGAGCCTGGTTCCAGTCGCAGGACTGAATTGAAGCTGCGTCCTCTCCAAAAAAAAACCTCCTAAGCATGTGGCCGGAGAAATCATTGCTCACAAGAACATTGGTTAAAAACCACCAAAGCAACTACTTCCATATTGCTTCCATCCATCTCGCAACTACATTTGCCCACATACTACAAGCAGGGAAAGAAATTCTCATTCCAAATGGTCAAGGTACAAATCTAATGTTATGTTGAAGATAAAGGTATACCAACTTGTACCAGATTCATAAACCAGCAACATGGTTGTTTTGCACATCCTGTTTTAATGGAGTCATGAAATAATCTTGGTGCTATTTCAAGAAAAGAAAAAAAGGCGCCATGCCTAATTCAGTAAATCATAGTGCTGATGGCTTGAATAAATGAAGCCAAATTCAGTGATAAAAAGTTGCACAAAGATGCATCAACATCAAGCAGCATTAAGCATTGATAAGAGTTCATTCCGATCCAGCTTAACTGACAAAAGAACACAAACATCAGCTTGAAATAGCAAACAAGAAATGAGCCAAAAGAAAAAAAAATCCTCAAGAAGACTGCCACCGCCAGACTCCATTTTTCAGTAGCAACACACTGCTCAAAACAAAGCGCCCATAGTCCATATAATAACATCCTGGTATATATATTGTATGGAGAACATCAATGCTCGATGGAATGTCTGCATAGTATATAACATCAGCCACATGGTCACTTGCAAGACTTCTCAAAATAACGAGGATGGGATGAGCCATGTTGCTGGTCCCTTCTCTCCCTTGAATGACCCCGAGGGCATCGGCATGTAGGTCCCCCCATCACTCATGCTATGCATAGCGTAGGAACTCGTCTTGCCATTCCAGAACCAGCCACAAGTGCCATCATCCAGGATGAAGATACAGTTCCCCTTAAGCTTGTAGTTGGATACACGCACAGATTGGGAGTAGCTTTTGCCAATGAACAATGCCTGGTCGTCACCCACACTTGCCACACACCACCCATCGTGGACGAATGGATGTCTGCCTCAAACACATTAAATTGAAGACCAACTGGCTTACAGCCCGTGCCATCATCAGATGGCATACCAAAGAATGACGTACGAACCATAAGCAGTGCACCGTGCGATTCAACCAAGAATTGATGAATGGAAGTCATGCCATGTGGCATCAAGCTGAAGGTAACAGATGGAGTCTCAATGAGGCACTCGACCTTAGGAATGTTTAGCTTGCCATTATCATTGTCCTCTCCAACATCAATGGACAAAAGGTTCTTGAACTCGTCGAGGACATACAACTTACCTCCATAAAACATCATGTCTATGAGCAGATCTCTCCTAAGGAGTCTACTTACAAACCATGAGTCGGCACCTGGTCGGCACAAAGCAACGTATACATAGGTCCAAGGTTAACAATGGCAGCACTAAGGAGGGATGAGCACACAACTAACTTGTCCACTGACATCTCAGCACTCATGTCCAGCGATTCTTGGGGCATCTCTTCCTCCAGGGTGACAGGGACAATTTCCTCAGGCTCGTCGATGGGGCAGAGACAAGATAGTTTAGGCAGGGTCAAGGTGACATTGGAGAAGGGATTCTTCAAGGAGTAGGTGTCATCACATAAGAAGACAAGCCACTCACCATAGGAGCCGTGATAGCCAGCACTGTCAAGGAACTGGAAGCGTTCACTGTGGGGTAAGCTGAAAAAGGTACCATCAGGGAATGCCAAACATGGGACTGGTGGGGGCAGGCAATGCTGTGTGGTAGAGAAGCTCCAATGGCGCATACAGCCCCAAAGCGGACACGGTCAGAATGGGCAGGAAGGCGGCAGAGGACTAGGCCAGCAAGCTCTATTGGGAGATCTGACCAACATTGGGGTTGCCCTACTCCTGCCTGTGACATCTTGAGAAAAGGAACCTGCTTCAGGGAAAAATAACCGTAAATAGTGAGACAAATTGCATTCTTATATCACTAGACAGAATTAGGGAATGCAACAACGGTGTAGTAGATGCAAAGGCTCTACGATAAATAAATATCGCTTGCTTGTATCAACTTGAAGATATGGTTCTTTGTACTTAATAATCTAGCCAGTGGTTAGGTGGCCATAGGAGATTAGGGCTGCTCCAACCCATCCTCCACTGTTATTTCTAGGCAGCTTTCATTTGTCACAGCTCAACAAAATTTATGGAATTTTAACCTGATCACTAAGTTTGTGCCCCCACAATTCTCCTTATGTAGTAATTTTCCAACAAAAATATGAATTTGCAACACCTGTCCATACATCAGCATATAGGCACCGCACCTGAACCCAAACATTACAGAACAAGAAGAAATATGCGTTCCATATCGAGCATAAGAAATCAGTACCCATACCCACTACCCGACTCAAGAGATTCTGAATTGAGCAGATTTCTTCGTATTTCTGACAAGCAGGGAAATAACCAAAGGAAAATTGTACGCATATAAGCCTGTGATGGTCCATCCAGTAGAGCCGACTGAACCCAACGGGCCAACACAACACCTGAATGAACACAGTATAAGAGTACCCCAAGCGATGGCGCCTCTAGTGTATCCTCTCCTATGCCAGCCAAACACAAAATCAGATTGGTCCTCCTATGCCTCTAATCAACCGCCATTTAGAAATGGGACCAAACCACTGGTGCAGGAAAACACCATTTAGAAACCCTAACAAAATCCCAGGCAGAAAAGAAGTCTGCCAAATCGGAGAGAACCAACTCACACCGAGATCGGGGATTGGGGGCGATCTTTGCTTACCGACTGGGACTCTAGTGGAAGGCGACGTCACGTCACGCCGAATGGCGGCAGGGGTAGCGAATCGGCGAATCGCGCTCGCCTGGAGCCCTGGGTGTGGTTTGGTCGCCGTATGTCCTGTGGGCGTCCGTGTGGTGGAAGAAGACATAGACGACGGGTAACTGACTAACTGGGCCGTAAGATATGGGCCAGTCGGTCCGAACTGTGACCATGGAAGTACTCCGTATAAGTTATTGGAAAGAGTCCATTCCACGGATTCAAACTAGATGTTTGATCACCCTCAACTATGGAAACCGTCCGATTTACCTCCGGGCCTCAGTGCTTTTGAGGGTGGTTTTCGCATACACGGAGCCGCGTCAGCCGTCCTACACGGAGCTACATCAGCCTCTTGGGAGATAAACTAGGTAAGTAGGCGCGCTTCGCCGTGCCTGCGCCTGCCTCTCCTTTCCACGTCACTATTGTATATATTGAAGAGCACTTCAGAACCAGGTTTTAGAGTTGTTTTTCAGGTTATAATCTGTACAACGGACTATTGATCATGGACTATTTAAATACTATTACCGGTACCCCTATCACATATTACTGAATTGCATGTCTTATTACATATTATATAAAAAATTACAAAGGGAAGACTTGAAAACCATTGGCACAATTATTCATATTTTGCCACAAGTAACAAACTCAGAATTCATGAACATTTTCTGCTCCACCCTTTCAGTGGGCATGCCAAACCTACAACTATCTCCTGTGTGGCTGTGTTTTGCCTTTAAATTGTATGAATAGCAATCTCGGTAGCAGGCCACCCACAAAATTCCTCTGCTCAAGGCGCCTTTGAGAAAACAATAAACATCATTACAAAATTACCTATAATGTCATCCTTTACTTGATGGAATAAGATCCAAAAAGCATTAATACAACATGAGCATAGATATATCTTTTTAGGCACAGTGAAGGCTACTCAATTATACAATTGAGCATTAAGATGGCATGCTTCCATGGAGGAATTACTTTGCAATATTACCGTGTGGTCTTTGGATGATCTGGAGCTGTCCATAAGAATCATAACAACTATTCAAATCCTGCAAAACTAAGATATATATGCAGTTATGCACAAAGCATTTGATCTGGCAGTAAACCAAGAATAATGTCTTGACTTTAGTAGGAAGCACATCATAGACAAGGCAAGAGACCAATTAGGTCGCAACCAATGGAGTCAATGAAGATAGTGGGGGCAAATAAAAATAAATAATATGTTAGAAAGTGCGGGGGATGAAACATGGAGGGATGTTCCAGGTCCAAATTTGAAGACTAATACTAATAATTTTTGGTTTGCCAAGGAAGGAAATGTAGCATAAAGAGGAAACCTAAAAACTGAACCAAGCCTATTTTGCTCCAAATGATATGTGTGAGCACAAGCACAAGCACAAGAATCCTTTGGTTGTTTGGAGGGGCGGGCATGCATGTGTCATCGTGGTAGCTTCTCCACGCCTAACCTCTCATCTTCCCCTTTTGCAGTGCTATGCACTGCATGCGCCCCACTAGGCCTAAACATAAGTGACTCTCCATCTACTCAGTGCTCAGAAACCAGAGGCTGCGAATGGGCAGGATTCCTGACAGACGGCCGGAAAGGTAAGGGAGGCAGCTGTTTTTGAGCTCGCGGTGGAGAGTTTTTCCCTTCCCGTGAAAGTCAGTCTCGTGCACCCCCACGCCATGAGCGATCAACCGAGCCTAGGTGCAATGCAGAATGTAGTGGGCATGCATGTTGTCACTACAACAGGAAGAGGAAGAGACCGAACTTGTGACCACGGAGCTGGAGGATGGAGCGGCCCGGTCCTCACTCCATGATGCGCTACCTACCTCCTACTATGATGGTGTAGGCACTCTCTAGTCTCTTCTCATCTCTCACTAATCTGCATTCTAGCGTGTGTTGGTAGGGAAGGATGGAAGCACTAGTCAATTTTATTCGCCCTTTGGGCAAACACCTCACGAGCTACAAAAGAAGAAACCACATGCTTCAGTCAATCTTATAAGAAAAGCATCGAGATAGGAGCACTATAATTGAAGAAAGCAATGAGCAGCATGCGTACAATAGAGGGAGCAAGAATGGAAGCATGCAGCGAACTAGTAGAGCTAAAGCATGCATGCAGTAGAGCTATAGATGTGGAAAAATTGGAAAATAAAGTAGAGTTGCAGTGTTGAGAAAGCAAGGGAAAAAATCTATAGATCCAAGCCACATTATTGACCCACCCTCCATCGCAGCCTCGCGAACTGAAAAACAAAAAAAAAAAAAAACACCGGATACGAGTCAATCAACACATGCACACCGTTTGTATGGTTGTTTACTTTTGCGTGGACTAGCTAGGATCTTTTATAGAACACCGTTTGTATGAAAAACACCGTACGTGTGTTTTCGTTTTTCTTGAGCACAAGCACAAGAATCCTTTGGTTGTTTGGAGGGGCGGGCTTGCACGCGTCATCATGGTAGCTTCTCCACGCCTGACCTCTCATCTTCCCCTAATGCACCGCATGCGCCCCACTAGGCCTAAACAGTAGTGACTCTCCATCTACTCGGTGCTCAGAAACCACAGGCTGCCGATGGGCAGGATTCTTGACAGACGGCCGAAAAGGTAAGGGAGGCAGCTGATTTTGAGCAGCCGTGGAGAGTTTTTCCCTTCCCGTGAAAGTCAGTCTCGTGCACCCCCACCCCGTGAGCGATCGGCCGAGCCTAGGTGCAATGTGGAATGCAGTGGGCACGCCTGTTGTCACTGCAGCAGGAAGAGGAAGAGACCGGACTTGTGACCATTGAGCCAGAGGATGGAGCGGCCCGGTCCTCACTCCATGATGCGCTACCTGCCTCCTACTATGATGGTGTAGGCACTCTCTAGTCTCTTCTCATCTCTCACTAATCTGCATTCTAGCGTGTGTTGGTAGCTAGGGAAGGATGGAAGCACTAGTCAATCTTATTCGCCCTATGAGCGAACACCTCACGAGCTGCAAAAGAAGAAATCATATGCTTCAGTCAATCTTATAAGAAAAGGATCGAGATAGGAGCACTATAATTAAAGAAAGCAATGAGCAGCATGCGGACAGCATGTGCCCATGATCACATGCTCCTCCATCTCCTCAGCTAGCACTAGCACGCATGTCGACCTATAAAAAGGAGCTAGTCTCTTGTGGCTTCTACCCAAACACAAGACTCTCATTCCTATCGTCTGCCTCATACTCCCTGTAGCTCTAGCTCTCTAGCAGCGGAGCCTTCCACTCGTGCTGAAGCTCTCCCCCCGCCCAACCCATTCTGATGTCGGAGGCACGCGCGATGGCGAAGGAGGGTGTGGGTGAATACATGTCGCTTCAATTCGTGGATCATTTTCCTCTTTTTTCCCCTTGCTTTCCTATCAGCGGCAGTGCCTTATTCTGGATGATTTGCCTCTAGTAGTGGCTTGTTTTTTTTTGAATCGATCTCTTTCTTTGTGTCATTGTATCTTCTTTCACGTCAATTCACGCTTTAGCTTTGCTATCTACTAGTAGCTAGAGCTGCTCTTCATGCTTTACAGCAAGTGCTCATTAGTTTTTTGAAGATTCATTGACACATATCCCATGTTTTTGTTTTTCCTTTTCAGTTTGGGAGGCCGCCAAAGAGGGTGGGTGAATATATGTGGCTTCAATTCTTGGATTTCTAGTTTTTTTTTTCACCTTGCTTTCCCATCTTAATTAAACACCGCTGTTCTACTTTATTTTTTAATTTTCTATGGGAAACAATCGTAAGGCACACTACAAGGGTCGGTTTTGATTGGTGGTTTGAGATTGCTGCTCATTCAGGGCTATTATATAGGCAATGTCTATTTACAAGTTGAAAATGAGTGGGACGAGAGTTCACTTGCCTTAAGGCACTTATATAGGCAATGTCTATTTGCAAGTGATATCTTGTGGGGTTGGATTTTATATGACGCTACTCTAGCTACTAGTTGGGCCTTTTCTAAGGGAGACTTGGCCCATACACCGCATGAACTCCCCCAACATTGCTTGTGGCAAACACTTCAACAAGTGGGTCTTCACCAATCTTTAGTGAATACGAACGACTTACACACGCCAACACTTCCATGTGAGGGGTCTTAACATCATCTTCTGTGACTACAATTACTAACTTTCAACACCAATAGCTAAGAGGGGCTTCTTCGGCATCTCTAACGTCAACACCGATAACATATCTTCAACGATATCTTCAATGGCACGCTACAACAACTTGCATCTATAAAAGTTTGGCACGAGGGGCTTCGCTGATTTCTTTTGCATTTTCATTTTCACCAACCATGCCATTTGTCAACACCTTCAAAGATGACAACCTTCAACAACTTCTTCAGCATTCACAACAACTTGCCTCTACCGACACTTCAGCATGAGGGGATTTTCTAACATCATCTTTAGTGATTACAATGGCTCATCTTCACTAGAACATCGATAGAAGGGGCTTCCGCCACTACAATGGCTCAAGGGACTTTGTTGACACATTTGACATCAACGTTATGACAACTTGCCTTCGTCGCATAGTTCAAGGGGCTACATCAACTCGTTCGGCACCAAGGTCCACTTCACCTTCCTCGCCCGCTTTAACGTGGATTTACTGACAACTTGAGTCAGAGCATCTACTTGTAAGCTACTATGACTAAGTCAACTACAACATGTGACTAAATGTTCTCTTGGCTTCACGACTACTATGGCTACTATGACTACTATAAACCCTTCCACATCCACACATCGCTTCCACATCCACACCGACTCAAGAGATTCTGAATGGAGCAGAATTCTTCGCATTTCTACACAGGTAGGGAAAGGAGAAATGTAGGCATATATGCTTGTGATGGTCCATCCAAAGAGAGCCGACCGAACCCACCAGGCCAACACAACACCTGAATGAACACGGTATAAGTGTATCCTCTCCTATGCCGACCAAACACAAAATCAGATTGGTCCTCCTATGCCTCTAATCAAGATTAGCGGTCAAGCACGATTTAGAAATGGACCTCTAGATATGAAAAGGACGGACCTTGAAAAAGGTTGGTGAAATGAATCCAAAACCACAACAAAATCCAAGGCGTAAAAGAAGTCCGCCAAATCGAGAGCACCAACTCACACCGAGATCGGGGATTCGGGCGATCTTGCTTACCAACTAGGACTATGGGTAGTGGAGGGCTTACGCCACGCCGAACAAAGGCGTGGTAGCGAATCAGCGAATTGCGCTCGCCTGAAGCCCTGGACTAGGTGTCGTGTGGTCGCCGTGTGGTCTTGTGCTCGTGTGGTGGAAGAAGAGAAGACATAGACGATGGGTAACCGGGCCGTATGATATGGGCGGTCGGTGCGAACCGTGACGATGGAGTATACGTTATTGAAAAAACCATTTTTCTCAAAAAAAATTACTCAACTATTGCCATAGTCCAATTCAAACTAGATGTTTGACCTCCCTCAACTATTGAAACCGTCGATTTACCTCCCTCGGTGGTTTTGAGGGTCATTTTTGCATACATGGCGTCACATGAGCCTCGAGGGAGGTTGTAGGATCTGATGGAAGCCTAGAGGGGGTGAATAGGCTTACCCCTAAAATCGACCGTTAAAACTTCGCACACACCGTCGAGATGGATAAGCGGCACCGCCACAGATAAGGCGTAATCGCCCGCGTGAAACCGGACAGTAAACAGATAGAGACAGAGAAGTCACTTCTCCAGCCCAGTAGGCGCGGCACTGCTGCCTTGCCTCGTGCGGGCATTGCCATGGGTCACTTCACGTAAGTGAACTCGAGGTGAATCTCGTGAGCTGTGTCCGGTGAGATGGTGATTCTCCCTTGTTCCTTCACACGTATACCACGTAAAACTAGCCAAAGCCGGCGAAACCCAAAGAACCAAGTAGATCAGGTCGAAGCCCTTTCTCACAAGACAAATATGCAACAAAGTAAAGGGAGGACAAGTGAGACAAGGATTTGACCCGTGGTTCGCCGCCACACAAAGCCGGGTTACGTCCACGTTGTTGAGGTTGCCACACAAGGCTTGGCTTGCCCACCGGCTTGCCTTTTCCCTCGTTCACAAGTCTAGGGAGTTAACCCTAGAGATGTGGGGTAATGTATTGCTTTAGAGTGAGGTTACAAACCTCCCAAGGCTGCCACACGAAGGGTGCAAGCTCAAGGGCGACGCCTAGCCGTCTAGGAGCAAGCTCCAAGAGTAAAGAACCCTAGGGTTCCGGCCAAACGTGAACCAAATGCTCTTTTGAGTGGGGGAAGTAGTAGATCCGGTCTCCAATCGAAGTTTGCAGCTGTTTCCCTCAAGAATCCCAGGTGGGAAGTGAGAGATTGAGTGGGGAGCTCAAAGAACTTCAATGGAGGTGAGAGAGAGAGCAAGAGGTGAGAGCTGGCTGTTCTGTCGCGAGGAAGAAGATGAAGTGAGCCAGGTGACCGTTGTGGGAGGGGTAGAATGGGTATTTATACCCCACGGACCCAACGGTAGGATTTAAGTGTGGCACCTTTGCCAAGACCGACACGCTGCATGCCCGCGCCAACCCCGACAAAAAAGGTGAGAAGCAAGTGGAAATGCCGGGTGGTCGGGTTTTGGAGGCGAGTGTTGTGTCCGGATTTGATGTTTAGAGCACTTGGTCCACAGTGCCGAGAATCCTAGGATCCCTCTTAATAGTACGGCATTTCCTAAACTCAAGATTCAAAATATGAAATAACTTAAACACCTTGATCCGGAAACACCACCATCTAGCTTATTTGGTACCTTTGGACCTGTACATCAACTCCATGTTTTAATCCCTGCATGTCATCTTCGTAAATCTCATTAGTCCCCTAATTCGGTGGTCATCAATGCCAAAACCCACATAGAGCTTGATTGCACTTACAATCTCCCCCTTTTTGGTGATTGATGACAACCAAATTAGAGCTTACATAAGATGTAAAGTCAACCTTAGATTTCGAAGACCAAGGATGTAGGAATCTCCCCCTAAATATGTGAGTGAGTTTTGAATTCTCAATGTTGACATAAAAGGTCAATTTCACATATTTAGGTGTAGTGAGGCCTCCCCCTAAATGTGTGAGCGAGATTTGAATTCTCATTTTGACATAAAAGTCAAGTCACACATTTAGAAAGTGTGCAAGGCCTCCCCCTACATCCATGGTTGCTGTGGGGTGCTCAACAGGGTGTCATAAAAATACAACCGTGATGCGTATGACAAATGGCCCCGATCGAGCATAAAAGGGTGTGTGCATGCGATCGATGTGGTGGCAATTGCCGCACCCGGGGGTGCGGCAGCCGCGCCTATCGGCACGCATGCATTTACGTAACATCAACCACAGCATATATGACAAGATATATACTCTAAACATGCAGCAGGATAATTAAAACAGAGTTTAAACATCCAACAACCAAATCTGAGGAATAACAAGTCATAGGTGGCATTATTACATAAAATAGAGTTTCTCTCAAACTCACACCTAACAAGCTACTCTCAAAGGATCTAAACTCTGAAGATCAGCTGCTGCATCATCCTCGAACCAACTCCAGGCGTCGAAAAAGTTTGACCCCTCTCATTTCTTCTAATTTTCTCCCCCTTTGGCGTCAAGCACCAAAAAGATCATAGAAAAGAGAAGAAACAGAAGCGGAGTCACTCCTCACTAGTGTCCTCGCGGGCTGGAAACGGTGTCCTCGCCCTCTTCGTAGATAGCAAAGACTGCTCAAGCGAGCGACGCAGTAGAGCGGGCGAGCCGGGGATCTGCTGTGCAAAGGGAACCAAGCAGTCTGAAAGGTCCTGATCTGAGCTGCTGGTTGGCGGAAACCTCGGGAGGTCGTACTGAGGTGGTCTAGGGATAGAAGGGGGAACTGGGAGTCCTTGCTTCTCCCTAACACTCTTGAACGCCTGTCTCACCTCCCTGCGCAACTCATAAGTCTGCTGAGATGCATAAGAGCAATGCTCAAAGATGGCCTTGATCCACTTCTTCACCTTGGATCGAGACTTGCCATGCCTCCCCGGGCCTAGAGCTAGAGGGCTCCTCCAAGTCCTCTCTACCACCGAGGTGCCTCCCGCCGAGGGTCCGCTCGCCCTTTGGTCTTCCCACCATCTAAGCCATGGGTCTTCTCTATATTGTAGACTCGCGTGGAAGCAGTCCTTGGGATAGATGTTCCCAGAGACCCTCTCAATCAAGAACATGAGGTAGGGAGCATAGGGCAGATTCCTCCTAGCATCATCCATGGCATTAGCTAGCTGCCTCCAAATGAACTTTCCCACATTGAAGGTCTCATCATTCCTGAAATGAGCAAGCAGGTTCCTAGCATAGCCATTCACATCGAGGCTGCCCCATCCTTGGGATCAATGGTGCATCTGCTTGAGGGTTGTTTATCACATAGAAGAAGTCCTTTGACCCCTTCCTTTTTCCAAGTAGCTTTGGATCAGCCCAGCAATCCTTGATGGCCTTGGCTTCAATGGGGTCAATCTCATGAATGTCTGTGTACTGCTTGTGATCAGCCCCAAAGCCAAGTATCTGACAGAAAGTGACAAAGTCAACCCTGTAGTGCCTCCCTTGTTAGTCATCCGATTGAATGGTGTCACATTTTTCCCAAAGATAGGTAGCATGGAACGGCGAGGATCTCTTCATTCCAATCATGCTTGAAGGACATGATGTCTGTCAGCTCAAACCTCTCACAAGCCTCAATTGCCTCATTGAAGGCATCCTCCTCCTTATCTGCCATCCTCTCAAAGTCAATGTAGTGCATAGTTGTGATCTTGCTCTTGGGAGAGTGAAAGAGGACAGTTAAGTAGAAGTTTGAGTGGAATGCTGCCCAAAACCTCTCATCTATGCCATCAGTCTGCTCATCACTGTACACATTGTATGCTCTGGCATCTGCTACTTCTCTCTGCTTCTTGAAGTAGCTCACCACTGGAATGGGTGGATCATTTGCAGGGGCTGCCGTCTCAAAGACACCCTCCACTGCCACCATATATGTGTTGTCAAACACAGAAGGGTGCTCTGGAGTGCCTTGTTCACCTGGGGGCACTATGGTGTACCCATACTGCTGCTGCTGCTCCTCAGTGAGCTCAGCTGCACCACTGCCACCAGCTCTGTTCAAATTCTTCCTTCCTCTGCCTCTTCTGTCAATCACCTTGATCCTCTGCTTCCTCTTGCCGTGGGGATCACCTCCAGGATCCATCTATGCAAAAGATAGGAGTTTGGTAAGAAACTGCATAAGATAGAGTGTATAGTGGCCAAACATATGTAGGAGAAAGATTAAGAAGATGATACTTGATGTTCAGAGCAAGCTGTCCAGGGTAAAAACCTGGGCTGCGCGGCACTGCCGCGCAGAGGGCACGGCACTGCCGCGCATGCACGGCACTGCCGTGTCATGCACGCGGCACTGCCGCTCCCCCTTGCTCAAAACATCAAATGTCTCCTGCCAAAACCTTTCTCTCACATCTATTTGACTCAATTTACGTTTCTATCACAATTTCATAAGCCAAATCACAAATTAGGTGCAGATTGCCCATGGATTGAAAAATGAGCCTGAACTAGAGTGATAAATATTTGAAATTTGGAGTCAAATCGATTTCCCGGTTCAATCAAGTAGGTGATTTGAGGGATATATGCTGTTGGAAGCAGCTAAGAACCATAAAGTTCTATTTGGGGGCGGCAATGCCGCGCCCACCCCCTAAATCACCTAAGTCATGGAAACACGAAATCCATCGATTCCAATCCTCAACAACACTTCACTAGAGTTCATACATGTTGGCGTTTCTTAACGTTATTACTAGGATTAGATATTAAACCTATCCTCTGTAACGGCGCCGAGAAATGCTTGTTGGCATTTCTTAGCACAATTACTAAGAATAGACATTATGATTAATGATAACGTCGAGAGAACGTCGGTGATAGATGAACTGAATATTGCAAGGGTCAACCCGCAAGCGCACGCGGATCTATCATCGTAGCATTTCACCCGTGAGTAATCGGGTATCGTTCATTTATATTTTCCCATGGGAAGGCAGGTTTAGATTTAATATGATGATGATAGCCCACAATGTATGTATGGATAGCCACTAATCATATACTGAGGGGTAAGTGATAATAATATTGGAGATAGTGGTGACACACACACTTCTTGAGCACTAGAAGGAATAAATAGAAAATAACATAAAAAGGAAAATCTATGTTGAGTTGGCTATTCTAATATCGCCAATGCGTTAGACTATAGTCTACATACGTCATTCATGGTTCACAAGAGAGATCGGCTAAAGTGATGAGGAGATGCCCGCGGTAGGTATCCCGCCCAGGTTGCACTTGATAAGACTCCAACCCAACACCCGGACGTGGAGGAGTGCAAAGGACGGACAGAGTTGTCACACCTCTCGCCGCCTACCTCACTACCGTGGGATGCCGGCATTTCCCGGATGATTCCCTATAGACCTAAGCACCATGCTTACATTTATAGAGAACTACCTAAACCCCCGGTGGTACCCCGACCCTACGGATCGACGGGAAAGAGTAAAGGTAAACCCGAAGGTACACTGCACCATCACTCGAACTTAGTTCTACTACGTTCCAAGAATAAAATATGATTCAATTAGCCTAAAGTTAGTCATGTTAATTATCACATTATACTAACGTACTCTAGTTGGCACAATATGAATATAACATGAGGGTAACTATACTCTAGTTCATATGCATTGCGATATAAATAATGAGACTTGAATAAAGGAAAGAACTTCATAATAAATTACCAAAAGATCCTTCCAAGGAGACAAGCCCTCCTTGAAGCTCCGCCTAACTCAAATACTAACACTAAACTAATGAAGAGGAGAGAGTGGTGCTCAAGGTGAGGATGTAACAATGTGTAGTGTGTTCTTGTTGTGTGTGAGGAGTGCCTCTCTTTATATAGTGGAGAGGAGGAGGGAATGGAGGGCTCTCCTTGCTTCGAGCTCTTCTTGGCGGGAACGAAAGTTTGCACAACATGCAACCGCCGCTTGAAGTTCGCACCAAACCGCCCGAGAAAGGGCGGGAGCATTGGCCGAATTTGGCGCCGACCGCCGCATGGGCCGGGCTGGCCCCGGGCGGCTGGGCCTCTCGGCCCCGGCCTCCCCTCTGTCGCGCGTTTTGTCACTTGTATGTTGGGCCTATGGTGGTGCATGGGCCAGTTTATGCTGCGGGGGTTTGGTCTCCTTGCTCAATCCACTCCTTGGCGTCTTTTATTCAAATGCGCTTTCTAATTTATTTGGCAACTTTGTACCGTTTCCACTTTTATACCGCAAGACATAATTTTTAGAATACAAGTGGAACTAGGTTAGAAGTAAAGGTATATGCATCATAAGTTTGCCTCTTTCTCATGAATTGGATATAAGTTGGCGGTATAATATACTCAATAATGACCGCCAACAAGTCCCCCAAGCAACCTTTGCTCGTCCCGAGCAAATAGCTAAGTGTTTGGTTGTTGATCGAGAGTTGCTACAATGCTGATATATTTCAAAATGTACCATGCTCATAACAAAATATTCTTCCGTTGTTTAAATAAATTGGCATTTCTATCTATCCTTGTATACTTAAATCATATGGGGCTTCTAACATTTTTCAAACTCTTGGGTCATTGCAAGATAGAATGGTTTTTATAGAAACACCAATCATTCGTTCTTGATTGATCATTCATGCGGAGAGAGATTTTTTTTTTTTTTTTTTTTTTTTAGAATGATTCCTTAAATCATCTCAGGTGTGCAAACCATAAGGAGAAACAAGTCATAAGCCCTGATCAAGATATGCAAGTGAAATTTTATTTCTTTTTGATAAGGTATGGGCTAGCTCTTATTTCTTTTTAGAGAAGTGGGCTCTACTCACCCCCTCGGACACTTGTCCATTATTCTTCTCTTTCTTCTTTTTTTAGAGGCGGGTATCGAAGTACCCATTGTTTTATTTTTCGGACACGCGTCCATTTTTTCTAGCTTAGCCCATAACCTATTTTTGGCAATGTGAATCTTGATCAAAAGCGTATGACAGGTGTCTCACATAGGCTATCATGAGAATTTTGATAATTAAGGAATTTTGAAAATTATTCTCCGAATGATGAATCTCTCTTAGAACAAAATCATAGTAGATTCTATTTTTACCATATCATATCCGGCAATAGCTTAGAGAAGAATCATGTGTTTGCATACCCACAAATCATTAAGTTTTAGGACAAGACAAGTTAAGCCAATAACCTTAAACATTGGGGAATACAATTTTATGAACTAGGTGCAAAATGAACTATAGACGAGCAACTATTCATCATTTCAACTTTAGAGAAATTTAAGCATCCTTATACTACAAATTGGAGTGGAATTATATTTATTTTTTTTTTTTCATTTTTTTTTTTTTTTTTTTTATTATTTTATTGAATAAAGGAAAATGAAAATGAAAATTTAAGAGATAAAATAAAATGATAGGGGAGGTAGGCACTTACCTCCGTGGGGGTCCTCCCAAGCTAGGTGATGGCTTATGGGTTAGGGGGTAGTACCCCATGTGGCGCCCGAACGCCATTCGTGCCTCGTGCTCTCGCCGTCTCCATTCCGCCTCTTCGCTTGGTGTTGCAGGTACTGCCGATGGCGTTGATCGGAAACCCGCACCAAAACCAAAGTGAGTGATTTGTGCAATCACCCGTGCGGGAGTTCCACATTCCCGAAGTCGGGTGTTGATCTCTTGAGCGCTCTGGGGATCCACCGTAGAGTGACGTGGTGGTGGTGGCAACCCTTCGAGTCGGAGGACACCGAGTGTGTCTCATGCCATGTTGACCCTCCTCGCTTGGTCCGGGCGAGGTGTGAACATCCCTTCATACCGGAAGGTGGGTGTGAGCCCGGGTTCAGCGTTGGTGTAAAGAACCCGGGCGTGGGCACCGGTACGGGTGTAGGCCGTGGCATCCGGGAACCACCAAATCGTCCGTAGCTCTCCTTCGTGATGACCCGCGAGAAACGTAACTCTGCGTGCTTCGTCTAGCTCAACTAGAGCGAAGGTGAGTGATGGGGATTTATATAATGAGAGTTCCGGTTAGGGAGCGAATCTCATTTATATATCCCGAAAAATAATAAATAATCTTCTCATGGTCATTCTCATCAAATTTTATTCATTGCCCTTGTATCGGGTGTGATATTGAAATTTCGAGAGGTGGAGTATCTAGGTATGTGACATTTTAAGCCTTCCAATGCACCAATGTTACTAGCAATCCTTGTCACAAGAGAGGTACAATAAACGGGTGTGGATTGTTTAAAATTGCTAAGCATGCATTTTATGATTTCTTTTACGAGGGAGCAATCTTTCTCTTGTGAACCATGGCATAGAGGCATTGCATCTCAACATCTAAAAGACGATGAAATTCATGCCTAGGAAACAAAGTTATGGCAATCCATTTTTGCATAAATTTCAATGTTGGATGATGTATGTTGGCATTAGAAGGACGAAAACCTAGGATCTGTAGGAACTATGGTGGAGATTTCAATGTGAAAAAGGCGGCACGATTAAAATCTGGGTAAAAAACAACACTAAGTTTGTGCAACATTTCTTAGCATCAAAACCTATGTGCCTAGCCATTTCTTGCCATGTGTAATAGTAGCATTTATTAAAAAGTCTGAAACTAACACCCCGATCATGAACTTCCAAAGATCCTAGAAATTGGATGGTGAGGAGGCGAGAGCTCATCCAGGGAGCAATCCCGGACCATCCGACGCTTTTCCAAATGATGGGGAATTCGATATCCATACCTAGTTTTTCGAGGGCGTCGTTGGGGGCGAGGAGGAGCGGGAGCGAAGTCTCGGTTCTTGAGGATGTTGTAGGCTTGCATCTCCCGTTCTCCTTCCAGGTCGAGGTGCGGTGCATCGGCTTCCTCGATCGTCATCCCCGTGGGTGTTTGTTCTTGCTCTTGCTCTTGTGAAGGTGTGTCTTCTTCATATGCTTCGTGTTGTCGAAGTGTGTACTCGAACTTCCTTGGGAGAGCCTCGCGCTTCTTCTCACGCCCTTCTTGATCGCGCTTGCCGCTTTCACGAACATGTTAGCGAACAAAAGGCGAACGGAATGGAAACAAGTGCTTACTCTTGGAGAGAACTTGGAAGAGAGAGCTTGTGAGAGAGAATGTCTTTGGTGTTCTTGCACTAGAGCTTGGAAATGCTTTGTGGAGTGCAAGGAGTGAGCAAGTAGCAAAATGAGAGAGTGAGGGAGTGAGAATGAGAGGGGGTGGAGAGTTCTCCCGCCACCTCACGAATTTATAGCTCGATGCACCCCGACACTCGGATGAGGGCAACGGCTAGCGCTTCGTGACCGTTTGGCCCGTGACGACCGGTGCTTTGCCGGGGGCGACCGCCCAATGCGCCGATCGGCCCCACCACAGGCCCTCGTCGCCCTCGCTTTGGCGAGTGCGTTCAAGCGGTCGAATCCGACCGTTGTGCGATGGTGCAACGGTCGGGTTCGGCCCGAAACCTTGTTTTTTTCATTTTCTCTCATTTTATAATTTTTTTGGAATAAAGTTTTATTCAGTATGAAATCTTATCAATCTATTTTTTATTTATATTATTATATTTTTAATTGACATGGAAAATATGGCAATGGGATTAAAATATAAAAAGGAATTCTTTTAATATTAAAGAATAAAAAGGAAATGAATTAATTAAAGAGGTTTTGAATTCAAATAATTTAATATGAGGAAAATAAATTTATAGAAGGAAAATATTTATTTCTTACCTTTGGTGAAGCTTACCTTTAGGCACGCTTCACACGCCATGCCTTCTTCGTATTTTTGGATGGTGACATGGTAGGTGATGGCGACTTTATTTCTTCTTGAATCTTTTCGGGGGTTGCAGGGGTACGTTCCTCCTCCTTCTTGGTAGGGACAGTACAGCTTCCTCTTTGGTTTTGTCTGTCGATCTGTTCCCGGGTTCTTTTGCCTTGACCATTGTCTTTGCTTGGGGTTCAACCTTTTTTCTTTTTCGAGGATTTCTTCCGGTTGTATCCATTGAATAGGCATTGGACCATCTGTTCTTGAATTCGAAGTCGACCCTTCCCTTGCCAACATGGATGGTAGCGTTTGTTGTGTAGAGGAATGGTCTCCCCAACAACAATGCTACGTGATCTTCTTCTCCCATGTCCACGACGATGAAGTCTCGTAGGGACATAGCTATCCTTCACCCTTACCAAAATGTCTCGAAGAATCCCTTACGGCTTTATTACCTTTTGATCTCGCCATTCGAGTTTGGTCTTGGTGCGGGATAATGGGAAGTGTAGGAGTGTGTCATTGGTCTTCTTTGACATGATGTTGACACTTGCCCCTAGATCCACGATGGCGTTACCGAACGTGTATGGGCCTATTGAGCGGTGATTGTTGGGCTCCCGGATCCTCCTTCTTTTACGCAAAAGGTGAGTCCACAACAACATCCGGTATAACCCGTTCTGGGCGCGGTTGTTTATTGTCACCATGTTAACGGATTCAATGGGGCCCTCGGCTTGGGCCGAGTCCTTTCCCAAGTTGGGTGCAAGCTACAGCCGATTAATTGAGCTATTTGGGTTTCTATCATTTTATTAAAGCTCAACCGATTCTTTCTTTACTGAGAAGATAGGGTTTCTAATTTTGTGTTTACATTTTCAAGCATTTTGTCATTGAAAGATAATTTCTTGTTTAAACTTTCATTAATTTTAGCTTGACCATAAACTAAATCTTTCAAGGAGGGTTGATTGGAATTGAAATTGGAATTGTAACGAGAATTGTAAATGTTACCTCCTTGTGGGCGATTATTCGATTGTTCCACCCATTGTTATTACGGGACGAAATCCATTGTTGGCGAAGGCTACATCTTCTCGTGTTTCGGGACAAGAGCTTCCCGAATGTCCAACCTCTCCACAGACTTCACATGTCATATGTGAGTCCATGGGAGTGTAGCCTTCGCTTGACGGAGCTTGGTCGTCCGATCTTTTCATCGGGGAGATCGATCTTTGCGATGCGGTCGGTCTCCTTGACTTGTGTGCATACCTTTTTGTGTTTTTTACGAGGGGCCCGTTCTTCTCCCCACCTTGGTTCTCGATCATCTTCTCGATGAGTGCTTACGCTTTCTCAACGAGTGAGGGATAAGAACGCCCCTCCAAAGAAGAAAGATCTATGTGGCCCTTCGACATGGTCGTAAGACCATTGTAGAAGTCTCGAAGGACGAGCCACTTCTCCATGCCATGATGTGGGCGGCGAGGATGTACTCTTTACGCGGCCTCTCCCACGCCTGCGTATGGGTTCCATTGTTTGTCTGGCTGAAAGTTGGAAATTCTTGCCCGCGAGGGGCATTGTTTTGCCCATTGGGAAGAACCTTGCGAGGAATGCGGTGGAGCATTTACTCCAAGTCTTGACACCTCCTTGTCCTTGTAGAACCATTGCTTCGCCTTCCCCACAAGGGAGAAGGGAAACAAGCGAGCCCGATTGCATCCGGCTCAATGTCCTTGATGACGATTGTGTCGCACAACTCCAAGAAGTTCGGAGATGAGCATTTTGCGTCCTCGCTTGGCGGTCCACGAGAATGGACTTGCTTGTACCATCGTGATGAGGCCAGTCCCTTAACTCAAAGTTCTTGTCGCCCAAGTTGACACGGGGGCCAAGCGGGACATTGCCCACGACAGGGGCGAGTAGTCATGGAGTGTCTTGGTGGCCATGAGTGTTGATGAAGATGGTACTTGGATGACAGGTGCAACCTCCTCGGGAGTGACGGACGGGAGGAGTGGCACGAGCTCGACTCCTTCCGGCGGCCTCTCGGATCGTCGACGAAGTTTTTCGGCGAGGTTGCGACCAAATACACTATCTCTGTTTTTAGTCCACAACAGAAGAAAACAAAAAGAGTTAGCTTGCAAAGATTAGGGCTATCATCCATACATGTGGTTATGATCATCTTTATTAATATTTTTTAACCTTGCCTTCCCGGCAACCGCGCCCGAAAATGCTTGTTGGCGTTTCTTAACGTTATTACTAGGATTAGATATTAAACCTATCCCCGGTAACGGCGCCAGAAATGCTTGTTGGCATTTCTTAGCACAATTACTAAGAATAGACATTATGATTAATGATAACGTCGAGAGAACGTCAGGTGATAGATGAACTGAATATTGCAAGGGTCAACCCGCAAAGCGCGGGATCTATCATCGTAGCATTTCACCCGGTGAGTAATCGGGTATCGTTCATTTATATTTTCCCATGGGAAGGCAGGTTTAGATTTAATATGATGATGATAGCCCACAATGTATGTATGGATAGCCACTAATCATATACAGGGGTAAGTGATAATAATATTGGAGATAGTGGTGACACACACACTTCTTGAGCACTAGAAGGAATAAATAGAAAATAACATAAAAAGGAAAATCTATGTTGAGTTGGCTATTCTAATATCGCCAATGCGTTAGACTATAGTCTACATACGTCATTCATGGTTCCACGGTAGAGATGGGCTAAAGTGATGAGGAGATGCCAGCGGGCCGGTATCCGCCCGGCCGGGTTGCACTGATAAGACTCCAACCCAACACCCGGACGTGGAGGAGTGCAAAGGGGCGGACGAGTTGTCACACCTCTGCCGCCTACCTCACTACCGTGGGATCTTGCGGCATTTTCGAGATGATTCCCTATAGACCTAAGCACCATGCTTACATTTATAGAGAACTACCTAAACCCCCATGGTACCCCCGACCCTACGGATCGACGGGGGAAAGAGTAAAGGTAAACCCGAAGGTACACGGACCATCACTTTCGAACTTAGTTCTACTACGTTCCAAGAATAAAATATGATTCAATTAGCCTAAAGTTAGTCATGTTAATTATCACATTATACTAACTATACTCTAGTTGGCACAATATGAATATAACATGAGGGTAACTATACTCTAGTTCATATGCATTGCGATATAAATAATGAGACTTGAATAAAGGAAAGAACTTCATAATAAATTACCAAAAGATCCTTCCAAGGAGACAAGCCCTCCTTGAAGCTCCGCCTAACTCAAATACTAACACTAAACTAATGAAGAGGAGAGAGTGGTGCTCAAGGTGAGGATGTAACAATGTGTAGTGTGTTACATTGTGTGTGAGGAGTGCCTCTCTTTATATAGTGGAGAGGGAGGAGGGAATGGAGGGCTCTCCTTGCTTCGAGCTCTTCTTGGCGAAACGAAAGTTTGCACAACATGCAACCGCCGCTTGAAGTTCGCACCAAACCGCCCGGAGAAAGGGGCGGGAGCATTGGCGAAATTTGGCGCCGACCGCCGCAGTGGGCCGGCCGGCCCTGGCTGGGGCCTCTCGGCCCCGCCTTCTCCTGTCGCGCGTTTTGTCACTTGTATGTTGGGCCTATGGTGGTGCATGGGCCAGTTTATGCGCGGGGTTTGGTCTCCTTGCTCAATCCACTCCTTGGCGTCTTTTATTCAAATGCGCTTTCTAATTTATTTGGCAACTTTGTACTGTTTCCACTTTTATACCCGCAAGACATAATTTCTAGAATACAAGTGGAACTAGGTTAGAAGTAAAGGTATATGCATCATAAGTTTGCCTCTTTCTCATGAATTGGATATAAGTTGGCGGTATAATATACTCAATAATGACCGCCAACAATACATCACTAGGAAACAAGAATCCATGAACGTAAACGCACATTGCATAGATCGGGCAAGGACTATATGAACTAGGTTAGGTTACCTTGCGCTTGACTTCGTGGATTGAGGGGAGAAGAAGAGCGGGGGCTCGGAGAGAGGGAGCCCGGCCGGCCGGAGACGGCGGGGAACTCCGGCGAGCGGCGGCGCGCACGGCACTCCCGGGCGCGCGGCAACTGGGCGGCGGCAACCGGGCGGGAGCGGGCGGCGGGCGGCGGCCTCACGCGCTCGGGAAGAGAAGAAGTGCGGCGTGTGAGGGAGTCGGGCGGAGAGGAGAGAAGGAAAACCGATTGGGCCAGGGGTAGAAAAGGAAAGAAGAAAAATTTGGCCCAAAAACGGTTCGACAGAAATGAGTCAGGAACCCCAGGCGCGGCACCGCTGCCCGGCGCAAGGACGCGGCACTGCCGCCCGCGCAAGGCCGCTAACACCGCTCCCGCTCCAAATCCCCGCATATATATTGCCACTTTTTGACTCATTTCTCCTCAAACTTGATCACGGAGACACCAAAATTCATTGCCGGGACGGATCATCGATCTGAAACAATGGCATTGAATTTCGGATTAGAATTTAAAAACCTTTTGAAACACAATATGAATGTTTTCACAAACTTTTCCTATGTCGAACTAGTGTCTCAAACAGATTGCATGTGTGCTGGAATTCAAACCAAGTTACGAGAATCGAGAATGTTTAGCTCACTACGCAAAGCACAAAACCTTGACTCATCGAGAGGCTTGGTGAAGATATCGGCTAGTTGCTTTTCGGTGCTCACATGGCGAATTGCGATATCTCCTTTGAGTTCGTGGTCTCTCAAGAAGTGATGATGGATGTCTATGTGTTTTTGTTCTAGAGTGTGCTACCGGGTTATTTGCGAGTTTGATGGCACTCTCGTTGTCACAAAGAAGAGGTATCTTTGTGAAATGACATCCGTAATCTTTTAAGGTTTGCTTCATCCAAAGTAGTTGAGCACAGCATGCACCGGCTGCAACATACTCAGCCTCGGCGATGGAAAGGGCTGCACAATTTTGCTTCTTAGAGCTCCAAGACACTAAGGACCGTCCAAGGAATTGACATGTTCTGAAGTGCTTTTTCGATCTACTTTGCAACCGGCATAGTCGAGGAATCACGAATAGCCAAGTAGATTGAACTTGGAACCCTTGGGATACCACAAGCCAAGGTTAGGAGTGAGTACTAAGTATCTCAAGATTCTCTTAACAGCCACGTTGTGACATTCCTTTGGATTGGCTTGAAAACGAGCACACATACACACACTAAGCATTATGTCCGGCCTAGATGCACAAAGGTAAAGCAAAGATCCAATCATGGAGCGATATACCTTTATGTCCACGGCTGGACCCTCCTCATCAAGATCAAGATGTCCATTGCTTGGCATTGGGTTTTGATTGGCTTTGCCTTAGCCATATCAAACTTCTTTAGCATGTCGTGGGTGTACTTGGTTTGGCAAATGAATGTCCCTTCCTCCATTTGCTTGACTTGAAACCCGAGGAAGTACTTTAGCTCACCCATCATGGACGTCTCAAATCTCTTGGTCATTGTCCTACTAAATTGCTCAACATACATATTGTTAATGCTACCAAATATTATGTCATCGACATATATTTGGCATACAAAGATATCATTGCTAACTTTATGAGTGAAGAGAGTAGGATCGGCTTTGCCTATTTCAAAGCCTTGTTTGAGCAAGAATTCCTTAAGGCATTCATACCATGCTCTAGGTGCTTGCTTAAGCCCATAGAGCGCCTTATGGAGCTTGTAGACGTAGTTGGGAAACTTGGGGTCCTCAAAACCGGTGGTTGCTCAACATACACCTCCTCTTGTAGTGGGCCATTGAGGAATGCACTCTTGACATCCATTTGGTACAGCTTGAAGTCATGATGGGCAGCGAAGGCTAGAAGAATGCGAATTGCTTCTAGTCTTGCCACCGGTGCATAGGTTTCATCAAAGTCAAGCCCTCTACTTGAGTGAAGCCTTGAGCAACCAATCTTGCCTTGTTTCTTATTACCAACCCATCTTCATCTTGCTTGTTGCGGAAGACCCACTTGGTGCCAATGATGTTAGTCTTGGGTCTTTCCACCAACTCCCACACTTCATTTCTTTTTGAAGTTGTTGAGCTCTTCTTGCATGGCCAACACCCAATCCGGATCCTTGAGAGCATCATCTACTTTCATGCGGTTCCAAAGATGAAACAAACGAGAAATGTTGGCGAAAGCAGCTAGATGAGATCGAGTAGTAACTCCCTTTCGAAGACTCCCAAGGATGTTGTCAACGGATGATCCCGTTGAATTGTCTGTCGTGAGTCGTGGGTGATCAACGCCTTCGCATTTTCTTCTTGATCTTCATCATATTCATCATCTCGCTTCAAGAATTGGAGCAAGATCAAGTGGTTGAACAGGTGATGCGGGTGGATCGATCGGCCGCCGAGGTAGGTGGCGCGGCACTTTGCCGCTACGATGGTGCGACACTGCCGCGGCTGATGCTTCCAAAGAAGCGTCGGCGCCGCACTTGGTCATTGAGTACGTCGACGGAATCTTGTGCAAAGAACAACCGGGTGGATCCTCTTCTTCATTAGCTTGATCCTCTTGAGGCCTTATGTCACCTATCGCCAATTGCTTGATTGCCTCACAAGGTGGATCCTCCTTTCCTACAACACTTTGATCAACTTGCTCTACTTGAGAGCCATTAGATTCATCAAATGTCACATCTATAGTGATTTCAACCCCTACCGTGGTTTGATTGAAAAACACGATAGGCATGCTCATTTGATCCGTAACCAAGAAGAAAACCTTCATCAACTTTAGGTGCAAACTTAGAGGTTCGGAGCCTTTTATTCGAGAATGAAACACTTGCACCCAAACACCCTAAAGTATGACACCTTAGGCTTGTTACCTACCGGTTAAGAGCTCATATGAAGTCTTCTTGAGTTTCTTGTGTAAGTAGAGGCGGTTGATGGCATGACAAGCGGTGTTGATGGCTTCACACCAAAAGATGTCCGAAGTCTTGTACTCATCAAGCATTGTCCTTGCCATCTCCATGAGTGTGCGGTTCTTCCTCTCTACTACACCATTTTGTTGAGGGGTATATGCAAATGAAAACTCATGCTTGATGCCCTCTTCATCAAGATACTCTTCTACTTGGGTGTTCTTGAATTCGGTCCCATTGTCACTTCTTATTCTCTTGACGGTAGATCAAATTCTCTTTGTGCCCTCTTGATGAAGGTTTTCACCTTCTCTTGTACCTGACACTTATCAAAGACAAAGAAAACCCAAGTGAAGCGGGAGTAATCATCAACAATAACAAGTCCATATTTGTTACCCCCGATGCTAAGGTAGGCCACCGGTCCAAAGAGATCCATGTGTATCAACTCCAATGGTTGAGTAGTGGTCATCACGCTCTTTGGTGGGTGAGGTGCACCTACTTGCTTTCCGGCTTGGCAAGGTCCACATATCCTGTCTTTGTCAAAATCAACATTTGTTAGTCCAATGATGTGGTTGTCTTTTCTGCAGTTTGGCCCGAGTTCCTCATGCCAACATGTGCTAGACGGCGATGCCATAACCAGCCCATGCTAGATTTTGCCATTAGACGGGTATCAAGCTTAGCTTCACTTTTGTTGAAGTCAACTAAGTAAAGCTTGTTCTTGAGTTTGCCTCAGAAAGATAACAGAGGAATCCTTTTCGCGAAAGACTTCCACACCAACATCCGTAAAGAGATAATTGTAGCCTTTCTCACATAATTGTGAGACCGACAACAAATTGTATCCCAACGAATCAACATGCCAAACATCTCGAAATATTATGCTCAGTTGTGATAGCAACGTTATCAAGACCGATCACACTTCTCACATCATCATTTCCAAACCTTATGTTGTTCCCTCGTCATTGGTTTGGGAATATGATGAGAACATACTCCTTTCTCCGGTCATATGATTTGTACAGGCCGCTGTCAAACACCCAACTTGACCCACCGAGGAGTATGCCTGCAAAACAAGTTTAGTTCACAAATTTAGGTCCCCTAAGATTCTTGGGACCTTTTACCTTAGTCACAAGAACTTTGGGAACCCATATAGAGGTGTTGCAATAAAGTTTCTTTTCACTTTGCCCAAGTACTTTGCAAACACCTCCCCTTGCTGTTTGCCTTCACTTCAAAGCAAGGATTTGAGTCTAACTTGCTTGTTTTTGCCTTTGATTGATAGCGATGGCCCTTAGGAACAGCCTGACAAGATTTTCTCGACTTCCGGACCTTCTTCACAGGCTTTTGGACCATCTTCTTGGGTCTATTCTGAGCGGAGGCAGTGTAGGTGACCTTCCCTTTTCTTGGGGCGCGGCACTTGCCGCCGCCCGCGGCACCGCCGCGTGTGGTGGTAGTCGGTCTGCAGCTTGGGTTGGCTTGTGTCCGGCGCTGTGCGTGTCTCTGTACCCTCTTGTGCCTTTGCTCAAGAATTTGACACATTCAACACCATTGATCATTTTTTCGACCATTGGTTTTGTTTCCATGCTTGTGCCCAAGTCCATCCTTGATTCTTGGATTTCTCCCATCAATGTAGTTGGGCTTCTTTGGAGCCTCAACTTTATTGCTCACTGTTGCCTTGCTAATTTCACCTTCTTTTCTTACCATAGCAGTGAGCCTAGTGATCTCTTTCTCCATTGCTTTCATGTTGGCAAGGTTAGTGGCATAAGCATTCATATCAACATTATAGCATTTTCCACAACCTTGACTACTGGAGGGAGTAGAGGTATCCTTTGTGGCTAGGAGATGTGAGTTGCTCTCACTAAGAATGCTATGTTCATTTTCAAGCTTTTTTTTGTGCTTATCTTGCAAGTCACAATATTTCCCATTTAGGGTGACCATAGCCTTCTTAGTAAGAGCATGATTTCCTTGCTCATTAGCTAGGCTCTTTTTGCAAGGAAGCCACCTCACTTCTCTCTCAGCTACAAGAGCATCCTTGTTATCAACATAGAGCTTTTCAAGTCTATCAAGTTGACTATCTCTAGTCGCTAATTCCGCTTGGGTACTCTCTAGATCCGCCATTAGTTGAGCAAGAAAGCCTCTAGTTTTGGGATCTAGGTTTTTAGTGAGTCTAACATATTCTTCATCATCACTAGATTCATCTTCACTAGAGCTTTCACTAAGATCACTAGAGTCATCACTAAGAGAAGGAGAAGGTTTGGGTTTTGGATTTTACCTTCTCATGCTTGGCCATAAGACAAACATGAGTGGAGTCATTGTCCTCATCCTCATCATCGGTCATGTTGTTGAAGAGCTTGGGTGTAGAGGTCTCTTGCATAGTAAATGTTGCAACATGGACTTCCTCTTCACTTGTCTCTTTTGTTGAGTCCCACTCATGGCCGATGTGAGCTTCACCCATGCTTCTTCCCTTTCTCTTATAGTCTTGCTTCTTGTCCTTGCCATTGTCCTTCTTGTATTTGTTGTTCTTGTTCTCATAAGGACAATCGGCAACAAAATGCTCGGTGCTTGCCACAATTGAAGCATGTTCTCTTTTTCTTGTTTGGGAATGTTCGTTGCACCATCTTGTAGCCATTCGCTTTCATCCCCTTCCCATACTTCTTCATGAATAGGGCCATGTCATCAATCTTCTTGTAATCAGTCCCATCATCTTCATCATCACTAGAGGAAGAGGTTGCATCAATATTTTCTTGCATCTTCTTCATTTCTTTGTCTAGACTTGTTGATGCTTGCTTGCTGCCCTTGACCTTGTTGGAGGAGCTTGGCTTGCTTGTCTTGGTTGCCTTGAGAGCCACTTCCTTGATCTTGACCCCTCAAGCTTTGCTTGCAACTCTCCAAGCTTTCTTCTTTCATTTGCCTCCTCTCTTTGCATGTCATATGTGAGCAGCCTACCAAGCACATCATTTGGTGTGAAGTGCTCAAACCTCTTCTTGTCACGAATCAAGGTGACCACTATGTCATTTCTAGGTGTGTATGCCTCAAGCATGATCTTGACAACGGTGTGGTCATCTAGATCCTCATCTCCAAACCCTCTAATCTTGCCAACTAGCACCATCAACCGATCAAACATCTCTTGTGCTCCTTCTCCATCAAGGATCACAAATCGGTTGAGCTTGGCCTTCAACAAGTCAATCTTGGCCTTTCTCACTTTGTCAACACCTTCATGTGCAAGTACTAGAGTGTCCCAAATCTTCTTTTGCTTCATTGACATTCATCACCCTATTGTACTCATTGCCTTCTAGAGCACTTAGAAGGATGCTTGTGGCTTGACCATTGATGTGGGCAGCTGCTAGCTCTTCATTTGTCGGCTCCTTGGGGTTCACTGGTGGCTGAAATCCACTGCACACAACCTCCCAAAGACCGGGGTGAAGAGCGCTAAGATAGGCTCTCATCAAGTGCTTCCACTTGGCATAGTTGGTCCCATCGAAACGGGGCAACTTTCCCCCCGGGTACATTGATGAAAGACTTCTTATCGCGGTTAGTCAAATAAGAAGAATAGTTAAAGGATATAGCGGCAAATTTGTTGTTGTTGACGCTGCTCTCATCCTTCTTCTTTTCCTTCTTCTTCTTGTTCTTGTTGTAGGAGATGTCATCATCTCCATCTTCGGAGCTACTTGATAGCTCACTTGACTCCGCTTCCTCTTCTTGCCTTTTCTTCTCCCTTTTGCCCCTCCTAGCGGCTCTTGCCTCACGAATCATCTTTCTTTGATCTTTTCTTTGAAGTTTCTCGGCAAGCTTGACACTAGCTTGCTCTTCTAGTCTTTTCTTTTCTCGCTCTTGCCTTCTAGCGTTTCGCCTTGCTATTCTTGTGGTCTTTCTCTCGACATCGGTGGCATCACCCTTGATGGTGCTCTCACCGGGCATGCCGAGAGAAAGCTCGTTCTGCTGGCCTCCACCTCCTCCACGGGGACGGTGGACTTGCCTCCTTTGTTCGATCCCTCCTAAGCCTCCATACTTCACGCGGTGAAGCGTACGAAGTATCCTAGCTCCGATACCACTTTATAGGATCCGATGGAAGCCTAGAGGGGGGGGTGAATAGGCTTACCCCCAAAATCGACCTGTTAAAACTTCGGCTGCCGTCGTACGGATAAAGCGCGCAGACATGCCCAGATAGGGCGGCACGCCGCGTGAAACCGGATGTAAACGTAGAGACGAGAAGTCACTTCTCTCGGCCAGGCAGGCGCGGCACTGCCGCGTCCTCGTGCGGCACTGCCGCGGGTCACTTCACAGAAGTGAACTCGAGGTGAATCTGTGAGCTGTGTCCAGTGAGATGGTGATTCTCCCTTGTTCCTGCACACGGTATACCACGTAAAACTAGCCAAAGCCGGCGAAAACCCGAAGAACCAAGTAGATCGGGTCGAAGCCCTTTCTCACAAGACAAATATGCAACAAAGTAAAGGGAGGACAAGTGAGACAAGGATTTGACCCGTGGTTCGCCGCGCCACACAGGCTGGGTTACGTCCACGTTGTTGAGGTTGCCACACAAGGCTTGGCTTGCCCACCGGCTTGCCTTTTCCCTCGTTCATAAGTCTAGGGAGTTAACCCTAGAGATGTGGGGTAATGTATTGCTGTAGAGTGAGGTTACAAACCTCCCAAGGCTGCCACACGAAGGGGGCAAGCTCAAGGGCGACGCCTAGCCGTCTAGGAGCAAGCTCCAAGAGTAAAGAACCCTAGGGTTCCGGCCAAACGTGAACCAAATGCTCTTTTGAGTGGGGGAAGTAGTAGATCCGGTCTCCAATCGAAGTTTGCAGCTGTTTCCCTCAAGAATCCCAGGTGGGAAGTGAGAGATTGAGTGGGGAGCTCAAAGAACTTCAATGGAGGTGAGAGAGAGAGCAAGAGGTAAGAGCTGGGCTGTTCTGTCGTGAGGAAGAAGATGAAGTAAGCCAGGTGACCGTTGTGGGAGGGGTAGAATGGGTATTTATACCCCACGGACCCAACGGTAGGATTTAAGTGTGGCACTGCCGCACTGACACGCGGCACTGCCGCGCCAACCTGACAGCAAAAGGTGAGAAGCAAGTGGAAATGCTGGCTGGTCAGGTTTGGAGCTGAGTGTTGTGTCTGGATTTGATGTTTAGAGCACTTGGTCCACAGGTACCCGAGAATCCTAGGATCCCTCTTAATAGTACGGCATTTCCTAAACTCAAGATTCAAAATATGAAATAACTTAAACACCTTGATCCGGAAACACCACCATCTAGCTTATTTGGTGCCTTTGGACCTGTACATCAACTCCACGTTTTAATCCCTGCATGTCATCTTCGTAAATCTCATTAGTCCCCTAATTCGGTGGTCATCAACGCCAAAACCCACATAGAGCTTGATTGCACTTACAGAGGTAAAACCGTGTGAATAGTTCGACGGGTAACCTCGACTTATAATATTTTCTTATATATGAAAAATATGTAATTAAATTTCTAAAATTTAATTTATCCTTTCAAAAATAATAGAAAACTTGTTTAGCTCAAAAAAATATGAAACCGGTTTCATATGTTTCATGAAATCATGCTCTATATTTAAGTTCTTAATTAGGATTTATTTACATATTCTATGATCCTCCCGGGTATTTATTTGTTAGTAGTTAGTATCATTATTTGTTATAATCAGTCGACCGATTTCATATTTTTTTTTATAGAAGATTTAAATAACTTCTAACTATGCACTAGAAGATAGAGCACAATTTTATTAAAAAAATCTATGAGATTTGTTTGAATTTATAAAGACTAAATCAAATTTTAGGATATTGAATTTCATATTTCTTATATAACAAAAGTATTACTATATTTTTCCCGATAAAATCTACTTTATCCCCTCGAACTATCAACACTATAGTCAATTTACCTCCCTCGAGGTTGACGTGGCGCCATGTGGGATGGATGACGTGGTGCTAAATCTGCGAAAACAACCCACAAAACCACCAAGGGAGGTAAATGGACCGGTTTCAATAGTTGAGGGAGGTCAAACATCTGGTTTTCTACTTGAGGGAGTAAAATCGGACTATGAAAATAGTTGAGGGAGGTGGAATCGACTTTTTCCTATGTTATTAGTTCTATATAAATAGCCCATGAAGTACAAGAATATGTTATAGTGCTATAAACAGCCCATGATGTACAATCGGGGTTCAAACCATGCATCACTGTTACATTACGCATGAGACGAGGTACTTACTCTGTACAATCGAGTAATGTATGGATATGTATACCTAATAATAAAGAGCTACAATTTTAGCCAATTTTATTTTGTCTCCTCAAATTTTGGTCTGGCCTTAGTTCTAGACGTCTGTTATCTACCCTTCGGTACTGCTTGTCCAAAATAGGACTCATTCAGGGTCCTTGTCCAAATAGCACTGCATACAAACAATTCTAACTACCCTCCCTTCAACATCTTCTTTTCGTCCAAAATCTTACCATCGAGACAATTACAAACGAAGAGGAAACACTTGGACATCTAAAATTAGAGGCACAAACAATATGGATTCATAAATTTCCATATACAAAAAAATAAGACTTAGTACACAACATAATTTTTCTTATACAAAAAAATTCAGATCGAGTACACAACAGATCGAACAGAGCAATATACCAAGACTGAATCGAATCCAAGACATCGATGCAAATCCAAACCCAAATCAGACTAAACAACAAGTCAACAACTTAGAGGCCATCACGCTGGGTTGCCAAGACCGGCCATGCACCCAAGCCGCCCACTTTGGGCCTGTTTGGTTGCTCTGCATCCAGGCTGACCAGGCCAAACTGGGCCAAAACAAGGGCATTTGGTTGCAAGTTTTGGCATGTTAGCCAGCTAGCTAGCCGGAACCGCCGTACACACTTAGCCGGCCCCGAAAATTGAGGCGGTGGCCGTTTTTCTGGGGGCCTGGCTTGGCCAGCCATCAACCCGCTCCTCTCACTCTCTCTCCTTTCCTTCACCGCCCAAATTCACGATGCCTGCTCGAGCTCGGGCGCGCCGCCGGCGTCTCCCCGCTGCGCCACCACCGAGCTCCCCAGCCTCCGGCTCCCGCTCGGCGCGACATTCGGCGCCGCGAGGGAGGACCTCCCTCGCCCCTTGCATGCGCCGTCATGCCGGGGATTCCTCGCCGCGGGTACCCATTGTCAACGGAGCTCCCTCACTAGCGCTGCCGCCCGCCCGCCGCCGGAGCTCCCTCATCGGCCGCTAGCGGCCAGCCCGCATGGGAAGAGCTCCCTCGGCCACCCGTGCGTGTAAGGTCCTAGATGGCTAGAGGGGGTGAATAGCCTATAAAAAATTTCTACAAGCTCAACTTAACAAACCGGTTAGTATAAAACACGGCGTAAAGCGGTTTGCACTAGCTCTAATGGTCAAGCAAGCCTTCCGGTGACAAGACTAAATAAATCTATGATCTCTAATCCACACAAAGTCTATGTCACTACTCTAGCTAATGAGCAATCCTAATATGGTCCTTATGCTAGCAAGAACACCTACACAAAGCAAGTGCTAGCTCTCTACTTAAAGTAAACTAGCAAAGTAATGCAAGAGTGAGAAGCTTGGTATACCGTCGTGTAGAGGTAATGACTCAATCACCAAATAAATGATTCCAACAATATAAATATCAATCAATCTAAGATCACCGGGAGACAAGAGATGACACAATTGATTTATCCCCGAGGTTCACTTGCTTGCCGGCAAGCTAATCCCCGTTGTGTCGACCCACACTTGGATGGTTCTTGGACTAGGCGGTGCACTCGCTAGTTGGCCCTCGGGCTCTCCAAGACACCACTCACAAGAGAGGTAACTCAATGACACGAGCAATCCACTAAAGTAGCAATTTGGTGTCCCACCGAAGCTCAAGAACCCCTCACAATATCACCTTGATTGGGGGCGGATACAATCACCAAATCCCCTCACCAATCAATCCAACTCCAACCGTCTAGGTGACGGCAATCACCAAGAGTAAAGAGATGACCACAATTGCAATAATCACCTAGTGCCACGAAATGAATCACAAATGCAATGCACACTAGGGTTACCCTCAAATCCTCTCAAGAACTCAAATCCACCAATGAAGAGGAGAGGAGAGGGAAGCAATCTTCTTGGATCCCTCAAATCGATCTCAAGCACAAAGCTCTCTCACTTGATTTCAGCCCAAATCAGTAGATCGAGAGACATGAGGAGAGGAGCTCTTTTTCTCTTTTTTAGGGTTGGAGAAGGGAAGAACAGCTCACTAGGATTTCGAATTTTTGCAAGAGAGAGAGCCTGGAAGGGGAGTCGGAACCTTTATCCCTGGCTGGTGGCCGACGGCAGCACCACCCCAACGGTCGGCTTCCCTTCCACTTGCCTCTGACGCACTCCAACGGGAAGAGCAGAGGGGAGCGGAGCTTCTCTCGGTCGAACCAGCGACGGCGGCTTCGTAGGAGATTTTTTTTCTTTTTTTGCGATACGAACGGACCAGTCAACAGACTAATCAACTTGGGCTTCTCGGTGTGCTCCCTTGGGCCTGCAGTAGCAGCAGCATCCAACCAGGCCCAGCTGGCCAGCACCGCACGCGACAACAGAAGGTCCATTCGGCAACTGCAGCTTGTCCCATTCGGCAAAGCATTCGGCAACTAGCAGCTTGACTCATTCGGCAACCATCATTCGGCAACCAGCACAGCAGCAAGGCTCATTCGGCAACTAGCAGCTGCAGCAGCCTTTTCTAATTAAATTAGCTAGTGCACAAGACCAGCAGCCAGCACTTCACGTCGCCTTCCAAATTGAGTGAAGCTCTCGGCCAAGCAAGTAAGAAAGCTAGGCAACTCCAATACGTGTACGTGCATGTGTGCTCGAGTACATGATTAGCCAAAGCAAGCTAGTACATGTTTTGTACATGAGCAAATGTGTGTGTATATATACATATATATACATATGTATATATTTCAAGCAAGTGCACGTCACCTCTTTCTCTTTTCAAAGATTTTCAATAAATCTTATTCCAAATAAGCTCGATAAATCTTGATCCAAAACTCATGCTATCATATCCAAAAATATGTCAATCCTCTAGACCATATTTGATAGCATTTTCTCAAGCCTTTTCCAAGGAGTTTCTCATCGAATTACCACGTCACTAACCCAAATGCACATGCAATTTGAAATTCAGATTTAGTGGCACTAGGTGAGTAAAACGATTATGATTTTCTCCTTTTATAGTACGGTTATCAAACCTAAAACACTCACATCCGCTAGATGTCTTGAGTGTAAAAATAAAATGGCCCTATCAAATATACCTTTGCCTTGAGCCCATTTTATTTTCCGTTTTCCAAGTCCAAGCACTTGATCAACTTTTGGATCATCGCCGTGCATCCACCATGACCATCATGCTTCACAACTTGGATAGAACCATCTCAAACTAGATACACACTTAAGCATAGAGATTAGTCCTAGGTGTCACTAATTATCCAAAACCAAACAAGAGATCTTCGATCGCCCGGGGAGTCAATCCCTCCCCGCCAGTAGCTTCGTTGTGCTCGTGCCTCGGCGCATCGGGATGGCGTCTCCTTGTCTCGCCGACCGCATTTCTCTTCTCCCTCCCTCGGTGAACGCAAGATTCAATCACCATCACCACTTCTGCGCCGCCCGACCGCCCGGCGTCTCTGCGTTGGATCCGCCGACGTGGTTGCGCAGATGATGGTGGCGGAGAAGCCGGCGTTGGGTTTCCAGCAGCAAGGCGCGCGGCCGAGGGGGATGACGAGCTGGAGCTGGAGCGCACGGGAGGAGCTCCCTTGGCCGGAAAGTAGAAGGATGACAATTTGTGCGAGAAGAACAAGGGGGGTAAGGTCACCAATGCAGAGAAAGAGGTAACAGTATCAACTAATGCAGGCAACCAAACAAAAACTAAGTCAAGTTCAACTAGCACATGACAACCTAACACTACTAGGGTGACTTCATTTTGCACAGGCTAGCTCAAGCCTGGCTTATGTTTCTAGCCAGGCTAGGTAGAGCTAGGTAACCAAACACACCCTATGTGTTCTCCGGCCAGCTAAGTGCCAACGACCTCCTCTCTGGTCTTCCCCAACCCTAAATCGTGGCCGGAGTACTAAATCCCAAGTACCATTCTTTTTTAAGTGACTCCATCTCATCTTGCATTGCGGTCATCCAATTATTGCAATAAGTAGAAATAATAATATCCTGAGAATAATTAGAAGTTTCTGCACTACCTTCAAAATCTCTTCTGTCACTCAAAGCATAATTAATGTTGCATTCTTCATTTAGCCTTTTAATTGGCATAGATGGTCTGTTGGGCCTGTCAACTGCAACTGAACGTTGTGGAGGCTGCACAACAATTGGTGAATTATCGATAATAGGTGCATCTTGGACATTAGCGTTGTCATTATCTGGTGTATTCTCACTCATCATCAACAATAGAATGCTCCACCTGCACACTTGTCATTCACTAGGGATTAGACCCAAGATCTCCAATAAAAACACAAATAGATCTATTTTTCTGTTCCATTGTTGAAGTCAATAGGATAGGAACACATATCGGAGACTCACAACGAGTGCTTGAAAGTAGCATAAATAAACACCATAAAACCGCACAGATCAACACAAATATATGAACAATAGAAACTTGACGTGTGTCCGGGTCTAAGAGCCAGAGCTGGCATTATAGTTTTCCATGCGGCCCGCGGCCCGAAGGCCCGGCCCGAGGCACGGCTTTGGCCCGCCCCAAAAGGCCCGAGCCCGTAGGGAGGCCCGTGCGGGCTGGCCCGAAAAAACCCGTGGGGCGTGCTTGGGCCGACCCCGTGCACGGCCTCAAAGCACGGCCCGGCCCGGTGGTATAGCTGCGGGCCGCTATGGCCTGTAAACTGGGATCGAGAAAAAAACTCCACACAACTTCACATTTGGCCCAGCCCAAAACTGCCTAACCCTAAACTCCTTCCCCTTCCCCTTCCCCTTCCCCACACGCGCGGCCGCCCTCTCTCGCTTCCCCAAGCGCCGCCGCCGCCTCCGCTCCCCAAGCGCGCCGCCGCCCCTCCGCTTCCCCACGCCGCGCGCCGGCCCCCTTCCCCTTCCCCATCCTCGAGGTGCGTCGCCTCCTTGCCGGCGAGGCCACCCCTCTCCTCCGGCGGCGGGGTGACACGGCGGTATCACCGGCGACGGCGAGCTCCCGCTGCCGCTGCTCTTCGATGAGGCCTGAAGGGGCGAGCGGAGGCGCCGCCGCCGCTCTTCGATGCGGCACGAAGGGGGCAAGCGGGTGGCGCTGCTGCTGCTTCGCCGCAGCCGGGCGCCGCGTCCGAAGCGTGGACGGCAAATCGCGTGCACGGCGCCGCCGAGTCTTGGGCGCCTACTCCGTCGCTTCCCCCCCCATCCCATCTCTCGGTGGGCCTCGGGCCGCCCGGCCCCGCAAAATTTCATCGGGCTCCACCCGCCGGGCACGGCCCGATTTTGGGCCCGAGGGCGTGCCCGGAAGGCCGCACCCCCCGGCACGTAGCCCGCTGAGGCCCGACCCGATGAAGCCCGTGGCCCTGAGAGGCCCCGAGCGGGCCAGCCCGAGCCCGGCACGTCCTCGGCCGCGCGGGCCGGCCGGCCGGCCCGTTGGAAATCTATAGCTGGCATGCATCGTGATGCTGCGGGCCCGCACCGATCCATGGCCACCGGAAGAACAACTAGGCGTGGATATACCAAAGGGCCCCTTCACTTCACCCCGATTTTCTTGATCGGATTTGAGTTCCTTGATGAACCTGACGACCCAGCTGGAACTCCGTCGCCGACAATCCCCCGTCGCCGACGTCCCCGCCTCACCACATGCGCCAGCGCCGCGCCGAGCCCCCGATGGCGGCGGACTCCATGGCCTCCCCTCACCATCCCCTCCATGACAGCCGGACGCGACGTCCTTCATGTCAGCCCGTCCGCCACACGGCGCCGATGAGCCGGGCCGTTGGATCTGCTGGTCTCCCAAGAAGGGCCAGCACACCATGGGTACGCCCTCGACGACGCTCTCGGCCGAGTTCCACCCGGCGTGCGTCGGGAAGCACCGGCGGCGCGGTGAAAGCACGCCCCGCCGCGGCGCCACGCCACGACACGCGCGCTTTGTTTTCTCCGACGGCGTCCCGAGAGCGGTGTCTGATTGGTCTTGGGTCGCCGCGGCCACCATCATGTCCGCCGGAGCACCCGGAGGAACGGGTAGCCGGTGGCGACGATCCTGCATTACACGAACTCGGGCGAATCGCCGCTGGAGATGACGACGCGGGCTCCCGGTTAGATACACGACGGATCGGTCAGCCTCGCCGCCAAGCCACGCAAGGCAGCCGCCGCCGGCGCCCATAAGCTGGATGCCGGCGCCGAGACGACGACGGCACGGCGTGGAGAGGGCCGACGGCGAACACGCCGCTCACGCTCACGCCGCGGGCGCGATGTGCGCGAGCGCCGACCCCTCCAGGGAGGCCGTGGTGTTGAACACGAGCGCCCGTGCCTTTACCGCTATGCGCGCTGTGGCCTTGGCGAACACGTGCAGGATGGGATCCAGATCGGCGTCGCCGCAGCGATGGCGGCACAAAGCTTGGAAGGTCCCGCCGCCGCAGGAAGCTCCCATCCCGGAACGCCATGGACCGCTCGTCGAGGTCGCCGCCGCCTTTGCCTGCGGGAAGGGTAGCTCGCCGAGCTCGACAAGGCTGGGGACGCTCTGGTAGGCCAGGAAGCTGGTGGCACTGGACGTGCGGAAGGCAAGCGCCGCACACCGACCTCCTCGGCGTCGCCGATCGCCCACGTCATTAGGCCGCCGGCGACGCGCAGGTGACCGGCGGAAGAAACCGCTGTCATCGGATGACAGCAGGGATCGGAGCAGAGCACGGTAGCTGACGGAGCCCACCTCCCGCAGGGACCTCTCGAGGTCCAGTAAGTCGGCCAGCGAGCGCGGGTGGTCGTCGGCGAGGCCATCCGGGATGGAGAGGAAGCGCAGGCGCGGCGAGGCGGCCACGGAGGAGGCGCGGCGGATGTTGTGGTCCGTGTGGAGGAACGTGACGAAGACGCCGGCGTCGAGGAGCCCAGCGGCCAAGGGGAGCATGCAGTTGATGTGGCCCTGCACCGGGCACGGGAATACCAGCACGTGCGCTTCAGGCTCCGCTATGGCCGTCGTATCGTGGCGACCTGCTGTGCTGAGAGTGCTGGCTGCGAGTGGGTTGGATTCTGGCTTCGATCTCTGCGTGTGTTCCAGGCCGCGCTGATCGGCCTTTTAAAATTAGAGAGTGGAATGGAGTGACTGAGACAATCCTCTTTGATGCAATGCAACCAACCAATGAACTCACCGGATGATCAAGATTAGCGAGTCCCCTGGCTGCTAACGGCTAGAAAACAAAACCATCGCGATGAAATGCCGGCCGGCGCGCTGACGGCACGCAATGGATGAACATGGAAACACACTAGATCACAGGCGTCATGGCTCAAATAAACCATACAAGAAACGACACTGAGACATGGTACTTTTAAAACGAGGTTCAGCCGGTGCTGGTTGTCCTGATCACTCGTAAGCTAGTATATATAATCAGACACATTTCAAGTAATCAATGTGGTAGTAAGAAGTTGGCTTGCCTTTTGTTGAATCAAAATTAACTGTTCACTACCGCACAGACGCCCTCCACCGAGCGCCAGAGAGTGTACCGAGCGCCCTACGCGACGCGCTCGGTAGAGTCTACAGCTACCGAGCGCCGTTCTCGGAGAAAGAAAGCTCTCGGTAGAGACCACTCTACCGAGAGCCCAGCCCTCGGTAACGTCGCCCTCTCGGTAGAGTCTGCCTCCACCGAGAGCCACCTCTCCGCAAAGAGCCTCCCTCGGTGGAGTTGACGCCCCAGCGTCTGGCATCATCGACGGCGCCCCTGCCGTCAACTCTACCGAGCGTGGTTGTTGGTGCTCGATAGAATATGGTCACTCTACCGAGCGCCATTGCGGTGCCGCTCGGTAAATTGACCTTAATTTTTTTTTTTTTTCTGATTTCTCATTCCACCTAGACAAACACAATTTAAAATAAGCCACATATATATCACATCCATACAAACTTGCCTAATTAAAAACTTGCATAATTTAAAACAAGTCACATATATATCACATCCATACAAACTTGCATAATTTAAAAAGTGCATAAAACAAGTCACATCCAGCAACAAGTTGTACTAGAACTACAACTTCACTACAAGTTCACTTCTGTCGGTCTTATAGATATAAATGGCTGAAGTGTAGGTCACCGATCTGCAATGCACAGATCTCCCAAATGTAGACCAACGTTCTAACTAATACATCCTCTTTTGCTTCACAACAACGACGACATGGTGTACTGAAGACGTTTAACCGCGCTGGACGTGTCGCTGGGTCTCCAATCTTACGGACAACCACCTTTGCCTAATATCCATCTGTAGTGCGCGTTGGTATTGTATTAGCCCATGTCCAAACATAACCCAGTCGAGACATTGTCTGGGTTAGAATGGATGCATAACTATACCCAGCGTAGGTTAAGTCATACAATTGAACCTGTAATTATTGGAAAAAAAAATATGAGAACATATCGAGATTACCACATCATTTCTAGGTATAAGCTAGGTGATAAATTAACATACGAGATATACTCAAAAAAATAACATATCGAGATTACCACATCATTTTGGTTCCTCCGAGCCTGGTTTGCAGCAAATCCCGCAACATCATGAAGCATGTTCCTATTTTTAGCTGTCATCAACAAAAAGAAGAATGTAGGCAGAGTGTACCCATGTTCTTGAAGCTTCTTTACACATCCCATGACAGCATATTTTTGTGTAACCGACGCCTGGCTCGCAGGTAACTTTATTCCAACATCTGAGATGTATATAGGATTTCCACCTCTCCTTCTAGGGGCGATGGAAAAGCTAACTTGACATTGAATTTGTTGTCCTAATTCACTATGAAGATGATGTGAGTGCTGGACGTCCACTTCTTGAACCCCAAAGTACGAGAGTGTGTTTAAGCCAAAGTGATTTGGTCAATTGGCTGCAATACATTTAAATTTCATATAATTGGTAAATATACATATACAAATATATTTGACAAATTAATTATACAAATACTTACCATTATTGGAACATTTTCAGCTATGGTGGGCGGACATCTTGGATCGGGGTCAAATCCTCGGTCGTTAGATGGCCACGAAACCTCGACTTCTCACGCGGTGGAAGATTACGTCCGACCATCTAACATAAAGATATAGAAATTAGTTTCAATTTTTTTTGCAACTTAATAAAAATATATAGTATAATTATATACCACCACACATATTATTATAGAGAAATCATAGCAATGTAAATTAAAAAAAATCATAGCAATGTATACCTTAACGCAACGGCGACGTGGTGGTGGGTGGTGGTGGGCGTGGGGCGGTGGTGGTGGCCGGCGTTGGTGAGGGTGGCCGGCGTTATGCGGTGGTGGAGGCCGGAGTTGGTGGGGGTGGCGGTGGTGGAGGCCGGAGTTGGTGTTGGCGGCGCTGCCGCGGTGGGCGCGGTGGGCGGGCGGGCGGCGGGCTGCGACGCGGCGAGAGGTGGCGGCGCGGCGGGTGGCGGCCGTTGGTGGGGTGGCGGCCGGCGTTGGTGGGGGGCGGCGTGGTTGGGGAGTGGCGGCCGGCGGTGGTGGGTGTGGCTGCTGCGGGCGACGGGCGGCGCCCCGGTGGGCGCCGTGGCGGCGGCCGGGCGGGTTCGACCCGGCGGCCCGGTGGCGGCCCGGGCGGAAGAAGGTGAAGTGTCGAGAGCGAGGGATTGGGGAAGAAGGTGAAGTGTCGAGAGACGGGGCCTTTACCGAGTTGAACGCCGGCCCACGGTAAAACCTTTTTCTAATTTTGCCATCAAATTTCGCGAGTCAAATTTCAAAATTTCAAAAGTTTCAGGATTTTACCGGGGCTTTATCGAAGGGCCCTAGGTAAAGGTGTTTTCCCGAGGCCCCGCCATAGGCTCTCGGTAAAAATTCCTTTTTTTTTCATTTGGCATCCAAATTTTTGTGTGTCTTTCCTACATTGCCTATTAGTTCATATCCAATTTTGACATTTTTTTTTTTTATAATTTACTATATATTTTGATTTTATTGCTTTTAATTGAATTTTTTCTTTATAAGCCAAATTTGAACTGTAAGACATTCGAATATGGGGGGGACATGAAAGGAAAAATGGTACTCATATTCTTGAGTGCAATGTGAGGCCTAATCCGGGGATAGACCCAAAATTTTAAACATCTTGTTCACGGAACATGACCATTCACTTGCGGGTGAATAGTTTTTAAATTATATAAAAAGCAAAGCGAAGTTGAAAAATCGTGAAACTTGTTGAGTTGTCATGAAATCATATGTGGAGACTATGAAAAAAAAAATTGGGAAGGTTTCGTTAATGTTGGTTCATAGGATGGCCAAAACCTAGGACAACTCCACCTAAGTTCTATTATCACATGTGTTATATGTCCCGAAGTTTCAACCATCGTTGACCCCAACGCCAACGAAACCTTCCCAAATTTTTTGCATAGTCTCCACATATGATTTCATGATAAATCAACAAGTTTCACGATTTTTTTCAACTTCGTTTGCATTTTATGTAATTTAAAAACTATTCACCCGCGAGTGAATGGTCATGTTCCATTAACGGGATGTTCAAAGTTTTGGGTCTACCTGAATGAGGCCTCACATTGCACTCAATGAATATGAATATAATTTTTCGGTTTATGTCTCCCCTATTTGAATGGCTTCCCTGTTCAAATTTGGCTAATAGAAGAAAATTCAATTAAAAGAAATAAAATCAAAATATATACTTAATAGTTTTGAAAAATTCTCAAATTTGAACATGAGCTATGAGACATTGTAAAACCACACACAAAAATTTGGATCCAAAATTCAAAAAAAGATAAATTCACCGAGGTCCGTAGTTTGGGCGCTCGGTAAACGCGTTCTCTACGAGAGGCCTCACGAGCCGGCCCTCGGTAAAGCCCTAACCCAGAGGAGGGCGGTACTTATCCATTCGTATCCTATCCATTCCCTGCCCCCCACTCGCATCTTATCCATTCCCCCACTCACACTCACTCACACACACTCACCACTCGGGCCAGGCGCCCGGAGCCCCCGCCGGCGTCAATCCCAGGCCGTCTTGGCGCCCGCCTCCTCACCTTCCGTGTTCCGTGCGCCATCCTCGCCGTCCAATCCGTGCAGTGCGCCGCGCCTTCCTTTTCCGTCCAATCCGTCGTGCGGCGCCACCTCCCTTTCCTTGGTGCGCCGCGCCTTCCTCGCCGTCATCCGTCCGTGCTTGTGCGCCACTCACCCCACCCGTCCGTGCGCCTTCGCGCCTTCCTCGCCGTCTGCGCCGCCCCGCCCGCCGTCCTCGCGTCGATGCGCCCGCGCGCTCCCTACCCGTCAATCCGGTAGGCCGCCACCTCGCTCGTCGGCCCCCGCCCCACTCGCGCCCCCCCGCCCGCCACCTCCATCGCAATCATTCCGGCCGCCGCCACCTCGCCGCCGGCCCCCGCCCGCGCACTCGCCCAGCGCTACCTCGTGCCACGCCCATGCCACCTCCATCGCAGCCAATCGGCCGGTCACCACCTCGCCCGCACAAATTTCCCCGCCAGAAGGGGAGGAGGAGGATGGAGTAGGGAAGGAGGGGAAGAGGAAGGAGGAGAGGAAGAGGAAGAGGAGGAGAAGGAAGGCCCGCGACCCCGACCGGCCGCAAGAAGGCAACGAGGAGGAGGACCACGCCCGGCGTAGCCCCGCCCCCACACCGCCGGCCGTCCCCGTCCCGACTCATCCCTTCGTTTGCGAAGGTAAGGATTCCCATCGATTTTAGCCCCCGACAGCAATTTCACGGTGAGGCCGTGATGGTGGAGTGGTCATGATGGTGGAGTGGTCGTGATGGTGGTGGTCGGGTGGTCGTGATGGTTGTGGTCGTGATGGTGGAGTGGTCGTGATGGTTGTGGTCGAAATTTTGTCCTTTTATGCCTGTGATGCTTTACAATGCCCAGTGAGACTTCCATGCCTAGGACTGTTTATGTTCTCATATTCGTCATCGAACCATGTGATACATCCATGCCTAGCAAATCTATTGTCCACCTCGATGACCTGATGGCTAAATTTGGATGTGTCACATGGTTTAATGGCGACCATGAACTCAAGTATCTATTGGTCCTTATGCTCCAAGTTCAAATATTAAAGAAAAGGGCATTTGATTACGAGGCTATGCTTATATATCGGTTCTTGAATGCTTACATTTTTGACTATGAAGTTAGTGCCATGAATCGAGAAGCCGCATTATCTTTATTACCTCATGGTGGTCATCAAACCGTGGATCGACGTCCATTCCCTAGCAATGATGGAGTCCGAGTTCCATGCCTCCCTCATAGCTGGGGATGGATGCAGTCACGGTTCCATGCCTACCATGAAATTGCTTTGGCAGCAATGATGATCGATGTGCACCTATGACTGAGTCCCTTTATGCAATGGTGGCCTATGATGCAAAGCTTTTGCCGCGCGCTCAAAAGAAAGAACATGGAGCTTCGACTTTTTCCATGATCCTCACTTGTTCATGATCTTAGAGCATCAAGGAGAAGTCGAGTTCCATGTTCTTTTAGCGACCTATGATACAAACCTTCACGAAAAACTGAGGCCTTATTTTTTGACAATTGGTTCTCAAATGCTTACATTTTATGATCGTGATGTTAGTGCCATGAATCGAGCTGCATTATCTTTATTACCTCATGGTGGTCATCAAACCATGGCTCACGTCCATTCGGGCAATGATGGAATCGGTTCCATGCCTCCCTCATAGCCGGGGATGGATCGAGTCATGGTTCCATGGCTACCATGAAATTGCTTTGGCAACAAAGGATGATCAATGTGCACCTATGACGAGAGTCCCTTTATGCAATGGTGGCCTATGATGCAAAGTTTTTGCCGCTGACTCATGAGAAAGAACATCGCTCCTCACTTTCTCTATGATCTCTTATTCATGATCGAGAGGATTAAGGAGAAGTGAGGAGTGGTATGTTCTTTTTAGCGACCAATGATACAAACCTTCACGAAAACCTGAGGCCTTATTTTTGACAATTGGTTCGGAATGCTTACATTTTATGACCGAGTCCCTTTATGCAATGGTGTCTGTGATGCAAAGTTTTTGCCGGCCGCTCATCAGAAAAGAACATGCTACTCCGCACTTTCTCCATGATCCTCGCTTGTTCATGGTCCGAGAGCATCAAGGGGAGGTGCGGAGTGGCATGTTCTTTTTTTAGCAACCTATGATAGAAACCTTTACGGCGAGGCTACCTCCTTTTCTTGCCACCTATGGAAGCTTTGCTCTTATATATTTTTATTTTGTTGTTCTCCTATCTCATTTTGGGCTTGGCCTTGTGATGCAAAAGCTTTTGCCGCTGCTCAAAGAAAGAACATTGAGCTCGAACTTTCTCCATGATCCTCACTTGTTCATGTTCGAGAGAGCATCAAGGGGGAGGTTCGGGGCTCAATGCTCTTTTAGCGTAAGGCTACACTATCTTATCTTTGAGGCCCCATCTATATTACCTCATGTCATTTATCAAACCGTGACTAACATTTGCTTCTACTTTTTAAGGCTATGGCTTGGTATGTTGTATACCGTGGAGAGGTTCCCGAGTCTATGATAAGCGGGCAAAATGCAATGGCGGTGAGTGGTTTTTCAGTAATTGATCACAAAAAGTTTCGCGACGAGAGCAGCGCAGATGCTTCCTATCTTTGAAAGTACATTGCTAATCCGGACCACCCACTTTGCTGGTGCAAGCTCCACCGTACAGTTAACCCATTAGGCTCTAGGTTTTGTAGAGTACATTGAAACTTGATGACTATGAGTTGTATCAATGTAACTAGACTTGTGCCGGATATTGGACCAATTAATCTATGTTTCGATTATGTATGTGATATATGTGATAATTGAGTTGTATTAGTGCATGGATGTCAAATATATGTGATATGTGTTACATTTGTAAAGGTGGAATGGAAAAACAGAAAAAAAAAAACAAAAATTTGGTCAATTCACCGAGTGGGGGCGCTCGGTAGAGGCCACTTATGCGAGGGGTAGCACTCGGTAAATCTGGGAATATGGGGGCACGGGATCCCCATATTCCCGGTGTATACCGATGGCGTGCTCGGTGAAAACGGCTCGGTGTAACTATGGTCGATTCACCGAGTGCGGCCGTGGGCCCTCGGTGAAACGCGACCATAGTTCTATCGGCGCCCGTGGTTGTGCCCGCCCTCGGTAGAGATGGTGTCCAGGTTTTTTAAAATTAAACTTCACCGAGAGCGAGGTTAATATGGCCCTCGGTGAAGTACCTACCTTTGGCGAGAGGTGGGGAGGGGGGGGCTCGCCGGAAGTTGGCGTCGACGGTGGCAAACGCCGCCGACGCCGTCGGACCAGGTTTAGCGAGAGGGGAAGGAGCCCTCGGTAGAGGGCTGTACCGGCGCCCCGTTAATAGCGCTCGGTAGGAGCTCGTTCCCGTCGCGATCTTTCACCGAGGGGCTGCTGGCGCAGCCCTCGGTAGAGCGGCGCCTCCCAAGAGGGTTCACCAGTCCATCAACTCTGGGCTAGTAATTTTGAGTGATATAAATATTAGAAATTCATTAAAAACAGTTGTTGGCACTTTGGTAACTCTTTTTTTGGTTATTTCTATAATAATAATTATCTGTAGGGGTCCTAGCCCCTCCAGTTCCTTAAAAAAACAGGGTCACAGATAAAAGTTGATTTACCCTTTTTATAGACGTGTGCCTTTCTTTATTTGGATGTGAAAGACTTACATTAACAATTACTCTATAGATATTTTTAAATCCACATTTATAGGTTATCAAAAAAAAAAATCCACATTTATATATTTTTCCCATTTGCATCGTTGTACTATATTTGTTTGGAATTTGACTTTAGGCTTGTGTTCAGATTGGAATTAGGCAAAACGGTAATCAATAAAGGAGCCCTTATATACGAAATGCATGCTATAATTTTAAATGCTACAACTAATCGACCATAAAATGAGAAAGATTTCAGTCACTATAGCAACTTCCAAATGTCAATATTACCCCAATTCCAACGCAATTTGGGATCGTTTCACATTTTTGTATTGAGAAGAGAAACAAACGAAGCTACAAGGAGAGCTGAGCTCACACGACTTACACATCCACAGGAGTGCGGAGAAAAAGAGCAACAAATGGCCAAGGGCCAAACACCTAGGCTATAACTCTTTTTTTTTTAAAAAACGTGCCTTAGCATTAGCACGTGCCTCTTAAGTACAAGATTAGAGTTGTTTACAAGCCCCAAACAGTGGTATGGTGAGGAGCCATCCGCTACTTGGGGTAACACACTACACAAATTAATCATCAGCTAGTGGTGGCCTATGAAGGGTGTACTAAAAGGAAAACAATTGCGCTACAAAGAGAAGCGAGCGGAGTGCCACATCAAGCCACCAGACTGGTCAGCAGGCAATGCTGCTTAACCCCGACCTGACCCAAGTGACTGCCGCCTCTAGGATCGTCGTAGCGAGCTCGGATGGTGTCATGGACATTCGGTCAAGCGTGCGCCGGTTGCGTTCCTTCCACAGGCACCAAGCAACGAGGAGGACCAAGGAATCAAAACTCCTTGAAAGGGCCTGGGTAAGGGCGTCAAGGGATGATAGCCACCACTCTCCCAAACATGAGTCCTGGGCGGAGGGTGCATGACGGACGCCATGGCCGTCGGTAGCTGCGACCATACCTCCATGGCGTAGACGTAGGAGCACAACAAATGGCTGGTCACATAGAGCTTAGGATGCGCCAGCCCTGTAAACCCGTGTCGCATACGACGCTCCATTGTCCAAAGGCGACCATGCAATGCAAGCCATAAGAACTTAACCTTAGGGGGACAGATGCAGGCCAGAGTTCCTTGGCGCTGGCCATGGAGGTCCATCCAGCCAAGAAGGCGCCGCAGTATGTTCCCGTTGGTAGCCCATCGTCGAGACGGCGATCCGGCATGTCGGGCCTTAGCTGAACATTGTCGATCATGGCCCAAAGACGGCCTATTCGAGGAGCACGGGAGTTGTACTGGCAGGATAGGGCATCCCTCATCGAGCGGCCTAGGCGCCTACGACCTACAACTTTGAAGAGGTTGGGGGTGAAGGTGTGGATTGTCCCGTCATGCAGCTAAGAGTCAGTCCAAAAAACGCCGAGTTACCATCTCCGGCTTGTCCTACTGCAACCACTCCCACCAGAGGCGCAGGGCGTAGTCAAGAATCCCGAGGTCAGGATGATAGATCTTAGGGACCGACTAGGTGCAGATCAGTGGGTGTAACTCGTTCTTAGTTTTAATAAACAACATGTACACAAGGTCCTAATACAAGATCTACTAGAGTGCGGGAACAAGAGAGATAGAAAGAGTGGTATATGGTATATCACCGACCATCAGCGACTTTGTTCGAACTACACGATGGATGGTCGTCGGGGTTCTCTGTGCACTGGCAGCGACAGCCATGGGCGTGGCAGTGGCGGCGGAGGAGCTTCCCGTCACTTGCTGTGTCCCTCTTGGATCGGATTAGGTTTAGGTTTGTAGGTGGGAGTTGTGGCGGCGGCGAACTTCGGTTACCAAGCCCCGGCACTCCCACCCTCTATTTATTTACCACAGTGTGATAGGGGCGCTCCAACCATAGATGGGTTGGGCTCCCCCAATCAGAGAGCGGATCAAGTTCCGTATGGGCCGTTGGGCCCAAGAATAGGAGGAGATAAAAAAACTAACACATGAATCCTCAGACCCCCGTGGTCCATTGGGGCACACACGATGGGGTAAGCCAAGTCAGGATGCGTGCAGCGATGGTGTCGACAAAGGCGCTGCTCATCGTCAAGGTGAAGTATGGAGAGGGATATAGGTGCGCCAAGATACTTCATGGGGGAGTCTTTTAGCTTGCACGAGAAGACCTACCACAATCGCATCGACGAAATTTGTAAAATTGGGTCACCTCAAACATGGTTTGCAGAATTGCCCCTGGAACCACATTTCATAGACACAAATGGACCTATTTGTCATCCACACATGGGGGCAAATTTCCAAACACGGTTTGGAAGGTGACCCATTTTTTCAATTGTTTCGCATCAACTTGTTGTTGGGGCGTGACGGTGCACTAGTCAATGTTAGTGATTGGGCCTAATGCTCTAGAGAACCCCGGTTTGATGTCTTTGCCTTTTTCTTGATCTTGTACCCAGAGCTCGACCTCTTCCTATGTTCATTGCTTGTAGTGACCTAGGTGGGGGTAAGTTATCCCTTTCCACAGCTACAAACATATTTTCTTACGGTAATGGACCACAAAAATCCCTGCATGATGTATCTCCACTCAAGTGTTCATCACGATCACCGCAATTAATAGGTGTACTCGATCACTCCACAAATACTACGATGAAACAAAAATCAAAATTAGAGCATAGATTATTCCATGGTAATTGCGACGGATCTATATATGCCATGAGGGTACTTGTCGAAAGCAAGTTCATCGTGAGTATGCAGTCCAAAAGTCCAAATAAACCTAGTTCCTACTTAACCGCATCGGAAGGCAAATGACGTGGTTTTAGATGCAAATAACGGATGAGAACCGGCCGTATTGAGGTTGAGCAAATACCGGCTCTCGGCGACAAGGCTCCATTGCTCGCGCCACCGTGATGATCCACCGCGGCGCGATGCCTTGTTAAAGGGACACCGTGTTCTATTTCGTGGTGATCTTCACGCCGATTCGGCGTGCCGCCACGCCGAAGCCGCGGCACGGCAAGGTAGTGCTCCTCGATTTAAGGAGATCGTGGCCTTCCATGTATATCTATCCCCGCGAGCCGTGGACTCACGCAGAGCACGAGCCGTGTAGACGAAGCCGTATACGTGGTGACAAGCCGCGGTATGCGTGCATTGACGGCGCCGCGGTACCCGCTGGATGAGCCATATCAATGAAGTCCGACGGTAGCCCATACGCCAAGAACGCGAGATTGGGTTTTGGACCGCCTACGCACCAATACGACAAGTTGTTGCCCCTAATAGAGCGTGATTAAGTTGTTGGGGTAATTTGCACCCACACGTATAGTTCTTGTACTGATGCAATTTACTCATATCAAATTGTTATCTGCATCGATATCTTTGCTAACGCTTTACATCGCAGCTTCTTTTAGCATTCTTGTAATCGACAATATTAGTAGAAGCAATAATATAATCTGCGTTTGACATGCATGGTAATTAAAATCCTTCCTCTACCCGTATATATTGCAAATGTGGGAAGAGGCGAGGTCCGAGAGAATATACCGTTCTAACAACCGATGATAATTGATCATCGGTGATGCTATTCAACTTAAATTCTCTCCTAATCGAGATGATGGTCTTGGTTGTTTGGAGGAGCCCTTTACTCAAGACTCTCGAGATTGACAAAGATTATTCAAAATCGCCAACGCATAAGTCTCCTGGCCCAGATGGTTTCAATAATGAATTTTTTAAAAAATGCTGGAGCATCATTAGTCAAGATTTCTACAATCTTCTTGATGCTTTCTATTCTGGTCAGTTATGTCTCCAAAGCATCAATGGCTCTTTCATTACCTTGATTCCAAAAGTGGATAGTCCAACAAGGGTTAATGACTTTAGACCAATTTCCCTCCTAAGTTCCTCCATGAAGTTGATTACCAAGCTTTTGGCAAATAGATTGCAGCCTGTTATTACTAGGCTTGTTCATCAAAACCAGTATGGCTTCATTAAATCTAGAACCATTCAAGACTGTCTTGCTCGGTCCTTTGAGTACCTCCATCCGTGTCATTCCTCCAAAAAAGAGATTGTTGTGCTTAAGATAGACTTTGAGAAAGCTTTTGATAAGGTGTCTCACCAGGCAATGATTGATATTATGAGAAGCAAAGGTTTTGGTGACAAATGGATTACTTGGATGAAACTGATTTTTGAGTCTGGGACTTCTTCTGTTCTCCTGAATGGTAATCCTGAAAAAGTGGTTCATTGTAAAAGAGGGGTGAGACAGGTGATCCCCTCTCTCCATTGCTTTTTGTCCCGATCGCGATCTCCTTCGGACTCTTGTCAACAAAGCTAAGGATCGGGGCTCCTATCCCTTCCAATTCCAAATCCAGTTCACAAATGATTTCCCAATCTTGCAATATGCTGATGATACTCTCATCATCATGGAAGGGGATGCCGGGCAATTTGGTCTTTTCTCAAATGCCCGTTGAATTCCTTTGTCGCCTCTATCGGATTGAGGGTTAATTTTGCCAAGTCCATGATTGTCCCAATTAATATGTCTGATGAAAGAGCCCTGCATCTTGCCAGTACTTTTGGTTGTGCTGTTGGGAGTTTTCCTTTTACCTACTTGGGTCTTCCTTTGGGTCTTTCCAAACCAAAAGTTGAGGAGTTTTTCCCCGGGTCAATAGATGTGAAAGAAGACTTGTTAACATCTCTCTCTTCCTCTCTCAAGCCGCAAGCTTCGGATGACAAATTCGTTTTCTCTTCCCCGCCCACTTTCTATATGGCAACTTTTCATTTGCATGTCAACAAGTAGGGGAGCAAAAGACACAAATAGAAAGTTTTGTCTCGGGCGTGGGGGCGATGAAAATAGCAGGATGAATGCCAAAGCTGCTTGGCCTATGGTTGCCGAGAGCTAAAGAAGATGGTGGACTTGGTGTCATTGATCTAAAAACTCAAAATGAGGCTTTGTTACTCAAGCATCTGCATAAGTTCTTTAACGAGCGTACATCCCCTCGGGTTCACCTCGTTTGGGGAAAAGTATTATCCTAATGGCAAGCTGCCTAATCACACAATGAAGGGCTCTTTCTCGTGGCGTGACATCCTAAGACTTTTAACCAAGTTCAAGGGGATTGCTACTTGTTAATGGAGGAAATGGCACTTCCTCGCTCTCTTTGGTTTGATGGTTGGAATGGAGTGCCTTTGCACCTATGCTTTCCGAGCTTCATTCTTTTGCTAAGAAACCTTCCCGAGCCTCGAGACAAGCGGTGAGCAAGATGATCTTGTTGCTCTTTTTCATCTTCCTCTCTTCTCGGGCTTATGATCGGTTCCAAGTTTTCTCGATATTTTGATGAACTTCAAGCAATCCAATGATAGCAGTCATGATGATGGAGCTATATCCGAATAGCCCCTCCTTCTCTCGTTAAGAAAGCTTATAGACACTGCCCGGTTTCTTTGAGACTCATGTTATCTTCAAGTGGCTTTGGAAGTCTTCCCCACAACATAAACACAAAGTCTTCTTTTGGCTAGTGCTTCAAGACAGATTAAGCACTCGTGACCTTCTCGGAGCGTAAGATCTATGCAGCTCCCTCTACCCAAAGGTGTGCTCTCGCTCTGCAGCCGTGAAACTATTGACCATTTGATTCTGGACTGCCCCTTCTCTAGGAATTGTTGGGGATTAATTGGTCCGACCATTATAAGTGCCCCCGGTATGGTTGATAGAATTGTCGGTTTTAAATCTCAGATCAAGCAAAAAAGTTTTTCATGGAGATTGTGATCATTATGAGTTGGAGCATCCGGATTATTAGAAATGATGCAATTTTCAGAGGAATCTCTCCAAACTGCCTTCTTGCCTGGAAATTTTCAAAGATATATTTGGCAAGCTCCTGTGGAGGGCCAAAAGAAAATACTTCCCAGCAATTGAGTCATGGCTAGAGCAAGTTGTGTAATAGAGTTTATTTTCTTTGTTTCCTTTTTGTTTCTTGATTTCTTTTCTAGGTGCTTCTTCTCCTGTCTTGGTTTTCTCTTTTTCCCTGTACTTGTATTTGTTGTTTGTAACCCGCTGGGTTACCTTAATAAATTTTACAGTAGGAGCTCTTCTGCTCCTCCTGTTTTCTTAAAAAAACTTATTTGTCATTTGTGTGAGATGAGAGAATAAAGCTGAAGGTGTGGATTTCAGAAATCGGAGACGATTCATCGCCTCACGTGCGACTCATGGCTCTCGGTCACGTCCACATCCAGGCTCCACCTCGTCCGGGCTGTTCGTGCGTGCATACAAATGCCAATGCCATGGACCATCGTCTCGATCGCCTCCCGTGTCCGCTTCCGGCCGCCATGTGCATTAAAGCTCGATAGCTGCAGGTGCACGCATTGCTATGCATTGCCTTGCCTGCTTGTGCGTGCTTGGATCATGCATCGCCTCCCGTGTCCGGTGCCGTGTGCGTTGGAAGATTGGTCGGTATAACCTGAGCCGGGTGGTGTTCACGTCCACAGGGCACGCCACCACGTACGGGCCGGAGAGCTAAAGACGCAGAGCGCAGCGGGGTGGTTTTTCAAGAGCTCTTTCGTTTCGTTTGCACAATGCATCTATATGTACAATACTAGCTATATATGTAGCTAGTAGCAGAGAAGATTTACATATCGTTAGCGCCAGTTGTAGAGTTTAAAGTTCAAACACATCCAACATAGGTACAGATCAACATTTCTACGAGACAAAAAGGAAACTGCAAGCAGCACAGGAGAAGTTGAAGTTATTCTGATTACTACTAGTGAGCCGGGTGGATCTCGTGGCCAGCTGACAGCAGGACCACAGGCAGCGACGCCACGGCACGAGGGCAGCCGGTACACGTACAGTACCTGTGGCCTCTTTGCAACTGTTTGTGCGGTGTGAAAAAGGTTGACTGTACTAGTACTGTACCTACAATCTACATGTTTCGCTGACAGAAAGTGACTCGAGTTCCCAACTTGAAAGAGTGTATAGTGCTGCCTGTAAAGGAACTTTGTACAACAATATGCTTTCTCGATCAAACGCTAAATTTGTCTGTTGATTACAGGTTTTTGTGCTTTCAAGAGGTACCTCTTTTGTTTCTTAAGTTTGCATATCTAGCCCTTTCGTCGGTCTCTTTGATGCCACTGTGTTAGCTTAGCTTCCAATAGAAGGATGAGAGGAGCGACCTAGCTACTGGACGGCGGACTGAGCGGACCGGTGGTTCTTGCCGGCGGCTCTCGTCTCGTCGGCTGATCCGGCAGGTGGATGGGACAGCGGCGTCTAACCCTGGCCCTCGCGGTCAGGAAGGCCCTGATCCCTAAGCCGCCGGCTGATGAAGACGACGAAGCGGAAGAAGATGAAGCCCGCAAGGCGGCACATGGCCGGGAGATGCTGACAAGGTGCGTGGAGGAGGTCGTGGAAGCTTGCCGCAGACCAAAGCAGATCCATGGCGTCGTCGAGCAGCTGCCACCGATTGTGTCCAAATTCTGGACGGACGGTGCCGACGACCCCGACGAGTCCGACGATGATGTTCCTGCACCGACGTCCCCGTCAACCCCGGAGTTCATTAAAGAAGCCATGGATGCAGGCTTCACGGTCGATCAGCTTTACAAAGCAGAGCGAGCTTTGGATTCAGGTAAGTCATGTTCCTCTGAAGATCGACTGCTGCCAAAGACGATCGTTTCGACGTTAGTCAATAGAAAGCTTGCGGTGGTGCCATGGCAAGGTCCTCTACCTGATACTCGCGTTTCTCCACCAAGAACGCTAGGTGACTATCTTGCCAAAGCTACCTACCGACGGCGTTCTCGTCATGGTGATTCAGGATCTCCGTCTCGCCGTACGTCGGCATGCAGAGATCCGCAAAGTGGGGATTGTTCAAAAATATCAACGATCGCCCGGCATCTGTCAATTGCGTTTGAAGGACCGAAACGGCGACCAGAGGGGGTGAATGGGAGCCTCGATTTTCCTTTTCAATTTTGGATCATCGGCTCAACCCCCGACCTCAAAAGCGAACTCACAAAGAAACGAGTGATACACGTGCTAACTGGTAGCAAGATATCAAACGCAAAAGAGTTAGACACAACGAGTTCAACTAAACAAACAGAGATCAAATCGGAGCTCGAATGCACAATCTGCGGATAAAACGATAAGCACGGAATTACACGGCTCTCGGACAGCGGGGGGCAGCAAGACCTTCACTGAGCAAGGCCTTCACTGATGACCATCGGTGCTGGTCCCGCAAAAACTGAGCACACAAGATAGATACCAACCCACAAGCTGAACTGTAGGAAGCGTAAAAATCATTTACATTCTCATTTCTTGAATTAAAAGAGCATGCCATGAATGCTTCCTCGTAGAATGAAAGTGACACTGCACAAATTTATTTCTCAAGTCATTCACGAGCTGCTCAATCATGCTGTTCACTACCAACACAAGCGCATTCACCAACAGCACACGCAGTGGAGGGCCTGCACTCCGACCTGCTGAAACTGACGAACGACCGGGAGAGAAAAACAGGGCCGGATCTGCACTGAACCAGAAACAAACCGAAAAAGCACCTGGTGGGTCTGCTCACGTGATGCTGAAATCGACGAACAGAAATCGACGAGCAAAGCACTACTGCAGCAACTTTGGTGGCCACCGCTTGAACCTGAGCACGAGACTGGTGCTGGATGTACGCACAGAACTCAGACTGACGAGCTGCGCGCCGCCACTCAAAACTCACGAACGCGAACAGGGTCTGCACTGCCACCTGCGATTATTGTGCTCGAGCTAGACACGAACAGAGAAGGAAACACTGAGCAGGGGCTGCACTGCCTGGTTCCCGGGCTGCAAGCACGAACGACGAAGAACAGACCGAAGCCGAGGACTAAGAACAGCTGCTCGCCTGGAGCAAAATCTACTCGATCTCCATCAACTTAAAAGGACTCGCTCCCAAAATTTGCACAGATGAAATAGAACCAACTACGAGCAAATCCCCAAAAACCGTGACTCGAAATCAACTCAAACTCCCCGAATCTCGGATCGTAGCCATGGACGAAAAAAAAAGAAAACTCACTTCAAAAAATCACAGCTTCGATTGAGGAATCCCTGAGGAGACAAGCAGGTTTGGGGCTGCTCTTCCCCTTCAAAAAATCAGAAAAATAGCCACGAATTTGTTCTTGGACCTCTAAACAAGAACCCTACAAATGGGGAAAAAAAAAAAACGAAAAATAAGAGAGGGAAAGAGGGGAGGATGCTTTGTCATCCTCCACATATAGTCTCAAATCCTCTTTCCCAAACTACCCCTAGATACATATGAGCCGAACCGCTAACCCTAAGGCTAATTTAGTCCGACTCGGGATAATTTGATCCGACGACCGCCGCGCCTCCTCATCTGCAGCCTTGCTCCACGCAATCTCCCGATGCCGCCACGCGCCGTCTTTCCGGCCCACCGAACGCCCGGGTTTTGAGGCCCAAATCCGTGAAACCCCGCCGATGGTTTTGAGGCCCAAACCACCAAACCCGCACCCGTGGTTTTGAGGCCCAAACCACGAAACCCGCACCGATGGTTTTGAGGACAAACCACCAAACCTCCTCAACACGTGTCATCGCCGTCTTGACCGCCTCGAAAGTCGCCAAGTCATCCGAGCTCCCCTCTCTCGCCTCGCACGCCGCCGTCTTGACCCGATCGACACGGTCCTCGCCACGCCCTCTTGCATTCGCCGATGTCCCGGATGTCGGCCACCATGGCTAGCCACCCGGTGATCCGGTCCCTCGGTCCAAGCCTCACGTCCGTCCTTCACCTCCGCGGTCCGTCCGGCCCGGCACGCCCTCCTTGACCCCTTCACCTCGCCGTCGCCTACCATCTCCGAGCTCCACACCTGCACAACACGAACCAAGAGATATCTTCGGCACACTCCACGTGTGCCGGTGAATATAGCCGAAGCATAAAGAATAAAAAAATAGAATTAAAATGTTGATCGCTGACAATCACTCAATCACAAAACTAAACACATGACCTAAATCAACCATGTGTTCGCAGCGTTTCAAAAAATTTGAAGTCCCGAATTTCCAGGGCACCGATCCTGACTTTCCTCCCCTTACGGCCATGGCATCCTCGACCACGGTTGAGAGCACCACGCTCGTTGCGGGAGAAAAATTGACGTGCTGCATGTTGAAAAGTCTGGTGCCCATGCTACCGACTTGATCGCTCCACCAAGTACAGACGTGAACCTGGTTCTATCTTTGGCTGGGGCGCGCAGTACGGCGGTGAGGAGGCGATCACATCCTAGTATCCCGGATCGGATCAAACTCGGACCTGGCAAATTCTTCCGGCCCACGAAGGGTCTCGTTGCCCTATTCTCTCGTACGGGAACAAGGTCTCGGAGACAGAGAAACTCCAAACCGCAGCCGCCACTGGTTTGTACTCCACACCGTCGCACTTTCGCGGAGGTCGTTCGACAAGGCAAATCCATGGCGGCGCAGGGAGCAGGCAATGGAGGCTTTGGCGATCGTGGTGGAGGAGATCAGGGTACAACCCTGGTTTCCATCTGGGTTTTAACCCGGGTGTAGGCGGAAGAGGACGTGGCCACGGCTTCTGTCCGCACGGACGTGGTCGTGGTAACAGCCATGGCGGTGGGCGCAACTACGGTGGCTACGGGGGGTACGGCGGCAACAACTATGGCTACCAGGGCTTCCATGGTGCTGGTCGTGGCCGTCGGCCCTATGGAGGTGGCTCCGGAGGAGGTCGAGGACGTGGTGGTGGCCAACATGGCGGGCAGCGCTTCCAGCCGGAGTTGCTGCAACAGCAAGGGCCGGTGATGGCCATGTCCAGTCAGGCCGTCGCGTCTGCAGCGACGATTGGACAGCAGCAGGGGCCGGCGTTGGCCATGGCTAGTCAGGTCGCCCTGAATGGCCCACAGGGACCGGCGCTGGTCGTTGGTGCCCACCAGCAAGGGATGGCGAGCGGGGCCATGCGGGACAAGCCGGGCCTACTCAACTGCACCAGCAGCCGGCTGTGGGTGCTGATCCTGCCGGCCATCAGGCTGGTGTCATGAAGGGCGCCCCCTCTGCATATCTTCGAGGCGGGTACAGCAGCACAAGGTGGGAATACTCCACGAGTCCAACAAGGCGCCGCCATGGTGGTGGATGCGGCACCTACGATGGCTGTTAATCAACCAGGAAAGGGTGTTCCACTGGCTTCCGAGCCGATAGGTAAAGCACCATATTGCTATCGTTGTTATACCAAAGGTCATACAATTCATGAGTGCACTGTTGTTCTTTGTTGCGAGATTTACTTTGGTGACCATTCCACTAAATTGTGCCCGAACAGCAAAAAAACAAATACAAGTGCTATTCCTTGTGGTTATGCTGTGGAGGGGCTTGGTTTCTATTTCATCCGAAAGGTCGATAATCCAAAAGCTAATGTGCAAGATACTAGAGCCGTGGTGCGTGTTCTGGAAGGTTCATTTACTGTTAATCAATTGGCAGTGGAACTGGAAAGGCTACGACTCGGTAAGAACCACAAATGGGAAATTCAGACAACAGGCACTGGTGCATTTCTTGTTAATTTCCTTCAGCTGACTTACTGGAAACAGTGTCAAATTGGGGTCCTATGGACGCCAGGGAAGTGGAAGGCAAGATTACTTTTGATAAGGGAGTAGATAATGAGGTTTTTAAAAGAGAGATTCCAAAAGTGTGGGTACAGTTCAGAGGTTTACCCCATGAGTTCAAAGAATTTCCAATTATTTGGGCTGTTGGAACTATCTTGGGTGTGTCTAGAGCTGTTGATACTATTTTTACTAAAAACACTGGCAGGGCAAGAATGAAAGTAGCAGTGCTGGACCCATCACTTATCCCAGATTTTGTGGATGTGGTAATTGAGGACTATGTGTATGAGCTACAGTTTGCGGTTGAAAAGGACAACCTTAATGGTGAGCCTTATATCATTGATATGGACTCTACCGATGAAGGTGATCCGAAGGAGGATGATCCCAAGGGAGAAAAGCCAAAAGAGGACGACCCAAATGGAGGGAATCTAGAGGAAAAGATGGATATTGATGGGAAAATAGGAGATGCTCAAGCGCCTGGCAATGGGAACGGGGCACCTGTTCAACAGACGGTGCAGGAGTCAACCATGTCTCAGAGTAAGGTGGTGAAATCAAATGAGAAGCCAAGAGCTGTGGTGTCCCAATCTGGTATTGGAGAATGGAAAGCTGCTATGTTGCCCCCACAGACTGATTCTAGGATTGTTGTTCAAAAAGTGCTTAGTGGAACAGCCTCACCAGTGAGATCCAACAAGAGGAGTGTTGCATCAGTGGATCAAGACTCCATTGAGAAGGCGGCCAAGATCAAGGCAAGGAATAACCTGAATCGGTCGGCGAGAAAGGTACTATTCCGAGGAACACATTGGCTACGCCGGTGGGCAAACTTGCAACGGCGTGAAGATCTTGAGGATCAATTGATCTCCGTGGCACGACACCTAGAAACGCCGTCGGCTATAGCTTTCTTTGGTTCCCGTGGTTGGTTCTCGCAAAGACATGTTGGTTATGTTTAGTCAAAGACGCTTTTATTGTTATGATTGTCGCGAGTGTGTGGTTCGAATTTTGTATTAGTTGAACTTTAAGTTGAGTGTGGAGTCTGTAATAATTGGCCTGATTCTATCCTCGGATAGATAAAGCCGGATTTTTATCCTTTATCTAAAAAAAAAAACCAAGCTACTGGACACTCGCAGCTGCTGCTGGCTTCCAAGAGAAGGATGAACCCTTTAATGGTGAAAGTGACGTGCCGTTAGATAAAAATAGAGAATAGACGGAAATGATGTACGTATGTGCACAAGGGGCAGGTATGGGCCTAGGCCACTAGGGCCGTGGCCCTAGTCGTGGCCCAAAAAATATTTTTAGGATAGCAGAAATTTTTTGGCCCAATAGAGAGGGAGGGAAAGGAGTCAGAACTAAAGTTGTACATTTGGCCCGGTATTTTTGGCCCGGTCCGTGGCCCGGCCTTTTGGCCCGGTGTGTGCGGGCCACGGGCGGCACGCCCGGATGGCGGACCGGGCCATGGGCGCCGCCGCCCGAGGCACGGACTGGTCCGACCCGTTGGAGAAGGCGGCCCGGTGGCGGCCCGCCCAACGGCTAGTTGGCATATATATAAGCCGCCGCCCCGGTGCCCCCAACCCTAATCCATTCTTTCCCCACCCCCCTCGGCCGCAATCGCCGCCGCTCTCCTCCCTCTCGCTCTCCTCGCCCCTAATCCTCAATCCGCCGCCGCCGCTTCCTCCGTCCTGATCTGGTCTCCTCGCCGGCGATCCGGTGACCTCTGTCACCTCCTTTCTCTCCTCTCCCCTTGTTCTCTCCGCTGTCGGCCATGTGAGTACTCTTTCAACCCTCTCCTTCCTCCTCCCCCGTCGGATCGACCCTTCTCCACTCTCCGGCAACCTTTGCAACTCGGCACCGGGCTCCCCCGTAGGTAAGTGCTTCTCGACCGTTCTCTCTCTCTTTCTCCCCCCGTCTTCCCCCGCTTCGATCGATGGATCTTGTTCTCTCTCTCACTCTCCTTGGCGGGTTCGTGCGACACCGCCTCTTCCTCTCCGGAGTGGACATGGCCGGCCGCCAAAACGGGCGTTGAGGGGCGGTGCTGGAGGTGCAGGCCGAGGGTGGGTCGTCCTCCTCGCCCGGCTCGTTCGGCCGTGGTGCCGGAGGTGCCGGTGGGGTGTGTCGTCCTCCTCGCCCAGCTCGTCCGGCCGTGGTGCTTCCCGCAACGCGGGGCTCGGATGCGATTCATCGGCGTCCGGTCACCGTCGACGGCGAGGACATGGACCGCTGTTCGGACGATGATCCGAGGTCGAGGGCGACAACGACCTCCGGAGGATGTGGCCGCCTGGGGTGTCGATCTTGATGGAGTCATCGATGTCGATGCTGTCGACGCTGATCCTGATGCTGATGACACTCGAACCACTGGTAAGCGCCTCGATGTGTGGGAGTACTTTGATGAGGTATTAAAGGATAAGATCCGTGTTGGTGCTATCTGTAAACATTGTGATGCTAAGTACTCTGCTAGATCTGCTAATGGCACTGGTCATTTGAGGCGGCATATGAAATCTTCCATGAAAAAGAAAGACCATGCTGATATGGTACAGTCTATGTAACCTATGTAAGATACAAGTCATACAACCTATGTAATGTAGCTGTTGAGAATTTTAACTTGAATTTGAACTAACAAATTTGTTTTGTTATGTTGCAGTGCTGGACTTTGTTCTTTTGGTTGCAAGTCTGAGAGCAATAGACTGATAGTGCTGGACTTTGTGATTTTGAGAGTTTGCTTTTGCTCTGTGACTTGTATGTTGGTTGCCACTGAGCTGGCTAATGTAATAGGGCTAGCTGTTGACATGTTTGAAACATGAAACTTGAAACTTGAATAAATTTTGAGCAGTTGTACTCTTTTCCTTTCTAGGGTTTCTCCCACAAGGGTGGGTTTACCTAGAAAGGTTTTTAATGAGGCAAAGATTGCACAAACAACTCATTTTGATAACTTATATTGTGATCTTTGCTTTGAATCTGTCCGTTTCCTACTTTGAATCTGTGATCTTTGCAAAATCATGTGAAAAAAATTGATCTATGTATGGAAAAACTTGTCAATTGAGATCTTTAGAAGTCGGCGGGTGTGGATCGCCCGAGGTACGGGCTGAACGGGCGGCACGGCCCAATAAAATGGCCCACGGACCGGACCATGGGCCCGTGCTCGCCCAGTCTGCCGTGGTGGCATGGCCCGGTCGGCCCGTGGCCCGACCCGTGCTGTGTCTTGGCCCGCCCGAGCGGGCGCGGGCGTGATGCGAGACACGCCCATTGTACATCTATAGTCGGAGCGAGAGGCAACGCCGTCCAGTGGCTCCGTTCGCTTCGAGCCAGCGCTGTTCTTCTCCCGAATCGGCGAACCCGGCCCGCTGCCGGGCGTCGCGTGGGCGCACGAGGGCACGCGGCAAGCCGGACGCCGCAAATAGCGTAGGGCGGCACCCACACGGCTGCACGCCCGGCCAAGTGCCCAACCGCAAAAGCGCAGCAGGCCGCTGGGGCGGCGGGGCAAGACGGCGGAATAAGAGGCTGTTTGGTTGCCGCCACAGTTGGCCACGCCACACATGCGGCGGCCACGAAAGTTAGTTAGTGTTTGGTTTGCATGTAAACGGTGGCAGCCACAAATTTCTCCCCGTTTATTTTTGCCGCGGTTGAGCCGGGCAAAAACCGCCACACAAGTGTGGCGGCCGCCACACTCGTTGGCGGGTGTGGCCGGCAACCAAGCAGGCTCTAAGTGTCAAAATTGACGAGCTCCGCCACTAATGTGCTTTGAGATTGTTGTAGTGCACGTGTCGTAGATAGCAAGGTCCTACGAGATGAAGGATGGACCGGCCGGGTTCTTCAGGATTTGCTTCCAACACCAACACCAACGACACAGGTGTTGTCAAAAAAAAAAAAAAAAAAAAAAAAAACACCAACGACACAGGGGCTGTCTTCCGTCACCAACACGGCAACACCCACACAATGAGGCCAGCCACGCCTACTGTACGCGCGGCATGTACGCCCCCCGCAGCTCGGGACAGGGCGTCAGGGCCACAGGCAGTGACTCACAGCTCATGCACGTGGGCCTAGCTAGGTTACCTATGGCTGCCCACTTCTTTCAAAAAAAGTTGCCTATTACAAATACTTGTCTTTGGGAGAAACACACACAAACAAAACAAAACAAAACCGGCATCTGCATAAAATTAAGTTCTACTGCAAAGCAGTAATTAACATTTCTGATACACATTTCACTTATCTTATGACCTTCTGATATCATTACTACATTCCGGTGAAAGATCAGCTTGCCTGTAGCATAGATATAAGATCGAACTCAGCAAAGAATTTAAAAATGGTTGTTGACACATGCAAGTTACAAATTAACAAATACGTACTCAGGAGGAGGGAAAATTAGGTTACGTCATGAAGAAACAAAGTAGGGCATAAGAAGAAAGAAAGAAAGTAGTTACATCATGAAGAAACAAATTAGAGTTTATTAGGAACGCGGGGTTGGTCCGATCGATGAATACTGAAATGTTGTTACATGCAGTGTTAAAAAGGTTTACTGTATACCTAGATGCTCACAGATAGCGCCGTGGTTGTTGTGAAACTGGGGGATGCCAATCCTGATTGGTCCTTGCATTGGGCAACGATCCAAGAAGCTAGGCTGCAAATGCTGGAACTTTGTCGAGTCGAGGTGGTGAAGATTAGTCGTGATCAGAACAATGTTGCGCATCAGCTTGCTCATTATGCTATTAGGTCTAGTAATAGTCAGGTCTTTTTTTTTCTTGTTTTCCCGATTTTGTCGAGTCTTTTGCTTGTAATGATACAGTTTAGTCATTTATAAAGTCCTGTTTTCTCAAAAAAAAAAAAAAAAAAATGCTCACTCCAGTTTACCAACTTGAAAGTGTAGCTAAGGAACTCTGTATGTCTGTTACCATGCTTGCAAGTTGTGCCTACTGCTACAGTGCTACCATGCATGCATGTTGTCCTATGAGATGTTCTAAACTATGGTTCGGCTTACAAATCTAGTTTTCTTAATTTGCAGACAATCTCACTACTGGCAATAACACTGCAAATATATACTGTACATCCAAGAGGCGTAGAACACTAAATACATCGTAGAACAATGCATGTATATACTAAGTTTATCGAACAAGGAAAATAAAAATAATAAATTACAGAAATAGAAGAAAAAGAAAAAGAAACAAGAAAACGGAAAACGAAATAGAAAAATAAGTAATTAGTTAAAAGAGAAAAATTGACTAAAATAAAGATAAACATAAAAAACTAAAATATGAATCAAAATGCCATATAATAAAGAAAAGAAAAATAGAAGAGAAAAGAAAACGAAAAAGAAAATAAAAGACAAATAAGACAACACATAGAAAAAGGAATAAAAACACACGAAAAAAAGGGAAGAATAGAATCGAAAAAGATAAACATACGTGCACAGCGTTGCTGCATGGCCATTGCTCCCGCGCCTCGCGTGGCCAGAAACACAGCGAGTGGGTCGAGATATTAATTAAAGAAAGCGACCCAACTGTTACTGTAACGAAGGTTCAGAAAATAGCGAAGGGTGGTCGGAGAGGAAAAACACTGTCGATCGGTAGGAGATCGATCTGCCGAAGCAGTACTGTTGTAGGAGAGAGAGAAAGAGAGAGACTATATAAAGATCTCTTAATAAAGTTGCCTTTTCCTGGAACAAGAGATCAGAATCTTTTTCATGGCCCTGCATTAGAGAGATTGAGAAGTACACAATTCCGAAGCAAAGATCGGCAACTTTTTCATGGCAATTCATATTCAACTAGAATAGAATTAGAATTTAGAAGTAGTAAACATTTTCATGCGACACGAAAACTCCGTTCCTCATTCCATGGTCCATAATATGGAGTACATACCACCATTATTCAATCCCTAACATCAAACATTGCAGACTGGTGGATTCGACAACGACGGCGGCTCAGCAGAGAACACCGGCCGGTGTTTGACTGCTTCTTGCTGTTGCTCGTTTGGATCATTTGGAAGGAGCGGAATGCAAGGGTCTTTAGAAGTGAGTCGGCACCGGTGCCAGCTATGGCGGCAAGGCTAGTGCAGGAGGCCGACGTTTGGGTTCAGGCAGGTTTCAGGGCCCTTGTGCCGGTGCTGCCCTTTTGGTCGCGCGAACGTTTCAGCATGTAGTACTAGCGTGGTAGAGTAGCTTCCTCTGTTTTTTTCTCCTTCGGTTTCGGTTTCGCTTCTCGAGTTCTCTTTTCGATTTCGGTTTGTCTCTGATGTCCCCTCGGCATCAGGTGGTAAAACTCTTGGTTTTGGTTTTCCCCTCTTAATGAAATACGGGTGAATGGCCCGATCGAGAAAAATCATATCAAACCAAAGACAGTAAAACGAGATGCATACTGCTTCGGGAGCCTTCATCCCTGACAACGACTACGGCGATGACAGAGCCCAGTACAGATTTATTCAGAAAGCTTTTAACAAGCTAGGTATAATGGCGTGCGGTCACTGGAACAACGGGAACGCGTCCAAATTGTTGTAAAGCGTTGCCATGCGGCCATACTGCTTGTTGAAGTCGAACAGGCTCACCTTGTCTCCGCTCTCGAGATCGCGGCGGAACAGCACCTGTTTCTTGTTGACGATGATGGAGGAGCCGCTGGCACCGGCGAAGTCGACTGGAACCTCGGCGCCGTAAGGCACACCGCAGAAATAGACCGAAATGTCATCGCCCACCACTACCTTCTCGTGCACGCGACGCCATGTACCCGCGCCGCCGTCGTCCAGGAAAAACACGCCGTGCACTCCTTCGACGACGTGCGGCTGGACGTTGCCCGGCGCGTTGTCGCGGACGTCGAAGGTGCACAGCCGGAGCCGCCCGCCGGCCGATCCCAGCGACCATCCCACACGCTTCGTCGTGGCCCCCTCTGCCACTGCCAGCGGCGGTTCTTCGTGGAACGTCGACACGCGGCCGCCGCTGGCCACGTCGAAGCAGAGGACGCGCGCGCGCGGCGCTCAGCCAGTAGATGCTGTTCCCGGAGCGGATGCCCGGACCCCAAGCAGGGAACGCCGTCACGTCGTCATGCGCGCCGTGCTCCGTCGTCTCCCCACTTGCCAGTCTTGGACGAGAACGTCGCCACGTGATCAGGGGCGACAAGCACGGCCATGAAGGACATCTTCCTCCTGGACACCGGGTCGACGACGTCGTAGCACAAACCGGCCGCTACCGTATCGCCGGTGGGAGGCGGTGGTAACGCGATCCAGCGGTTGGCGGCCGGGTTGCAGACGAAGTAGGCGCCCTTTGGGTTGCGCGCCAGCAGCATGGGGCCGTCCGAGGCGACGAAGGAGGCGTCGAGCTTGGGGATCGTCCGCATGAGGAACGTGGCGAGCTCTCCCTCCACCGGTGACGCGGCCGAGGCATGCTCGGCGATGAGGTGCTCGTAGTCCTTGAGGTGGAGCGCGACGGGGTTGGTCGGGTCGGCGGTGTTGACGATGGTGAGGTGGACGTAGCCGCCGGTCCGCTGGTGGTCCCTGGGCTGGATAGCGACCATGGCGGCGGGGAGTTCGTCGTCTTTGAGCAGCTGCACCGGCAGCGGACGACTTGAGGTGAGGTGGTGCTCGAGGAAGGCCGGCTGCATGAGCAGCGCGCCCGACGTCTTGGAGACGACGGCGAAGCGGTGGGCGGGCTCCGACGGCAGCTTGGACAGGATCATGGACATGATGTTGTCGTCCAGGTGCGGCAGCAGCACCGGCGCCACCGCCTCCTCGCCGCCGCCGACCTGCACGACCGCCTCCTGCGCCATCTCTGGCTCTCTGTTTATTGAGTGTGAGTGAGAGAGTGGATCTGATCGCTTGCTCTGGTCTGTGAAGTGTGTGGTCTCTGGCGTTCCCCTTCCCCTAGCTATATAATACACTATTTTTACGAAGGGTATATAATATATATAGTTTTTCATGCATATTTAAGGATTTCTAGTATCTTGCACCAGCTTGATCGTCGTCGTCGTCACATGTACGTGTCGCTGGATGCCAACACGCAGGGACTAGACCTTTCCAAGTTGCGGAACATTTTACATGATGCATGTCAATAACGTGACTACGACGTGTCAAGTTCAGCTCTCGCTACTCGCTAGCATCATATCATGCCGATCAGACAAGCACGCATGCCCAGTACTAGAATTGTTGATCTTGTCGTCCAGGTGCTGCGCGCTGCACCACCACCTTAGCTTGCGATATATGCGCCTCCTCAAGCATACAGAGCATTGCGCGCTTGCACGGCATGCACCTGTGCCTCCTCTTCCAGCGATCGTCGATCGATCGAGCTCCAAGTCCAAAGGACACAAATGGGCGCCGGCCGGCAACGGACACGGGGTCGGAGGCGATCGAGATATGACGGTCCATGGCACATTGGCATGCATGCACACTGACCACCCGGACGATGAGGCGGAGCCTGGACTGTGGAGGTGGACGTGAGAACTTGAAACATAATTCTAGGACCGCAAATGATTTCATATGAGTAAGTCATCAGCTATGAAATTGTAGTTCTCATCAAGATCTACAACTTTGGTTTTGGTCGCTTAGATCATTCGAAAATTTTGAATTCCAAATTGTAAGAATTAAAACATCGTTTTATGACTGCAAATGATTTGAAATGAAAAATTCTAGGACTGCAAAAATTTTCACCATAGGTTCGGACTACGTTTGTTCTATATTCTCTTAGTAAAATAAGGGTGAATGGCCCGCTCTCGAAAAAATAAACACAGCCTTACATGACAAGCTAGGGGAAAAAAGCAACATCCATCTAAAGTTCGACTACATCCGGTGATATTTCACTACTTATCTTCATTATGATTGTATTTCAATTTATATCCGGGGAAAGATCAACTAGCATAGACAAGAACTCACTCAGCAAAGAATATAAAATTCGCTGTTGAAATGAGCTAGCTGATAATAATTAATGTATGTATATTCTTTCAAAGTCCAAACTTAATTTGTTCAGAATCATAAACTGCTCGGCATGCGGCATGATGGTTCGTCAGTGCTGACGTGTTAAATATCTGTGGGAGAATCAAACCTAAAGCTCGGTTTCGCGGTTTGTTTGGATGCTACCTGTTGGATTCCTTGATATATATATGGTGTCCCTCGCCTGTTCACGGCAACGGCCGAAAGGTTTTACTCGATTCGGAACGAAACGAAAGGACTGTTAGTTTTGTTGCCTTGTTCACTACTACAATGAGGAACTTTAGGGGCGGCTGGTGATAAACTTTTTTTAAGAGCACGCCTAGGCGCGTTTTTTCATTAAGCGACAGTGTTACAAAACCATGGTCGATCCGGTAACACGGCGATTACCGGGATCACCACCCCTATTTCTACTGGGATCTTACGAACGATTACATCGAAACAGACTTGCGACAAGAGAGAGGAAAAGAGAGATGAAACCCCAACTAGGGGGCCTCCTCTTCTTCAATCCCGCCATGTTGAGATCCATGGCGGAAAGATCTAGGCCACCGAAAGCGGGGCTTCAAACAACTCTTCTTTCTTTCGGTCATCTTGCCCCAAACGCAACCGCGAACTTCCGCTCAATATCTGCATCTAGGACATCATCCTCAACCTTCTCGCCAAGCTTACGGCAGCACCTTTTGTGCCTGAACCGTTGCATTGGGGCGCGCGCTTAGCCGCAATCGTCCACTCCTCCGCAGAGAATGAACCGACACCGACGCGTGCGGGAGCGGCGCAGCTTGGGCCCAGCCTTGATCGGAGAGGAGTGCTAAGGGGGATGCAAATCCTCCTCCAGCTCCTCCGGACCGACACCGTCCACGCGTCCCTCATCATCGTCCCGAGGGAAGCTCGGCGCGCTTTGTTGATGTCTACGTGAAGACGCCGAAGGAGCAGCCACCGGGCGGCGGATCGACATCCGACGACGGCAAAGTAGTCGGTGAGCACAACGCCGAAAGTGGTCGGGAGATGTCGGGCCGAACCGCCGCAGTATCACCACAGCCATACATGGGCACTCAAATTCAGCATCGACCATGGCGGACCACCCGGTCCGACCGTAGCATCGTCCGGGTCTGGTCACCGCAATGTCCCCAACACTAAGGTCACCATCGACACACCCGACCAACCGTCCACATGTCGGGCGTCCCGGTCAAAGGCGGCGAACTCCTCCAAAGATTGGGTCGATCCGCGGCGTGCGTACCATGCTCGCGGGGCTCCAACCCCGGCCCGGTCGGGCACGAGCGGCACATCCTCGGCGGTCCGCGATGACGCCAGACGCTCCGCCGCTGCCGCGGAGGCTTCTTCTCGGTGGTGGCGGATGTGGCGCGCGAATAGGTTCAGCGGCCGATGGGCCCACGCTTGGCCCGACCTCCGGCATTAGCGGCGGGCACCGGCGCGCCCCTATGCCCCTCGCGCCCGGCAAGAAGCGACAGCGCGACACAAACGCGTGCGGCTGCCTTGACGTGCCCTTCCCGGCTGCGCTTGAAGCATAGACCCGGGTCGCCCAGGCACGCCGCGCGAACTCGGACGCCCGAGGAAGCCGACGGGCGGCTGCCGCGGACCTCCCGAAACCCATCCGCGTCGGGTTTGGAGGAGAGGCGCGATGGGTGCACAAAAGTCGCAAAGAATGGGTGAGGCGCTCCGAGCTCCCTTGGCGAGAGCGACGCGGGGCGGGCGGCGGAGCGCGGCGAGGCCAGGCGTCGGGTAGCCGGGACTCGCGCGGTCGCCTTTGGCCCGACACGGCCGATGGACGGGGACCAGCGTGGAACGGACGCCGAATCCACCGGACGCCCCCAGGGCACGACACCCTGCCTGCCGCGCCGGCGAGCCCCGCCGGTCGGCCGTGGTGCTGCGGGGGCCGTGCCGGCTCGACCGCCAGCGGCGGAGCAAAGACAATTGGGGGCTCAACCGGCGAGGAGGTGATCGGCTTGGGGGGGATGCGGTGGACCTCGGGCGGGAGCTTGGACCCGCCCCGGCTGCGCTTGTCCCCCAAACGGACGGGCGCCAAGGTAGGACGGCCGTGGCACGAGAAGGAAGGGACTCGCCATCCGAGTCGCCGCAGGGCTCCGTCCCATCGCATGGACTTGCGGCGGCCGGGTGTTCCGCGGGGTAGAAGGCCGGGCGTCCGGGCGAGCACAGCCCCCCGCCCGCCGAGGCCCGACAGGCTCGCCGGGTGGAGCCTTCCTCGACGCCGTCGTAGTCAACCACGCCCACATCCTCGTCCTCCCCATCCGCGGCCTCCCGATGACAACCTCGCCGCCGCCATGGCAAAGGCAGCGCGGACCGCATCTGAAGGGCAGCGGCCGGTGGAGTAGTGGCAGCCGGCCGGGAGATCGGGCCGCCGCCCATCGACGGAGGACGGAGCGCCCCGCCGCGGTGGAGGCGGGGGTCACCGGTCGAAGGGAGGTCCCGGCCCCCACGGCTTCCTCGTGTGGCGACGGATCCACCAAAGTTGACTCGTCCCTCCACCCCGATCTCCACATCCCGGGCCGGGAGACGCCGAGCGAGGCCTCGGGTGTGGGAACGCAGACGCAGAGGCCGGATCTCGTGGCGGATTGATGGGATTTGGGCTGGGAGGGATGGATTTTGGGAGAGGCGGAGGTTCGCCCCGCCGCCGGCGCGAGCAGAGGAGCGTCGGGTTCCAACGGCTCCATGGACCGTGGTTGTCCCGGGCTGGTGATAAACTCTAGGGGCGGTTTTCCCGGCCGCCCCTAAACAAGCGCTCCTAATGTGGTTCCACATTAGGGGCGGTTGTCTCAACCGCTCCTAATGTGAACACATCGAGGGCGGCTCCTCTTTGAGCCGCCCCTAATAGGGACATAGCAGGGGCGGTTCATCTCATTTTAAACCGCCCCTAAACTCTCTAGCGTAGGGGCGGTTTACTCTAAACCGCCCCTACAGCTTGAATTTCACACCAAAATATATATATATATATATATATATAAAAAATTCACAAATTCAATTAATAATTGACATAATGTCTCCATACTTCAAATAAACATATATGCATCATGAAAAACTCACATACTTCAACATACAATTCACATGATAGTGAGCATGTAACTTTGCATATTCAAGACAGTGAACAATCCACAATGAGCATATGACAGTGAATAATCCACAATTTGCATTTAACCTTAACAACATGGTGGCCTAAATACTTCAGCTCAGTTCCGCACACGGTGGGCATCATCACTGATTATACTTATGGCCTAAATGTTGGCTTAAGAACCTTAGGCACCAACTCCAGCTTGAGCGATTCTCTAACAAAAAAGGCAGCAACAACATTATCAAGTAACAGGTTCACATTTCCCTGACTTCCCTCATTGCTTGGCTTGCACCAAACCTGGAGCCTACAAATTAAAAAACAACAGAAAAGAAAAATAAACAATTGGTAATGAACTCAAATAGATGCAGCTATAACATGTGCCCGATTTAATTCAGATATACAAACTTCAATCGGTCAGAGCTATAACCATAACATTTTTTGTAGCACAAATTGGTCGAGCAAGTGTTGGTTGTGTCTTGCTGCATGCTACTGCTAGTTACAATAATATACATCTTGCTGCATGCTACTGCTAGTTATAATAATACATATCATGTTGCATGCTCCTGCTAGGATAATACCAGATAGCAGCTTGTGACTATGCAGTAGCGACACAACACTTTCTGGCAAAATCAGAGATCATAATTCAATAAAGGGAACACTAAACTATAGTGTGGCAAAATTAGAGATCTTAATTCAATTCAGTAGAGAGAACACTAAACTAGAGTAGTGTTATCATGCAAGCTATTTAGGGTGGTTGCCGATGCCAAATCAGTTGACCTTTATAGTTACAAGAACATGACAAACAAATTAGCCATCAGTTACAGTACTTCCATTCACTGGGCAAAAAACTAATTTATTGATAAGACAATTCCAAACTAATTTATCAACTACCGGTGGGCTGCAGCTCCAGCTAGTTGGAGTTTCTGAATTTGTGTAGCAGAATAGATGTGGCGGTGACTTGAAAGACATGTTCAGAGCAGCAATGTGATGGACTGATGGTGGCACACGAACCACCCGATATTTCATAACATTTGGCCCTGTACTAGTACGAGCTGGTAGAAGCATAGTATGATAATGATATGTAGGAATTTTAGCTTCGCTGGACATTTCAACAAACAACTAAACTACAGCCAGTAGTAAGCTTCCAACATGAACACTCGACAACGCTGCATCACTCTCCTGACTAACACCAAGCTGCTAAGAGGAAATCATGATGTGCAAACCTTGGGCCCATGGTGACCTTGACGGAGTCGACGAGATGGTTACAAATAAATATCTTATAAATATCTTATAAATAAATAAATATCTTATCTCATAAAGAAAAAAATAAAAAGATGGTTACAAATTAAGAAATTATAATTAAAAATTTTTGTTATCTTATAAATACCTTGGATTTGACCAAGTTTGACCTAGTCAAACTTTCAAATTTCAAACTAAAGACGCCGTGCCACTACTTTTTGGAGCCCTAGATGTCCTCATTTTCAAAAGTCACGAACACCGACTTTGTGTAGCTCCTCAATATCTACACTCTATATATACAACTTTTTCGGATTCAAAAGATTTTGAACCGCTCAAATTTTGAATTTCAAATGTTTTTTGAGAGTTTTCAGTTTTCCGGGCCCTTAATGGCTTAGAATTTAAAAGTCATGAATACCAATTCGACTCACCTCGTCGAGATCTACAATGCATATGTAGGTCATTTTTGCGTTCGACAAAGTTTTGACAGACGTTCTTCACACCTGGACACATGTCTCTTAAGGTTTCATAAACTACAAGTGTGATTCAAGATTTTGTGACTAGTGTTTACTAACACTTTCTCAAAAGCCAAAATGACCCATATAACTAATGTTTATCTCGATGAGCTCTAACACGTCTGTATTCAAAGTTTTTCAATTTGAGGTCATTTAGTGCTTCGTTTGACCAAGTTTGACTTTTCCAATTCAAACTAAAGACGCCTTTTTAGAGCCCTAGATGTCCTCATTTTCAAAGTCACGAACACCGACTTTGTGTAGCTCCTCAATATCTACACTCTATATATACAACTTTTTCGGATTCAAAAGATTTTGAACCGCTCAAATTTTGAATTTCAAATGTTTTTTGAGAGTTTTTCCATTTTAGGGCCCTTAATGGCTTAGAATTTAAAAGTCATGAATACCAATTCGACTCACCTCGTAGATCTACAATGCATATGTAGGTCATTTTTGCGTTCGACAAAGTTTTGACAAACGTTCTTCACACACTGACACATCTCTCTTAAGGTTTCATAAACTACAAGTGTGATTCAAGATTTTGTGACTAGTGTTTACTAACACTTTCTCAAAAGCCAAAATGACCCATATAACTAATGTTTATCTCGATGAGCTCTAACACGTTTGTATTCAAAGTTTTTCAATTTGAGGTCATTTAGTGCTTCGTTTGACCAAGTTTGACTTTTCCAATTCAAACTAAAGACGCCTTTTTAGAGCCCTAGATGTCCTCATTTTCAAAAGTCACGAACACCGACTTTGTGTAGCTCCTCAATATCTACACTCTATATATACAACTTTTTTGGATTCAAAAGATTTTGAACCGCTCAAATTTTGAATTTCAAATGTTTTTTGAGAGTTTTCAGTTTTCCGGGCCCTTAATGGCTTAGAATTTAAAAGTCAAGAATACCAATTCGACTCACCTCGCCGAGATCTACAATGCATATGTAGGTCATTTTTTTATGTTCGACAAAGTTTTGATAGACGTTCTTCACACTGGACACATCTCTCTTAAGGTTTCATAAACTACAAGTGTGATTCAAGATTTTGTGACTAGTGTTTACTAACACTTTCTCAAAAGCCAAAATGACCTATATAACTAATGTTTATCTCGATGAGCTCTAACACGTTTGTATTCAAAGTTTTTCAATTTGAGGTCATTTAGTGCTTCGTTTGACCAAGTTTGACCAAGTTACATTAGGGGTGGTTGTATATATAACCGCCCACGATTTCAAGGTTACATTAGGGGTGGGCGATATATAACCGCCCACGATATCGGAGTTACATTAGGGTGGGCGATATATAACCACCCCTAATATGTCAGGTTACATTAGGGGCGGCTTGTAACATGAGCCGCCCCTAATGTGTCAACAGTAGGGGCGGTTTGTCAACAGCCAGGATTTTCGCATACATTAGGGGCGGCTCAAAGTATGAGCCGCCCCTAATAAAAATGGCAGGCGCTCCCTTAGTTGGCTTTTGTAGCAGTGGTTGGTACGTATAATTTGTCTTGTTGACTTTGTGTCACGGGCAGTTGCCGCAGTTCACTTTAATCGATCGCATGCACCTTTAATTTGTTCCAAGCAGAAACCTTTTTTTTACCTCGAAACGACATCGGCAGAGCTCATGTACCTTGGTTTACAAGTATCTTTCAGAGCATTTGTGAAATCTGGACGACTGAGAGAGATGGAGAGAGAGAGAGAGAGGAAGAGAAAAAATTTGTGTAGAGTGCTAGTATATGTTCCATGCAAGCAAGCCTTAATTAGCTAGTTGGTAAATTAAGTTACTTTCAGAGCATGTAGGGACGTACAGTCAACATTTTTCACACTGCATGGAAGTATTCATCAGACCAACCCCGTGTTCCTAGCTAATAAACCCTAATTTGTTTCTTCATGATGTAACTACTTTCTTTCTTTCCTTCCTTCCCTCTTGTACGTACCCTACTTTGTTTCTCCATGACGTTCCCTAATTTGTTCTCTCTCCTGAGTACGTATTTGTTGATTTGTAACATGCGTGTGTGAACAACCATTTTAAGCTAGTTGACTTTTCACGGGACTAAAATTTTCAATTTAGAACCTCTCTATAAAAAAGCCACGATTACATCGCTGGGCGTCAAAGTTGAGGCACCATGACCTATGGCACTTGCACTGCAGAGTGCAGACAGCAGATACCTCCAAGCTAAGCAAGCAGCCAATTAGTGCCAAAAAACAAAAAACATGTACGCCCGCATGTAGGAGGATCCTGACCGTGTTACGGCCACCGTCCACACGATCGCCATCTCGAGCAACGGATAGCTGTCCATCTGTCTCTGGCTCTCGATTTGCTACCTGCAAAGGAGTGTGTACACTGCAGCCATCGAATTCAAGCTTGGGAACGGTTTCTTTGTTTGACCTGCTTCTAGTTTGCTTCCAACCGTCGCCATCCAACTTGCATTGCACTTTGTCCAAAAAAAAAAAAAAAAAAAAAGAAGAAGAAAGAAACAAACTTGCATTGCATGCATCATCTTTGGGTCACATGCATCTTGTCGCTGGATGCATGGCAACAGATCGAGATGGGGCGGTTGCAACAAAGTTACTTTTTTTTTGCGAGGAAAAGTTTACCCGTTTTATGCCTCTATGCGGAGCATTCTACACGTCAGGGTTTAGCTCGGCAGTACCTTATCAGCCATACTAGCTGATCAGCATGCATGAATGCGAGCACGCACCAGTACTACTATATTTTTTGATGTATTGGCCGAATTAATGGCCGTAAACTACTGTGACGATAAGGTACCGTACCGTTATTATGGAGAATAGCTATCACTATTTCTCCTGCTTGATTCGATCGTTTCGCAAACGCCGAGAGCGGTTTCTGATTCTGAACAAAAAGCTGGTTAAAGCATCTCCAAGAGACGTGGTAAAATAAATAAGTAAATTTAGCATCATTTATCTATTGTGTAAAATAGAGAACTCATATTGTATTTTATAAAACTGCCATGTCATCAACTACCACAGACATATATGGACATATTCCTTTGAACTCAAAAAGCAATTAATAAACACTTTATAAAGCTAAAAGTATTTGACTACTCATGAACTGAGAATGACACTCTTTGTGAACCGAGGAAGTACATCATAATAATTAACTTTAAAATGATATTTCTATTTTTTAAACCTTAAATGGTTTTCTGTTTTTGGAGTTGCTTTAGCTTTTCTACTTTAAATATATAAACCCCACTGTGAATCTTTATAATATGTCTGGAACATGTTTGTGATGCAACGAAGGTTTAGTATTTTAGAAAAACGAGTACAGCAAGTTACACGCGAGTACTATTTTAACCAAGTAATTAGATTCGACTCAATAGCCAGGGTGATAGCTTATCCCCTCCCATTATCTCTTCTTCTTTCCCCTCCTTCGTCCCACTCCCGCGCTCTCGTCCGCCCGCCGCCGCCGCGCGCGCGCCCGCCGCCTATCAGGGTGAAGGAGCTCGATACGGCGCGCCGGTCGCCTCGACTCCGTCTCCCATCAAATTCGCAACACAACGAAAGAAAAAAAAACACCGCATTTCGCGGCAGAATTTGAACTCTCCTCCTCCCAGCCACCGTCTTCCCCATGGTGACGCCTCCGCTCTCCGTTTCCACACAGCACCGCGCCCCACCACCATGGCCGCCTCCCAATACTGCCAGCAGCCCGCGAACAAGCTTCCGTTGTGGCGTGATGGCCCCACCGGCCGGTCAAGTCCTCGAGGCGGCAACCGCGACTCCAAGTTCAAGGAGCACACAGAACCCGATGCCCAGTCGGGTCCTGAGCTCCGACGTGAACCTGCAAATCCAGCGCCTCTGTCAGGCGGGTGACCTCGCGGCCGCTCTGAGGTTGCTGGGCTCTGACGGCGGCGTCGATATGCGGAGCTACTGCGCTGTCGTCCAGCTCTGCGGGGAGGAGCGGTCGTTGGAGGCTGCGAAGAGAGCACATGCCTTGGTTCGTGCTCGGACGGGTGGAATCGGGAGCGTCCTTGGGAAGAGGTTAGTGCTAGCGTACCTGAAATGCGGCGAACTGGGCGGGGCAAGGATGGTGTTTGATGAAATGCCTCCTCAAGTTGCTGATGTTCGTGTGTGGACTTCGCTGATGAGCGCGTACGCGAAGGCTGGTGATTTCCAGGAAGGCGTTTCTCTGTTCAAGCAGATGCATTGCTGCGGGGTTAGTCCGGATGCGCATGCTGTTTCCTGTGTACTCAAGTGCATCGTCAGTTTGGGCAGCATTACGGAAGGCGAGATGATTCATGGGTTACTTGAGAAGTTGGGTCTTGGGGAAGCGTGTGCGGTTGCTAATGCTCTGATTGCCTTGTACTCAAGGTGTGGGCAGATGGAGGATGCTGTGCAGGTATTTGACAGTATGCATTCCCGGGATGCCATCTCTTGGAATTCTATGATCAGTGGATGCTTTTCAAATGGATGGCATGATAGGGCTGTTGATCTTTTCAGCAAGATGTGGTCTGAAGGTACAGAGATCAGTTCAGTGACAGTGATGAGTGTTTTGCCTGCTTGTGGAGAACTAGGTTATGAGCTTGTTGGAAAAGCGGTGCATGGATACTCTGTGAAATCTGGATTGCTTTGGGACCTTGAATCAGTACAGAGTGGAATAGATGATGCTCTTGGATCCAAATTGGTATTCATGTATGTGAAATGTGGTGACATGGGCTCTGCAAGAAGGGTGTTTGATGCAATTTCGTCAAAAGGTAATGTGCATGTATGGAATCTGATAATGGGTGGCTATGCAAAAGCTGGTGAGTTTGAAGAAAGTCTCTCGCTTTTTGAGCAAATGCATGAACTTGGAATTACCCCAGATGAACATGCCATTTCTTGCCTTCTGAAGTGTATCACTAGTCTGTCTTGTGCTAAGGATGGCTTGGTGGCTCATGGATATCTAGTCAAATTGGGTTTCGGGGCACAGTGTGCAGTTTGCAATGCACTGATGTCATTCTATGCAAAATCCAACATGATTGACGATGCTGTCTTGGTGTTCGATAGAATGCCTCATCAAGATACCATTTCTTGGAATTCTATGATTAGTGGATGCACTTCCAATGGATTAAATATTGAAGCTGTTGAGTTGTTCGTCAAAATGTGGATGCAAGGACACGAGCTGAACTCAGCTACGTTGCTAAGTGTTTTGCCATCTTGTGCACAGTCACGCTATTGGTTTGTTGGAAGGGTGATTCATGGTTACTCGGTCAAAACTGGATTGTTCGAGGAGACGTCCCTTGCAAATGCTCTTCTTGATATGTACTCAAATTGCTCAGATTGGCATAGCACCAATCAGATATTCAGAAGCATGGGTCAAAAAAATGTGGTGTCCTGGACATCGATGATCACAAGTTATACAAGGGCTGGGCTGTTTGGCAAAGTGGCTGGGTTACTGCAAGAGATGGTATTAGATGGTATCAGACCTGATGTCTTTGCAGTCACGAGTGCCCTTCATTCTTTTGCTGGTGACGAATCTTTGAAACAAGGCAAATCTGTTCATGGTTATGCAATCAGAAATGGAATGGAGAAGCTTCTTCCTGTTGCAAATGCACTTATGGAAATGTATGTAAAATGCAGGAATATGGAAGAAGCGCAGTTGGTTTTTGACCTTGTGACGGATAAGGATATAATCTCATGGAATACACTGATAGGAGGTTACTCCAGAAATAATTTTGCCAATGAATCCTTCAGTTTGTTCAATGACATGTTGCTCCAATGCAGACCCAATGCAGTGACCATGACCTGCATCCTTCCTGCTGTTGCAAGCATTTCTTCCTTGGAGCGAGGTAAGGAGATACATGCTTATGCACTTCGAAGAGGATTTCTGGAAGATAGTTATATGTCCAATGCACTTGTGGACATGTATGTCAAATGTGGTGCGTTACTGGTAGCTCGAATTTTGTTTGACCGGTTGAATAACAAGAATCTCATATCATGGACCATCATGATTGCTGGATATGGCATCCATGGTTGTGGGAAAGATGCTATTGCCCTCTTTGAGCAGATGAGAGGCAGTGGTGTTGAGCCAGACGTGGCCTCTTTCAGTGCCATATTGTATGCTTGCTGTCATTCTGGTCTTACAGCTGAGGGATGGAGATTCTTCAATGCCATGCGAAAGGAATACAAAATAGAGCCCAAACTGAAGCACTACACCTGCATTGTAGACCTGCTTAGCCGTACTGGAAATCTGAAAGAGGCTTTTGAGTTCATCAAGTCAATGCCGATTGAACCTGATTCAAGCATTTGGGTATCATTGCTGCACGGATGCAGAATTCACAGGGATGTCAAGCTTGCAGGAGAAGGTAGCAGACAGGGTCTTCAAGATGGAACCTGAGAACACAGGATACTATGTTCTTCTTGCCAACATCTATGCTGAGGCTGAGAGATGGGAGGCTGTAAAGAAGCTCAAGAACAAGATTGGTGGTCGAGGGCTCCGCGAGAACACTGGCTGCAGCTGGATTGAGGTCAGGGGCAAGGTTCATGTCTTTGTCGCAGATAACCGGAATCACCCACAATGGGACAGGATTGCAGATTTTCTGGATGATGTTGCCACAAGGATGCGGGAAGAAGGCCATGATCCTAAGAAAAATATGCTCTGATGGGTGCCAATGATGCAGTGCATGACGAGGCACTATGTGGGCACAGCTCAAAGCTTGCTGTCGCATTCGGTGTGCTGAATTTACCAGAAGGGCGGCCAATCCGTGTGACAAAGAACTCAAAAGTCTGCAGTCACTGCCATGAGGCTGCCAAGTTCATATCCAAGATGTGTAACAGAGAGATCATTCTGAGAGATTCAAACAGGTTCCATCATTTTGAAGGAGGCAGGTGTTCTTGCAGAGGGTACTTCTAAAAGAAACACCAGTCATGTAAGTATGGTTTTGTTTGTTCATTAGCAGAGAGCACATTTATTGCTACTAGCAGCTCTAACACCACCATGTAGCCTTCATCTGTAGTGATTTTCCTTTATAAAGATGAAGAGATGACATTAGAACGATGAGGGAAGAGACCTTTAGAAGGTAACAATTTTGTGTGTTCAGGAAACAGAAGCTACTGTCCATGGAAATGTAAAGGAAATTTAAAAAATATATAAAAGGGCATCTTTTACTGAAAATATATTTTAAGCAATCTGCATTTGCCATTGTAACTAAAATTGTTCTAACAGCTGATGATGATTGACTTATTTGGATTGACTATTACATTACTATCATGCAGACTTTTTATTATCCAGTCTACAATTTGAAATTCACCATGTTTTTACGAATGTAAAATTAGTAAAATGCACAAGAGCAATCAGAAAATTTAAGAGCGATTTATTATCAAAGGACAAACCAAAATGAAATTCTTTCATAGTTGATGAAAGTTGTCCAACAATATCATATATGCCATTACAGCTTCCATAATAATAGTTCAGGTCAATATTCAAAAGATAAAGTGATAACAAACTCTCTGTTCCAACACACAAAATAATCAAAACTATGAAAGGTGCTACAAATTTTGCCCACCATGAATAGCTTGTATTGGATGGATCTACAAATGGTTTCATCCCTGCAAAATAAACGACATCTCAAAAATTGAGCTCCATGTTACTACAAAATAGATAAATATGCATGGAAAGAAGATAGAAAGGAATACAATAATACATGCCAGTTTTTGCTGATAAATGAACTGATGTTATCTAATTATGTCAAAGCATGAGTAGGATCACTATTTCTCAAGTCCAGAACATTAAAACAATTTGTTTTTGAAAATACATCCATAGTTATGTAAAACCACAAATCATGGAATTCAAGCCACTAAGTCATAACAATGGCACGCCGAAACATCTACATCAATCAACATGGATTATTGTTATATTAATCCAGATCACATGGTATACAGATATATGTACCCATCCAACTTACATGATCTGTGTAATGTACTAAAGAATTTACATGGAACCATGCTTGATGTATCATAAGTGCTTTTATATTCACGCTAGCAAGTACTATGTAAACGTAGACAAATTTTGGGAAAAAAAAAAAGTTTCACCAAGTGAGCCAAATAGCAATAGCTTATTATTGAGAGCTGTCAGTATAGATGTTTTGCTACCTTATATTAAAGAAATTCTGTGCTAAATAGAAGAAAAAATCAAGAACTAGGTAGTGACTGCGTGTTTAACATAATTATATTAAGAAATAGGATACATATCTAGTTGTATTTTCTCTTTTGAGCACATATTTTCCTACAAGACATTGGATCCTGCACATTTATTTGAAATTTCATTCAGTGCTAATTAACCTAATATTTCATTTGGTGCTAATTAACCTAATAAGACATGTGATACATGGTTCAACTCAGGCCTAAAGTAAATACTATAACCCAATTGTCATGACAAATCACCGACGTATAAATGGATTACCTATCTCAAAAAGGGATGCATTACAGGTATTGAATTTAGAACATAAGCAGCAGAAAATCTGTAAAATTCATGCAACTATTGCCTAATGCATCAAATACACGAGTCTTACAAGAGACGCTGGAAAGATCATAAAGGTAGGAACCAACTTATGAAATAATGTCAATCCAAGGCAAACTTACCAAGACTTGTCAAGTGGGTAGAAAATGCATCCAACGTGATGGCCCGGTTGGCTTGAGCAATCCATCTTTGAATATGTTGGAGCAGAATGGCAGATTTTTTTTTAATATTTTATTTAGGGACACAAAGGTGGGCTTAAATTTTCAAAGATGGTGAAGGAGTTTGGGGATTTATTTTCCAAACACAACAGTAGAGGATATTTTAATGATAACAATGGAGATTCATTTTTTTGTGCATTTTTTCGAGGGAAATGAAGTGAAGAACTATTTGTCAAGTGTGACAAAGGTGGGTTCTTCTTCGGTGAGGAATAATTAATCATTTGACTGGCACAAGGGAACACAAAAATAGAGCAGTTATAGGAAACAAAATAGGAGAACTGAATAAATGTGTAGAAGTAGAACATGAGTGATTGATGGAATGACTCGGAGTAAATAGAAAAGAGGGCAGTGGTTGTGCAGAAGTCGAAGTGAACAACCAGCTGACAGAACCATGCAAGCAGAAGTGGATGCTTAGCTCTGGCCAAAGAAACAGGGGGCTACTTAGAAGGCGGTGGAAGGGTACGTGACTCCTAGTCTTAACTGCAAAAAGGCAAAGCAGATACATCAGATGAAAAGAACAAGCAACTATATTACTGTAGGTGAGCATTAATTTCTCTGTGATTCTATTACCTTTGACAGCTCAAGCATTTGACGGTTTGGATGCATGTCGATTGCATCCCTGACCTTCGTCTCGACATCCTCCACCTCCTTGATCCGAGCATCCTCACAGCCAACCTTGACGGTGACTTGTTTAAGTGAAGTAAGGTTCTCTAAGCCAATATCAAAACCAACACCTTCCCTCTTCCGTGTACTTTCCATCCCAAATTATAAGTCTTCAAAGTATAACCCAAGCCTTTGAAGCTTCGGCATCACTCCTCGATCAAACTCCAGCCAGCATCTTGTGAAGTGCCTAAACCTAAACTCTGCTAGAGAGCGGAAGGGATGATCAGCACCAACCACCAACTGTTCTTCAGTGATGGTCCCATCATAATCTACTGCTAGTTCAAGAAAACGTAGCATGGGTAAAGCTCCAATCAGTTCGAGATCCTCCTGTCTTAGCAGATTGACACGTATGGACAAGTTGGAGAGTTCAGAGAGGAAGGAAAACCATCGGGGCACCTGGGATAACATTAAATCATTCCCATCAAACCTTTGGAGATGTGCAGGGCCTGTCCATTGGTCTGGCACGTCTAGGGAGCATGTTTCGTATCCCACAAGAATTAGAATGTGAAGGTTGACTAGATTGGATAGGGCCTGTAGAAATGTCTTCATGTAACTCTGGTTTTTATCTAAGCCATATATTTTCAGCACCCGGAGTTTAGTAAGGTTACCAAGTTCAGCCAAAGTATCTGGTGATACATCCAAACATAGCCATGACAACTCATGCAGGGATATTAGATTCCCAGTCCCATATGGAAATTTCACATCATTAGCGCCAGTTAACAGATTCTCAAGTTGTCGTAGCTGATTAATGCTCGCCGGCAGTTCTCCTTTCAATCGACCCTTCAGATCCAGTGTCTTGAGAAGCTTTAGATTCCCAATTCCTTCTAGAAGCTCTGTTTCAAACTCACTTCCTAGTTCAAGGTATCTCAAGTGCTGCAGACTTCCTAGATCCTTAGGATGGATATTGTTTCTGGAATTGGTTTTATAAGCCAAAACACGGAGAACTGGAAACTTTGAAATATGTGGCCTCCACTGAACGCCATCACCAAAAGCAATAATTGACCGGACATGGGATAAGTTCACTGCTGCTGGGAAAATCATTTGTTCTTCCTTGCTATCAACTTTGCTGCCTCGTACTGATAATCGTCGAATCTTGCATGTTGTAGATATGTGGCAACAAGGCCCTTCTAGTATGGTGACAAAGTTTTCTTGTGCTGAGAGGGAAATAATGAGATCAAGTACCATATCATGTACTCGACAAGCTCTTGGAATACCATTCTCATATATTGGTTGAATCATAGCTCTCTCAAGATCATTGACAAGCTCGTTGAAATAGCTCTCTCAAGATCATACAAATTACTCCCCTGTTTTTCATCGATGAAACCTTCTGCTATCCAAAGCCTTACCAAGTCATCACTTTGAATCTCAACATCCTCAGGGGAACATGCTTAGATACAGTAAGCATGGCTTTAGATAGTAAGGCAGATCAGAATAGCTAAGATACAAGATCGCTCTCATGCTGTCAAGGCTTTTGTCCTTATGAAGTCCGTAACCCATTGAACTGTATACACCATACCATTCATACTTTGTTTTATTTGGCCTACTAGCCAACAAACTAGCTGTAGTAATGATAGCCAATGGTATGCCACCACATTTCTCCAAAATTTTCCGTGATACCTCCTCTAATTCAGAATCAATTTCCTCATTTTCATTGAATACCCTTTTACATAGCAGTTTTTTTGAATCCTCATAAGAGAGGGGATCTAGTTCACACACTGTACCATCAATGGACGAGCAAGAAAATTTTTGCCACATCAACATTCCGGGTTGTTACAATGACTCTGCTACCAAGACTGTTTTCAGTTAGAGCACACTTGACCTGTGTCCATGCAGATTTTCCCCATATATCATCAATTACAATAATGTACCTGCATTTTTTTGAAAAAAAGGAAAAGAACAGTAAATTGTGTATCATTGGAATTCTATTAATTATAGTGGTCGTTTTTTTTATTTCAAGCTCTGCTCAAGTTAACAAATATGTGACTAGACACCATGGGAATATACAAACTATATTGCCAATGAATAAATGGATGACGATTATGATTTAGGAATTATGTTAACAATTAAAATTGGATAAACATTACTGCGTACCTCTTTGTCTCAAGTATTTCTCTGATTGTATCTATAAGCTCTGTATGGCTCCATGCTTCAGCATTGGGGTACTGGTCTCCGCTAACCTGCCGTAGTATGCTGCTGAAAATCTTGTTTATGTCTGGCTTAAGGGAGACTGAAACAAAAGCTTGTGACTGAAATTCTCCTCGGAGTCTTTGATACACTGTATTTGCCAGAGTTGTTTTCCCAAGGCCTCCGACTCCGACAATTGAGACAACCATTAGCTGCTGTTTTTGTGCACCCTCCCTATGCATTAGCAAAGAAGTGAGCTTCTCTGCAGGGCCTTCAATACCAACCAGGTTCTTTACATCTTCATAGAGAGCAGGCAACCTTGGATCCATTTCTGTATTCTGAGGCTGCACTGCAACTTCTGGTAACCTGTACCTTTCTCGCCTACCAGCAACCTCTTGGATGCGGCTCTTGATGTCTTCGATGTCATCAGCGATATGATGCCGAGCCTTGGCCTTTCTCAATAGGCCGGTGGCCCTGTCAAAGAAACTTTTGAAGCTCTTTGGCTTGGCACAACCAGGGGTATCGACTCGGAGCATGAAAGAGTCAACACTATCCTCAATGTCATAGGACAGCTCCTTCAAGTCCCTCACCCAAATGTTGAGAAGACCATCGATCTGTTGAGGCGGCAGCCAGGACACCCTGTCGAGAGCAGCCTGCATGCTCTCCATTTCAGCTTTCAGGAACCTGATCTCCCCCCTGACCCCCTTCTGCAGCTTGTACTCATCTGTGAGGAGTGTGGCAAGCTTGGGGAGGAGGCTGCCCAGGGCCGCCACCGCGAGCTCCATGCATGACTTGCTCTCTTTGGCTACCAGCTAGATTGGTGAATTGTGTGGAGACTGAAGAATGGCATACAGCTGGGGTGTGGTGCGTAAAAGGCTAAAACCAATATGAGAGGTGCAGACCACGTGAACTAGCGCTATTATCGGCGTGCCAGTGTATTTTAACCCATGAGGCCATGACCATGAGCCTCTTGAAGGTCACTGAGACAGATAAGCAAGTATTTTGGCTTCTGTGATGTTGCGATCGAGATCTGAGCCTCCATGTCAGTCATTACAATAAACAACAGTCACGAGAAATTCAAATCATCAAAAGGCGTGATTCTCCAGCGGCAGTCAGTGCGTTCTGTTTTATATCAAATTACTACACTGTTCTATGTAATAAATAATGGAGATGAGATTCTTATTGTTCCCTCGGAGAAAAAAAAAAAAAAAAAACTGAAGGAAGGGGTCTCTGCTTGCTCTACACATTTGCATGCAGAAACTTGATCTATTCTGCAGCTTGAATTTCACTGGGGAGAAGGGAGCCTAGTCTGGGGCTTTGGGTAGCAGGTGATCTTGCTGGTATGAGTTTACGGCTTGCATCTAGCTGGTCTCATTTGAATAAATGTGTTCTGATTTCACAATTGCAGCAGTCATCTTCAAAGAAAGCAGATGCTGCATTTGCACAAACCATTGTCACTTCGTGTCTCTGTTCCACTAACACATTTTTGAAAAAGGCGCACTGCATTGCAGGCCCTAGGCCATGTGACAGTGGCGCCTTCAACTGCAATGCTCAGGACCAGTGACAACTAGGACGCAGAAACAGAGCACCATGGTGAAGAGGGACGCAGAAACAGCTCTGAAGATGATGAACAAGCCTGGGCTACTGTAGCTAATCCGGCAAACCATTCAGAAGACGAGCCGGCCCAAGCTCGGAAGGCCCAAAAAGGTTAACACTCGAGCACAACCTGATTTATGAATATGAGGGAAGAGACCTTTAGAAGGTAACAATTTTGTGTGTTCAAGAAATAGGCTACTGTCCATAGAAATGTAAAGAAATATAATATATATATATAAAAAAGGCATCTTTTACTGAAAATATTATTTTAAGCAATCTGAATTTGCCATGGTAATTAAAACCCTTCCTGAAACTGTAGCTTGCAAATGTGGGTAGAGGCCCAAGAGAATATTGTTCTATCAGCTGATGATGATTGACTTATTTGGATTTTCATCGAAAGGAGCGTAGAGTTCAATTGTTAGTATTGTTAATTGCAGAAGTATGTAATGTCAATGTACTTCCTTCTACGGTTGTTTTGTAAAGCTCTTCATTGTGCAAAGCTATCTGGAAAGCTAGCATTCCTTCTACAATTGTTCTACATTTTACGTCAATCTCTAAATTAGACAACCCATATTTTCATTGTGTGTGTAAAGCTGAATAGTTGAACATGTATTGCACTGTTTAGTAGAGACAATTTGGGTAAAGAGATGAAAAGTATACCATGGTTGTTTTTTGTGCTCAAGACCTGAAGTAGAATCTATCTATAGCCCACATTTTCTTGGATCTAGAGTAGTTTTAGAACTCAGAATATGTAGTGGAATTGTACCTTTGCAATAATAGGCAGTTGTGAGTGATTAATTTGGCAGCCTTATGGGGGCTGTCAAAACGAAGGAATGAAATGTTTTCAGTACCTCCAGCTGATCTGGATGTCTGCCTTCAACTACAAGAGTAATGGTAGAGGAGCTGGAACAAGGAGAGCAGAGGCTCGGCAACTTCTCACAGCAGCCTGGGAGGACAATGTCAAGTCTCTGAAGGTTGTAAGAGTTTGATGATGACGATGTAATGGCTCCATCTTTTTATGCTGGTGCTACAGAGACGATCATCCTGTGAATGTTGTAAACACTTATGTTGTAAACACTTGAAGTTCCCTATCAGGATACCAGCACACAGACCTGCTTAATAAAGCACAAAAGGTACTTCTGCTATTTTGCTGAAACTCAGAAGGCCTACGAAAAATGGAAAACTAGAACAAACGAGTGGGGTTGCTGGGAGGAGACGAGCCGCGGCCAGAGCATCTAGCCGGGATGAGAAGAGCTACATGAGGGGTGGATGGACAAGATGAGCCGTGGCCGGGACACCTCATCGGAGTCGCCGCATCTGTTTTTATTCCTGTTTTTAAATAGCGGGCTAAGCCATTTAGCGGTAGCCTCCCTAAAAGGCTATTTAAGCGCTATAGCGAGCTATGATAGCGGGCTAAGCCATTAGCGGCTAAGCAAACAATATGCCAAACATTATATAATTTTACACATAATAAAGATAAAAACATAGATAGTTCAAAGTCTTACTAATACATTACATCAAACTAGTTTGTAGTTCATACATGATACATCAAATATCATCACATCACATAGAGAAATACATGAGTCTAATACCTTGAGATGAGATTTCGGCACGCCAATCAATTTGGGCCAACGAAAATCAGCCCAATATCTTATAGCGCTAAATGAGCTGCAGTTTAGCGTTTTTAGCGCGCTATTAGCAGCTAATAGTGACAAATAACGTTTAGCGCTAAAATGACAATAGCTTACACTACAGGATTCGAGTGCTTTGCCGAGTGCCCGACGCACTAGGCAAAGGCTCCCTTGCACTCGGCAAAGGAATTGCCGTGTGCCGAACTCGGAAGAAGCCCACTCGGCAAAGAATGACTCGGCAAACCATTCTTTGCCGAGTGTCAAAATGTCGGGCACTTTCGGCGAATCGTCGCCGAGTGCCATGTCGTCTTTCGGCGAATCAACGTCGAGCGTTGGTTTTGGCGTCTCTTTGCCGAAAGTGCCAAACGGCGGGCACTCGGCAAAGATTTGAATTTTTAAAACTTTGCCGAGTGTCATATATCGAACTTCGGCGAAGTATTTTTACAAAAAAAATAAATACCCTTTCCGAGTGCAATACAAAATGACACTTTCGGCAAATGAATAACCTTTGCCGAGTGCAATACTTTTGGCACTCGGCAAAGTTATGGTCATTTTGCCGAGTGCCACCTATGCACTTTCGGCAAACCTCGCCATTATTCTATGGGTACCCGGCTTTGCGAGTCTTTGCACTCGGCAAATCTGGGAATTTCATTTTTTTTTTTTGTTTTACATTTGCTTGTCGCATTTTGCAAATCAACATATACATATACCGTAAGCATTCATATATATATCATAAACCACATATATCACCAATTCACATATATAATCGACATATCTCACAAATTCACATATATAATCCACATATACCACAAATTCACACATATAGTCCAACATCCAAACGAAATCCAACATGTCCAACAACCAAAAAAGCGAAATCTAACATGTCCAACATCGAAACAAGATCCATCACGATTGCAACATATCCAACATCTAAAATAAATCCATCACGCGTGCAACTACCCCCCGACCCGTGGCCTCCACAGTGCGAAGAGTGTGAGGGGCCCTCACCTGCCCCGGATACCACCCATGCTGCGGCGCCGATTGGTACGTCCACCCGTGGTGTGGAGGGACGTGTGGAAGCCCGTAGTGTGGCTGCTGCGTGCCCGGAGGAGGAACGCCACCTGGCCACGTGTACTGTGGAGTCGGGCCGACCGGATAGGGTGGATGGGGTGGAGAAGGGCCACCTGGAGGAGTCGGGTTCGATCCCGCCGACTGTGGCTGCACAAAGGAGAGGCCATCTCATTAGTACCTGCAGGTGAGCCGCACAGGCCAAATAAATAAACAACAACATATACTCACCGGAGTTCCTACGGGGGAGGAACGGGAAAGCGGGGGTGGAGCGAACAGCGAGGGGAGGCAACGGAGGCGGGGTCACACCCGGGTTTGGAGGCCACGGAAGTAGCCCGCCACGTCCTGCGGTGACGCCGCCGAGTATTCTTTGGTATGCCTCCAACTCCCGCCGATAGGCCTCTCTGGGCCGCTGCACGGCCTCAAACTCTGCCGCTGGGCCGCTGCTTGGCCTCCAACTGCGCCATCCGGGCCTGCAATATTACACCCGTAACGTTGAAACAATGCATAGGCGGCGGACATGTGTAAAACCAATGAGCGACGAATGAAACTGAAATTACACGAAACTCCTGCATCATCTGCGTGGAGCTCGGTGCCGAGGTGCTATGGGGATGTTGGTGGAGGTCGTGCTCCTGAGCGAATCACGCTCGCCACATCAGCGAGGACGGGTTGATCGCGGCTGGCCCATCCGAACCGGCCGTCTTGCTTCCTGCTCCCAACCTCATCACCAGTGTCATCCGGGGCGCGGTGGCGGATCAAGTCGTCCCCATAGCGCCGCTTGGCGCCTCGGCGTCTTGGGTAAGCTTGGGGTAGACGCGGGCGTTGGTGTGCGCCTCGGGCCCTTCGCGGGTCGTAGGCGTTGCCCGGTCGATCGCTCTGCGCTGTGAGTCAAGGCGAACCCCCGCGTACTCACTCGCCGATCTGGCGGCCTTCATGCGCGGCTGATTGCGAGGAGAACACGAGAGATGGTTAGAAGTGAAGAGATTTGGCGCTTGAATAAAAAAATCAACGAGAATCGTACCCATCTATCCATATACCTTTGGGAGGGGCACGCCTTTGGTGGTGTGGCTTCCCTTCCATCTCAGCGACACCTCCAACGCAGTCTCTTGGTCTCGTGCGTCTCGTCAAGAGCCACTTGTCCACAATGGCCACCCAGCAGTCCTTGTACTTGCGCACCACTCGGACACATCTGCATGACATAGCGGAGGATGAATGGAAGCACTGCTTATTTTTCATTGAAGGAATCAAAATAAATGCGTTCTCACGAACCTTGGATGTCTTGGTCCCTGGTGAGGTCGGTCTCCCTCTGGAGCATCATCTCCCTTGCTTCATTCTTCCTCACCACCTTGCCAAGCACGTCGGCGTTGAAGGAGACGATGCACTGGACACGGGCCTCGTGGTACGAGGTCCTTGAGTCGGTCTCGGCGGACCACATCCCGCACTCTAGCGGCCACCGCCTCTTGCCCCACCTCGCCGCGTGAAGTAGTTACGCATCTGGACAACATGTATCATTCTATTATTTAAAAACATAGTATTTAAACGGCGTGAAGTAATCACGCATCTGAGACTCACCCGAAGTCCGCCTTGATCTTCACGGCAAGGCGCCCTCCTCCACGCGCACGAGTGCTCCCACGTATAGGGCGGCTCCCTCACGTCCCCGACGGTCACCGAGGCGGGGTAGTTCTCTTTAATCGGCGGGCTCTGGGATGCCATTGATATGGCGCGAACTGCCCCCTCCGCTTACAATCTTCCGATTATTGCACGAGCCATTAAGGCGAATTGTTAGTCACGAGTTCGATTTTCAACATGTCATATGAACAAGTAGTGAAAATATCAATGGCTACTTACTTGTCACCGTGGGGTCGAATCACCGGCGGCGGGCGAAAGGGATCGGCCCCTCAATGGGAGGCTCGAGGCCCTGCGCTTGGTAGACCTTGCTCAAGCTCGAGGAAGGCGTCTCGACAGGTGTCTCTTCGGCACCGGAGTCCGAGTCTGAGCGGTGTGGCCCGACGACGGTGGCCCGACGACGGCCCCGGCCGCCCGCGACGGCGGCCCGGGCGGCTCGGCGAAGACACAAACTCAAGCCTCCTCGTGGGCCGGGCGGCGTCGGCCACGCCTCGGCGTCTCCACCGTCGGGTCTTTGCTCGTCGGCCTCCTCCTCGTCGGCCTCCTCCTCGTCGGCGTGGGGAGAGGGTGGGGGGGTCTCGCGTAGATGGATTGGACCCCACGTCGGCGTTGCCGCCTTCCGCCTGGCATTTTGTCGAGTCCTGCAAAGACAAAGAGTAAACCAATTAGTATTGCAAAATGAACGAAACATAATTAAAAGGTAACAATAATAACAAAATAGTATTACATGATTTAGAAATTATCTCCCCGAATGCCTAAAGGGCATGTAGTCATCACTATCACTATCACTATTGTAATCATCAATGTCACCATCCTCATCATCACGTATCGCCCTCGGCATGTGCATGTCGCCCTCCACAACTCCTTCGCGCACCATCCTCCATCGTTCAAGAATTTGCAAGTCCTTAGCATCCACGCACCTCATCACCCTCGTCCTCATCGATGGCGTTGTCTACTTCCATACCCATCGGCGAAAGAATGTCTATCTCAAACGCGTCCTTCTAGCCCCTCGGGTTGATAGAACTCTTCGGTGTTTGGGTCAAGGTTGTAATCATCATCGTTCGAACGGCGCTTTACCGTGCGGCGATACACTTTGCACAAGGTACCAACCCGCAAGGTCCTCGTGTTTTTAGCACGCCCATGGGAGGTAATAAACTTGTGTGGCGTGTATATTAGCCACAATATAGACATCCTCTCCTCCATATCACGGAATCTGTCGAATTTCGACTTGCCCAATCATAGGGTCCACTTTCGTGTCATCGAGGATCGAACCAATGGCATTTGAATACCACTAGCTTGAGCTCTTTAGGACCCCGAAGTTGAGCTCATATATTTCTTCGACTATCTTGTAATAGTCCTTCTTATCCAAGCCGGGCGTCTGAACTCCGATTGCGTTGTTTTGCGGTTGGGCCGACTCTCCTCGTAGCTTCGTCGGCGATAGCCATTCACATCATAAGCGGTGAACGAGTTGACCCTACGGGGGAAGCCATTGCCCACCTGTTTTTTAAATCTTCGCACATTTCGGCATCATGTCGTGCGGGGCACGCAAGGTGAGGCCACGTAGATCGTTACATTATATGTTACTAGGACCAAAGTGGAATATCAAAGTCGGAACGAGGTTAGTTGGATAGTACCTTTGAGCGAGAACCGGGGAAATAAAATCGGGCTGCCCATTTTTTAGAAGATTGTCTTCTTGTTGCAAGGTAGGAGCCCCATTCCCTCTCGGTGTTGACCAATAAATTCCTTGAAAAACAAGGCAAAATTGGGTCGGATCGATAGGTGGAGGATAGTGACGGCGTATGGAACAAGCTCATTGAGAACTTCTGGCGATAAGGAGCGGTTTCGTCAAGGTTCAACAACACATAGAGCATGATAGTGCGCCACTCATCAAAGAACAAGTGCTTGTGGGTAGGCTGAAAGCTTCCTCTTCCGACTTGCCCTCTCGAAAAGGCTGAGGTTCGATGAACTCTCGTCGGCGTTGTAACGAGGGGTAGGATTGTGGGCGCTTTGGGAAGTTTCTCGGTATAAATGCGCTGTGTGAAGGTCGACACCTTCTCCGAATGTATGCCTCTGCCACGGAAGGCTCAATTTTGGCTTTATTCACGCATTTTCTCGAAGTACCTTGAGAGCCCTCTCGATTGGATAGCACCAACGGGCTGCGGGGGCCCCCAACCGTGCCTCGGCTGGGAAGGTGCAAAATCAGGTGCTGCATCGGCGGGGGAAGAAGCCGGGTGGAAATATCATCTCAACTTGCGGATCAACACGGGTGCGGCGCTCGGCTCGGATCAGCAATCGCATCCCGAGATAACTCCTTAACACAAAGTTGGCGGAAGAAAAAGCTCAACTCTGCCGGGGCGCGCCCCACGGCTCGGGAGGTATCCCGAGTCATCGCGAGGAAGGATCCGCTCAATCCATATGTGGAAGTCATGACTCTTCATCCCTAAGACTTTCATAGTGCGCAAGTTCACTCCCTACCAGTTAGCGGCATATCCATCGGGGGAGCGATAACGTCTTCATCCTTTGTAGTACTTCCTTCCTATCGGCCCTTTTGATGATGTAGTCGGCCGGGCCCTTTTTCCATCTCCTCCCGGGGCTAGGGGGTCTCTATCACTAGCTTTGGTCTATCGCCACGACATCTCTATGTCAAGTCTAGCCTTAACGTTGTCCTTTGACTTCTTAAGGTCCATGGTTGTTCGAAGAAGTGCCTCGGAGATATTCTTTTACGTGTGCATTACATCGATGTTGTGTGGAAGAAGAAGATCCTTGTAGTAGGGGAGATTAGTCAAGCCCGATATATAAGTCCACATGTGTGTGGTACCATATCCAACAAAACAACCTTTCTTTTCATCGATTTTGAGACCCGCTAGCTTCGGCAAGGACCTCTTCACCGGTCATAAACTTTGGGATGGGGTCGGTGACTTCAACACCTTTCGTGAAGTGCTTTTTGTCTAGTCTGAATTCATGGTTCTCGGGCGAGGAATTGGCGATGTTTGTCAAACGAAGAATACTTGCCACCCTTGAGAAGCCAGGTGAATGCCGCGGTACCCTTGCATGTTGGGCAAGGGAACCTCCCATGAACACACCATCTTGCTGAATATGCCATAAGCCGAGGGGAAGTCATGCATTGAATATAGGTACCACACATGCATTGTAAAGTTTGTCTTTGTAGCTCGGTTATGCGTCGGTACCCTATTTTGCCATGCATCTTGCAATTCATCCCTGCTTGTTTGCATGAACACACCCATATTGTTGCGGTGCCCGGTATTATCGGCGTCAAAACGGTGCTTGAGCTCAAACATGACACCGGGGAAGATTGAGAGGGATCACGAACCGCGGGCCAACAAGTGTGCGGGGCTGCCCGGTTGACCGTCGGGTTGAACCCATCATTGCGAGCGCTTCTGGCGTACATTTCGAGCCTCCATAGCTTTTTCGGATGCATATTATCGAAGTGCTTCCATGCATCACCATCCGATGGGTGTACCAACTTCTCGGGGACTGTATCTTTTGCCCTTCTTGTGCCATGTCATTTGTTTTAGCGGACTCCTCGTCATGTACGGCCGTTGGAGCCTCGATGCGAAAGGAAGGTGTCGTAGGACCATCTCGGGGATCTTGGGCTGTTTCTTCACGCCATCACTACATTCTACCTCCACAAACCTAGAGGCTTTGCACTTTGGGCCGATCGTTGCTTCCTTGAGGTCTCCCCTAAAAGGGCGCACCCCTTTGGACAAGCATGGTGCGACTCATCACGGCATCTTGAGTCCACGAAGAAGTCTCTGTGACTCGTCGTGTTCTTGGCGGGGGCGTGACCCTCACGGAAGCGGTTGCCAATAGCGACAACGAGGGTGTGGCGGCGTCGACTAATGCTCAATTGCGACTTCAGCGCTATAAAGGCGTGAAATGGCATCGGCCGTAACCATTGTCTTCTCGTGAAGGGGCTCTTTTGCGCCTCCATCATCTCGTAGAAACGCCTTTGCGGTTTCCTCGGGTTCCTCCTCAATCCTCCATTGAAGCGTGCATCGTGAAAGTGCGCCATCATATGCGCCATCCGGCATCTTGATCATACTCCTCGAGGAGGGGCCTCACCGTCCTCTCTAATACGATCGACTTCACCGTGGAAGATCCGGCGGCTATAGTTTGGGGCGAATCCGTTGTTGTAAATATGTTTGCCCATTTCAACCTTTTAGTTGCTTTTTCTTGTTCTTACATTTCTTTTGCCGCGGACCACGGCATCGAATAGACCCTTTAGCGGTGGGCCAAATGCATGCTCGGGGAAAGCATCGGTCCCCTAACCCATTCAAGGCTCTTACTTGCGAAGCCGGTGTACATCCACTCCGCGGTTATCCATCCTCTGTCATACGCCCATGTCGGCCCGAGCCATATAAGCGGCAATTGCATCTACGGCGTTCCTACCATCTAATAGGTGAGGGATAGGTCCTAATCCCACCGGATCGTGAACAAGGTTAGCATCCATGCTCGGCTCCGTCCGGCGAATTTGGCGGCACCTCCCGGCTGTTCTCCCGATACACGTCTCACGGCGGGGAGAGTGTGTATCCGGGAGAACAGCGGGGAGGTCTTTGCGAAAATCCGGCTCGGACGGGGGCGAGCATGGATGCTAACCCATCTCACGCATCCGCGGGCTGTCAAAAACGTGGACAATCCGAAGCGGTCTGATCGCGGATATGCACGCGAGATCGCATACCAGCGCTGTATCTCTTTCGGACGGGGAGGCGCCCTAAGCGGGTCGCGCTATGTAAGACAACTATAAGGGCGGGGAGGTGATTCATACCTACGGTGTCGGTGCGGCAAGACCCGCGGGGCCACGAGGACGGCCGGGGTCGCCGAGTCCCTCCCCAGTCCTCCTAAAAAGGGAAAAAAATAGTTATTATCGACTCAAAATTTCGGCGGCACCTCCCATGCGGGGAGGTTCCCAAAACTGCAAAAAAAACATGGCACGAGGCCAACAACCACATACATATACCGAATATGGGCACGAAGGCCACCAACCACCAATATATCAACAAGAGCCATTCACTTCACTTCTCGAAACCATGCGGATGAAAGTATTCAAGTATTACCATAACAATTACTACTAACCCTACAACTATTACTAACAACTACTAACACTAACCCTACAACTATTTACTAACTATTTACTAACTACTACTACTAACCCTACAACTAACACTACTAACCCTACAACTATTTACTAACTACTACTACTAACCCTACAACTAACACTACTAGAAGGATAAGCGCTTACCTTGGGCTGCGGCAACACGAAAAAACGGCGGCCAGTCGATCACCTTCTTCCTCCTCCCCTTCCTCTTCTTCCTCCTCCTTCTCCCTCCTCTCCTTCCTCTTCTCCCTCCTCTTCTTCCTCCTCCCCTTCCTCTTCTTCCTCCTCCTTCTCCCTCCTCTCCTTCCTCTTCTCCCTCCTCTCCTTCCTCCCTCTTCCTCCTCACCTTCCCCTTCCTCCCTCTTCCTCCTCACCTCCCCTTTCTCTCTCTGCCCGCCCGACAGGGCGAGGCGGGGCGGGGGGGGGGGCGGGGGGCGGGGCGGCCGGGGGCCGGGCCCGGCCTCATGGGGAGGCAGCGCCGGCTCTCTGCCGGGCCCCGCTCGCCCGGCCTGGGCTTGGACGGGGAGGAGCCGTGGCGAGGCAGGCCGGCGGGGGGCGGGGTCGGCGGCGGCGCCCGCGGCGGATCAGGCCGAGTCCGGCGGTGGCGGTGGTAGCGGCGAGGAGCGGGAGGGCGGGGCGGGCGGCGGCGGCCGTGATGGGCTCCGAGGCGGGCTCGGGGCGGAAATGAAAGAGAAGGGGAGGCTGGGCGAGATATTTATCGCCCGGCTTTGCTTGCAGTGCGAAGAAAGGCACTTTCGGCAAAGGTGCCATTTTATTTTTAAAAACAATCTTTGCCGGGGTGCCACATGTCTAGGCACTTTCGGCAAATCCTTTCCCCTACCAGAGTGCTAAGACCGCGGCACTTTCGGCAAACCATTAATTTTTTTGATTTTTAGTCCCATATTTTTTGTGTGGCATTAGTACGGTAGTTACATGTCATGTGGAGAATTTGGGACAATTTGAAAGTGTTTTTGCTATATTTCATGAATTATTTTTATTTTCTTGCATTTTACGGACCACTCAATTTTGAATTTGCGGTACATGAAATAATGGAATTTAGTCATTCAAAAATTATTATTCATGATGTTTTGGCGTATGTTTGGGCTCAATTCGGGCACTTTCGCGAAATGCGAACATTTTGGTGTCGAACATGACGAGTTACAAGTGGAATAAGTGTTTTTAAATTCTATAAAATCAAGCGAAGTTCAAAAATCACGAAAACTTTGCGAGGTGTCTTGTCATCTCATGAGGGGCGGTGGAAAAAATTTTAAAAGTTTGAAGCAAGTTGTGACGTCGGATGCCTAAAACCGGACATCCCCACACTTGATCACGTGATCAAGTGTGGGGATGTCAGGACATCAAACATCGGCGTCTCTGCTCAAGCACAAATTTTTCACAACCTCTCATGACAGGCTTATAGAATCTAAAAAAAGTTCGTTTGTTTTCTAACTCGTCAATTCCGAAAAAAAAACTGTTCGCACCAAAATGTTGTCTGAGCCCAAACATACGCCAAACATCATGAATAATAATTTTGAATGACAAATTCCATTATTTCATGTTCCTGCAGTTCAAATTGGAGTGGTCCAGAAAAATGCAAGAAAATAGAAATAATTCATGAAATATAGCAAAACAATCTCAAATCATCCCAAATTCTCCACATGACATTTAACTACTGTACTAATGCCACACAAAAAATATGGGACGAAAAATCAAAAAAAATTAATGGTTTTGCCGAATCTTGCCGTGCCTAAGCACTCGGAATTTGCCGAGTGCTCATACGTGTGGCACTCGGCAAAAAATACCCTAGTTTGCCGAGTGTCTAACGTCCGACATTCGGCAAGGTGGCGGAGGGGCGGGGTCGTTTGATTACATTATCCTTTGCGAGTGTATTGTTTTGCCGACCGCCGCGCACTCGGCAAATATGTTCTTTAGAGTGTTTAACATCGCCGACGGTAAGCAATCGGCAAAGTGGTCTTTGTCGAGTGCTCACTTTGGCACTCGGCAAAGGGCATCTTTGCCGAGTGCCCGACTTTTGCCACTCGGCAAACTTCTTTGCACTCGGCAAAAGAAGGCGATTCTGTAGTGTTAAGCGTTACCGCTCAAACGCTATTTAGCGCTATAGCGTAAAATAGGTAACTGAATAGTCAAGTAGGTATCATTTTCAAGGCGAGCGAGATGTAGGTAGAAGAGGTATATACCTATAAGAAATGTCATGTGTAATGGCTTTAGAGTAGCAGCTTTTAAACCAATAGTTCCTGTCTGGCTGTAAAAAGCGTAATAACGTCGCTGGCATGTAGAACCAATGGAAAAGCAAACTGCATCAGATGGTGATCCCTGCATAATTTTCATGTTCAATGTTCACAATTCACAATACCAAATTTCATGTAAATTTGAAATGACTTATTGTAGGAAAGAAAATAGCAACAGGAGCAAGAGCACAAGTGAGTTGTATTGAATAGGAACATGAATGGAACCTGGAGGTAGTATAAGCCGGCGCCGAACAGGTCGTATGAACGGCAGCTCACATTGTGAAGCAGACCTTCGTGACTGAGGAGATGGCAACGATGATGATGATGCATCAGCAGCGGATGATTGTTCGGAGGTGCTGCCTACACGATGAATCATTTTTTTCTCTTTTTAAGAAAAGACAGAAATAATAAAGTAAACAGCATCTCTGAGGTTTCATGGCTGCGGCAGACCTTGAAGGGGCCGAGGTAGATTATCAAGTCTTTGCCTAGGGCGTTCGTCCATGGTCAGTGTCGTTCAGTGATAGGCGCATCAGGAAGCGAACTGTACAGTAACAATGAAGGAGCAGCCTGATAATCGGATCAAAAAAATTGTGAGTGTGCTTCGATTTGGTACGGCACAAAATTTGACACGGCATGAAGGAGGCATAAATTTGGCGGGTCACCAGGACGAAGTCGATTCGGCAATCGTACAATGGCAACATTCGAAGCAGGCAATTGAACAGCAAACACCAATGGAATCAGGCAAAATCAAAGCATGGAAAGCAAAGTAATACTGGTTTTAAGATTTGAAACCAACCGTAGGCTCACATCGCAGCAAATGCAGGAGGGAGCAACCGGTAGGGAGAACCCCGAACGCCGCGAGCCACGGTGACGACGGTGAGCGAGGCGGGCGCAGTTCTAAGGGCGGCAGCGGACGGGGCGAAGTGTTTAGCGAGGGAGTGCGAGGCCGAAGGCCACGGTGACGACGGCGAGCGAGGCGGGCGCTGTCATAAAGGCGGGGAGGGTGGCGGCGGACGGGGCGTTCGGCGATGGCGATGGCGCCGGCGAGTGCTCCCTGAAGGGTGGTGGGCGAGGCCGGCGGGGATGTGGGCGACGGCGGCGGACGGGGCGGCGAACGATGAAGTAGCCGAGCGCGGCAAGGACTGGCCGAATGGCGGGGACGGCGGATAGGAGCTTCGGTTGTTACGCGCGTCCATTATTAGGCTCTTTTGACAAGAGGTAATAAATAAACATGGGCCGAAGGCCCATATAACTCGCCGGCCCATGGGTTTCGTCCCTTCGTCTACCTCTCCGGCTCTTCCCATTTCTTCCCACTATCCACTCCCACCACCGCGTTCCTGATCCCCACCGGTCGCATCGCATACCAAAAGCTCCGCGAAGGGAAAGGCGATTTAGGAGCAGAGATGGTCGTGAGGATCCGGCTGGCGCGGTTCGGCTGCCGGAACAGGCCCTTTTACAGGCTGATGGCTGCCGACAGCAGCTCCCCGCGCGACGGCAAGCACCTCGAGGTCCTCGGATACTACAACCCAATCCCCGGTAACGTCCGAGCTTTGTTTAATATTTGCTCCTCACATCAGTTCGTTCCTTGTATTACCTGTTCCCTGTTCCGGTGGTCGGATTGGACGATTTTGTTTAAATACACTGTCCAGATGATTCGAGTATGCCTCATGGTGTTGTACTGAGAGTAGAGTTTCTTTTCTTCATTTTTTTTAAAAAAGAAATAGTGGTGTTTCCTTGCTTTAGCTTCTGAAGGCAAATACTAGCTTATCCATGCGACGATGAGTGATGAAAGTGTTCTTTGTATTGATGTTGTTTTTACAGGGAAGGATGGTGGCAAGAGGATTGGTTTAAAATTTGACCGAGTCAAGTGAGTACATGTCAAATGATTTACATAGTGCATTTCACCTGACATCACCTGCCTGACATGTTGTTCATCCTCTAACGGATATATGCGAGTAGTAGTTATTTTACAGGATGTAATTCTGTACGCTCTTTAAACCCCATCAAATTGAAATTGGCCGGTACAAGCCAGCTTGAAAATTTAACCCATTTTTCAGTTTAAACTTTTTTATATTGGTGCTCGATAATGTGGAACATGATAGCATCAGGTGAATTGCCCCCTTTGGAATGAGGGGTTTTTTTATTCCTGCATATTTTCTATGGAAATGAACTGATTCATGTGAAACTCCTACACGATTCTTGTGAAATTACTGTGTGTTCCTAATGGGTCCACTGTTCTACTACACATAAGCATAGGCATGACATGGAGAACTGTATTTGTATAATCCATTTCAAGAGATACAATGGACATGTTATCAAACTTTAGTATCTGTTCCCATTGTTCAACACAAATGATGATATATTGGCCACAAATAACCCTCTCAATGGTGTTCCTCTATTGGCACATAGTTTTGTGGTGGATTTATATTATTGTGGTACCTATTACTAGCTAGAGTGTATCCAAACAAGCCTACTCTTTTACTGTAGAGAGTGCCCATTTGTATTACATGTATATGTGCAGAATTCAGATGCATGACCACGATCTGAGAATAAGCAGTGTCCTAAAAAATTGAATGAAGCTACAAGATATTGGCACTGCTACTAGGTTTACTCACTCATAACTGTTATCTTGCTGCAGATATTGGCTGTCAATTGGTGCACAGCCATCAGATCCTGTGGTGCGCATACTCTGTCGTGCAGGGATTCTACCTCCACCTCCGGTGCTAGCTATGGCACACAAGGGTGGGCCTCGCGATAGACATCCTATTGATCCAATGACTGGACGCCCTTTGGACATCAAAGGCCTCACAATTGTTGATGATCCTAATACTCCACATGGTGAAAATGGAGCCCCTATCAAAGAGGTGGCATGAATGAGGCATGATAGTTTTATCCTTTAGTATAATTAATATGGATGATAGGGGCTCTTTATGCCCTTCAGATTGGACTGGGAGCTTGTTATTGTTGCGCAATGTGAGAACTTTTGTAGCAGCAGACATCTGGTGATTACTTTGTGATCCAAAGTTTGCTTTTTAATATGCTCCTAATTTTACTACTTCTAATATTCTTCACTATATCTCTGTGGAATGTGGACCTGAAGATTCAGAAGTAGTATATCTTTGTTGACTATTCATTCATAAGCTGTAGAAGTATGTGAGACTTTGAAAGTTGTATGTTTTTTCTTGATTGTGCTGACCTTGTTCTTGCCTCTTCCGGGGTGGAGTGATGGCTGAGCAAGGCTTATGTTGAGTGTGAGGATGTGACAGACCCTTACTTTTGTTATGAGTTAGATACCAGGTTTGTAGCTGCATCATGATTAGTTTCTTTGGAGCACAAATGTAGTTGTTCATCGATGGTTATGCTTTCTTGTCATACCCAATCAGAAGCAATGTATTTACCCAATCTGATAGGCAAGATGATATTTTTGTTTCTTTGGTATCTACAATGGTAGCAGCTTGCATCTGTTTACAATCCCTGCTGCTTGTTTGTACTAGTGACATGATTCAGTTATTTGCAGTAGAATCATTTTCATTGTATGTGAGGGATTGATACTTTTCTTGTCTTGGTCTTACTACTGCAAGACAAGTTTACCCACCTGGAAGCAATGTTCAGTGAATCATATGTTGTGGAGCAAATAGGATGTTTCTTTCATTAGTCTGTATATGGAATATGTTCCTGTGCCAGTTCAAATTAGTTCTGACTGAGTGCCAGTTCAAATTAGTCCAGAGCTCTTCAGGTCATATAGTTAGTTGTGCACACTGAGGATTGTTCAAGGTTGATAACAAGGTATATACATTCTACTAACAAGTACTATCAGTAGACTCCTAGCTAGTAGTAGTAGCTCAATTTCACTTTTATCCCTTGCATTGTTACATAAGGTATTTCTTCTAACCGAGGCCACCCAATGCTCGAGAAATGCTAAAGCGGTCTCACCAAGAAACCTTTTATTTGGCGTCTGCAACCCAAAACATTATAAAGCCTGCAACCGCACGTCCCAAATCTCTTCTCAGTTAAGCTGAATGCCATCAAGAACTTACATGATTTTGTAGCCAAGTGAACAGCACTTGAAAGACCAGCTGCACACCATGGAAGAAGCATCAAGAGGCTGCAGCTCACCATACTCGCTGATCTTCGTGCTAGCACTGGCCCACTGGTGCGTCATCACAACGGCGAGCTCCACCTTCACCGTATCCAACTACTGCTCCCAGACGATATGGCCGGCGACGCTCGCCGGCGCCCGGCACACCGCAGCTGCCGACGACGGGGTTCAGGCTGGACCCGGGACAGAGCGTGCAGGTCCCGGCGCCGACGGGGTGGTCCGGCCGGCTATGGGCGCGCACGGGCTGCGTGTTCGACGCGGACGGCAAGGGCACGTGCCAGACCGGCGACTGCGGCGGGCGGCTGGAGTGTGCCGGCACAGGCGGGACGCCGCCCGCGACGCTGTTCGAGGTCACGCTGGGTAAAGGGACCGCGGCCGCCGCCGACCTGGACTACTACGACGTCAGCCTCGTCGACGGGTACAACCTGCCTGTCGTCGCCGTCCCGCGGGCGCGGCCGGGCGCCGGCGACGCCGGCGGCAGGTGCAACGCCACCGGCTGCATGGCCGACCTCAACCGCTGTACGTGACGTGTGCAGTGCACCCATGTCGTGTGCTACCTAGTGTCGGCTAGCTGCTCTGACGCGTGAAGCTTTGTGTGACAGCGTGCCCCAGGGAGCTGCAGGTGGAGTGCGACGGCGGCACGGTGGCGTGCCGGAGCGCGTGCGAGGCGTTCGGGCAGGACCAGTACTGCTGCAGTGGCGCGTACGCGACGCCCACGGCGTGCCGCCCGACGGCCTACTCGTCCGTGTTCAAGTCGGCGTGCCCGCGCGCGTACAGCTACGCCTACGACGACCGCTCCAGCACCTTCACCTGCCACAGCGCCGCCGGCTACACCATCGCCTTCTGCCTCCCTCCCTCCGGGTAATCACCGATCGGATTCCACACGCACTGAAATGTGTTTTGCTCGGCGATCGCATGCCTGATGAGATGGCTGCCAAAAGTTCAGAATTCATATTCTTGTCTGTTCGATTGCGCAGGTTGCACGACTCTGACGCCACTCCCTCATTTCGCCGCCGTCGGCATCTGGGCAAAGCACCAGTGGCGGCAGCGTTGGCGGTGCTGATAGCACGCCTCCTCCTCCTCCCACTGTTGGCAATGGCATCGGAAGCGCCAACCAGGCGCCCCCTTCCACTGACAACGGTGGCGACGGAACCACCGGCCAGGCGCCTTCGGCTACTGACAACGGTGGGGACGGTGCCACCGGCGAGGCGCCTCCTGCTACTGACAACGGTGGAGTCGGAACCACCTATCTGCGGCCACCTCCGACTGACAACAACGACGGTGCAGGTGCCGGAGGTACCTATGAGCAGCCGTGGATGACGATGTCACTAGCGAGCACGCTGCACGATCAGCTGTGGCTTCTGCTGCCTCTGCCTGCAGTGCTCTTGTTCTTCATCTGAAGTCTGACCACCATCCGGTCCATCCCTCGCCAAGAAGACGAAGCTCTTGTAGGATTCACTGACAATAGTAGTAGTAGTTACCTACAGGGCAGGATTCGCTGACAGTGATCCCTATAGCAGTCGTAAAATCATCCATAGTACCCAACTGCAATTGGGATGGAAACATGTACAGACTGGATGCATTTATGTAGATTATGGAAAATAAAATACGCTTTTCATCATTTGTCCCATGAAAAATGTTGTGCGTTGTTTCGTTACTTATGTCTGGACTGTGGATTCATAGATTCTTTTTCAGAACCCGTAGATTCAGTAGTTGGTAGGTTTTTAGGGTAACCTTGGTTACCTTCATGTTAATTGTACTCGTCAAACTCTTTCTCCACTTTGTTTCCCTCACTGAATGTTCATTCGTTTGCCACCCACGGGTGGTTTGTCGTCAGAATTCAGAAAGAAGGCCCTAAAGAAATCCACGATTCTGAAGCCGATCGACGAAGAACAAAGATACATACTGTATGTATATAAATTCGTTGGTCGTATATCATCATCAGTGAAGTGTCAACATGTAGTGATCTACTAGCAGTGTCATGATGAGGAGGAAGAGGGGACGACAATAGGCGCCGGCGGCACAGTCTCCTCCAGCGGCCAGCACTCCCAGTCGCCGTCTTTGTTCTGCGACAGCGAGAAGTGTTTGGGCGTCCACACCTCCCCTCTCTCGTTCCTCTCCTTGGCGAGCCTCCTCGCCGTGTCCTCCACCCGCCGCTTCGCCTGCCGCGCCGTCTCCCAGTCCTTCTTCAAGATCGCGTCGCTCACCTCGCCCCACACCACCGCCGACTCCGACGCCGACACGCCCTGTGACAGCACAGTGACATGATCGATCAATAACATGCATCAATAATCAACATCAGATGATCCTATAGTTAGCAGCGGTGTGCTCTCGTACCTTTGGGTCTTGCACGACGGGCGTGGCGAGGTCACCAATGGCGCGCTGTGCGTCATAGAGCACGGTGACCTCACCAGTAGCGACGTCCTTGATCGAGACCTGCCGGTCCCAGAACCCATCGACCTCACACAACGTCTCCTCCGGCGCGTTGGACCGGAAGATCCTTCCCCTAACGCATCGCGCGTCGCCGCCGCCAAAGCCAAGGAACGATCGCCGTGTCCGGCAGTAGCTGAGCAGCGCCTCGAGCCCGGACTCGGCGCAGACGACGCGTACGTCGCCGGCCCACTCGACGCCGGGGGACGGGAGGAGTCGGATCACCAGGTTGGGACACCCCACGACGTACGTCTCGGCGTGCCGTGGCAGACGCAGCTCCCTCGTCCCACGCACCGTCGCCTCCACGCTCGCGCCGTGGAACTTGGGCGCCGGGCTCTGGCACCACACGAGACGGACCTCGCCGTGGGAGTCCGTCGCGTGCAGAGCCGTCACGGGAGGCCGGTGCGAGACCTGCTCGAGGAGGACGTTGAGTTGGCTACCGCCGCCACCGCCGCCGACACCGGAGGTGGTGGTGGTGGAGGTGGAGACGTGGTGTGTCTCCCCGAGCACCGGGTTGTAGGGCGCGAAGCCGAAGATGGGCGGCCGCGTCGTGGAGATGCTCCACGCCACCACGGCGGCGAGGCGTTCAAGGCTGTCGGCACCACGCGCGCACCGGCCTAGAAGGTCCTCGCCGCCGGCAGCGCAGTACACGCCCTCGCCGTACAGCTGGAGCTGCGACTTGGGCAGGTTGAACGTCGCCGGCAGCTGCAAATAAATCAATTCGACGAAGACGGTTTGAGTCTCATTCAGACACATGTTATGTTGCTGGTGTTTGATTTTTGATAATGTTTTACTTCAATCAATCACGCTGATTAATTTAAAATTACAAAATCATGTCTTGCATTGGGAGTGTACTTTGGCTTTTTATAGAAAAATAGAAAATTCGAATGTAACGTTCGGGGTTGAGGAGTCCTTGTCTGAAACCGAAGTAGGTGAGTCAGACGGATGGAAATGGAATCATGAGAGAACGAACCAAATTAACAACCGAATGAATTCAAAGTCAGAGACGCGCAAACTCCTACTTGTGCTTGTTGGGGTTATATATATTGTACTACTAACTAGCTGATCAGGACTTAAATTATGCAGTGGACACGTCACGGTTAGCACACTTAAAATTCAATTATATATGCTGATGATTGTTTAGTGCTGCTTGGAGACTGGTCGGCGGTAGTATTGTTAAATATTCCGTACTGCAGTGCTTTATGAATCTGTTCAGCTAATTTAATAAACCGGTTGACTTAATAATATTGTGCGAGAGAAATAATTCGAAACAAGCCAAAATAAGCTGAGAGAAAATTGTTGGTATGATGATGGAGTTGAGCAATGAAACGATGGCAATCGCATGAACGTAGGAGTGCCTGGAAGTGGGAGAGGTCGGAGCCCGGGCGGACGTTCCTGAAGAGGCTGAGGACCCGCTGGACGAGGTTGGCCGGGCGGAGCTCCGCCGCGAGACCGCCCTCCAGCGACAACGGCGGCGTCAGCACCGCCGCGCACGCAGCCTCCGACTCCACCTGCATCACATCACGTCACAGGCCAGTCAGACACAGACAGCACCGTCCAATTCGTCAGGTTAAATAACATCCTTTTTTAAAAAAAAAAAAAAAGAAAACAAGACAAGGTTCAATAATAATACTATTTTTTTAGTACTGCACAATCAAATGGACTGGACAGGACGGTAACGTGGGCCAGCAACATTTTGTCAGGACGTACTGAGGGTGGTGACGATCGAACGCGACGACGGCATGCAGCGGAACGGAGGCCACGAGGCCGGCACGCTGCCGCATGCCTGCAGAGCGCAGACAGCGTACCGTGCCGGCGCGCCGCTGATCGAGACGATGCTGGCGAGCGAGTGCAGCCAGAACGAGGAGGTTTTGGAACGGAGCTAGCCCGGCGGGCCGGGGGCGGCGTTTCCTCAGATTTGGCAGTGCGTGACTGCGTGCGAAGGTTCCAAATGGTAGGCATAAACAAAACAGAATGGGTGGTCACGTTGTCTCTTGCTCGGACCTCCCGAGGTAGAAAGGGACCGACCGCTGGCCCGGGCGCCGCGCCGTCCGTTCCACAAGAAACGCTCCGCCTGCCCGCGGCGCCCCCCCCCCCGCCCCCGAACCCGGCCTGGTGCGGCGGTGACCGACACGCCAAGAAAAAGAAATCTTGCAAGCTTGTTCCTTTGCTTGGCCGTGGCAGCAATCACGGGCAAGAAATGGCACAGTCTGGGTGCGTGCATGCGACGACGGCGCCGGCGAGCGGAGAGTGCTCGCGCCGGCGAGCAGAGAGCATGCGGTAGAGGAAGGACAAGGCCACAGTGCGGTGGAAAGGTTCATGGACGGATGCAGAGAGAGAGCCGGCCGGCGGGCGTGATGTGGGAGCACGTATACAGAACGCATTAGCAAGCGCTGCTTGTGTAAACGGAACCTTTTTCCTTTCCTCCGTAGTCTATCTGATATCTTTAACGATTAGCGCGAAAGTCTTAAAAGCTAAGCAAGCTAGCGATGGAGAGGAAACTCAAGGCCACACCTACACACACAAGTTGCCAAGTGACGTCTGGCTCCGGCTCTGGCCGGGAATCATATCTATCTTAGCTTTATCTTATACGACCGATCGACCAACACGACGGCCGGCTGCCGGATCGATGATCCACCGCCGCCGCCCGGCCGGCCGGCGACGGAATGGCATGGCATGGGGAGGGAAAAAGCACACGTTCGGCGCCGGTAGAATCAATCCAAGACAAGCAAGGCAGGGGCAGACTGGAGGAGATCAATCGATTCGGACCGAGAACGTACCATGTGGGCGGGCGCGCCGGCCGCCGGCGAGAAAGAGAGGATCAAGGAATCGAGCTCGAGCACGAGCTACCGCCGGGGAGGGACGGACGGAATCGGATCGATCGATGACGACGGATCAATCAACCAATCCCAACCTCCGACGCTCCAACAAATATTCAGCTCCTCGATCTTCTCCTCTCCTCCTCTGCTTTCTTTGGCAGCTCCACGACGCACCGTGTTGGATGGTGTTGGGCAGGGGCAGGGGCAGGGGCAGGGGCTAGCGCGCCGTCCATCTATTTATATCCGCCACGCATCGTGTCGATGGCGCGCCGTCCCTGTCCGCTCGCTCCAGCCTGCCAGCCTGCCAGCGGCGTGACGACGTCAGGTCACACCTACGATCCTCCGTGTGGCCAACGGCCGTGGGTGCGTGTGGTGTGAAACCCCGTCTGTTGGTGCCTTTGGGCTGCTTGAACCCTGTGATTGAGACACACCACGTATACCACATATAGATTATTAGATGTATCCTGCTACTCTGCCGATTGGCACACACGTATCGCTCGCTCCCGGAGCGGCCCCATTCTTGGACTAGATCATGCGTGGTGCACGGATGCGGATGCTGGATACAGCATCCATTTGGAAATGCCCCAGCAGCAGCCCCATTCCACATGTGTGAACGAATATATAAAAGGGGTCTTCGCAGCTTGCTATATAAACGTAGTATACATATTCCACATATTCCTTTGTTCCATTTACATTTCCAACTACTACTACTCGCGGCTTTCAGCTACTCCTATAACAACTCAGCTCTCCGTGTTGACCCCGGTGTTTTTTGTACATATTCTCGATTTCATTGTATTAAGGGCAAGTCTGGATATTGTTAGCTAGCTAATTTACTCAAATTACATACCTAGTACATCCAAACTATAAGCCTAACAGAAAAAGCAAATTTTTTTTTTTTTTACCTAAATCTTCAACTAGCTGTTATCCAACTAGCTAGACAACCATATGGCTAATTTAGACTAATTTTGTAAGCCCAACTAGTAACCAGGCATGTGTACCTAAACATGCTCTTAGACTATTTTTTCATGCTATATATAATGTTAAATTAAGTAATGCAAGTTAGTTTCCTACAACCTTATTAACATATTCGTGTTCATCGTTTTTTCTGTATTTCTTAAAAGAGTAAAGTTCAATTAATCCCCTTGAAACGGTCGATGAATTTGTAAGCCACCCTTGAACTTCAATATTGGACAACATGTACACCTTAACTTTGGAAACTAGACAAAAAAAAAAAAAAAAAAACTCATTGATCATTTCAAAGTGGCTTCTATATAGCTATTGAAAAGAATAAATACCTCTTTTCTTCTTAATGCAATGATACACAAATCTTTTACTATTAGAGGAAAAAAAAATACCTCAACTATTTACATATATAGCTCAAAATTTAAAATCCTGGTCTTTTTTTTTTTTTTTCATATATTATATATATTAAAGGAGCCATATTACATAGAGGTCCTCAACGCCTCTTTTCTTCTTATTGCAATTACATAAAGGTCCTCGACAAGAAAGAAAGACAACAAATACGACCGAGGTACATAGCTCGCAATTTAAAAATTCTGGTCGATGGGGGGTATACGAGTACTAATGGTTGAAAGCGATTACTAATGATGAAAGGGGTCTTTGGTTATGACATCGGTGTCTCAACTATCTAGCCTCTAATCCTTGTGATATTAATAATGAATGAACTAGCCACAGCCTCGCATTGAACAAACTGTTGTCGAACGTACAAAATCCCAGTTTCTGTTGACCGACAAGCAGGGGTCCGGCCAAATAAACTTGACCATTAACAGTGATCACATTCAGAGATCAAGGTTAAACACATACTCGTAACTAGGCCGGCCTAAAATAATTATAACTATCCACTTAATGGCAAGCTGTGTAAAGCACCAACGTCGCCGGCCGGAACAGTCGCGTCCATTTGTGAGATCGACCTTGTTCTTTTTTGGCTGTCGCTTATATATACACAATTATACAGTGAAATGGTTGTCAGAGGAACAATAGTGATAAGTTCACTCACTGTCGACTATAACTAGGTTCTCTTTTATTTGACTAGGAGCGCCATAGCTGCCTTATTTAGCTTGGTCGTGAGTTCTACGGCGCCGGCGATCGACACGAGGCTTAATTTTTTGTTCGACGGAGGAGAGGCAGAGGAGCAATCGAGGCAACCAGCAGATAGCGACGCACTCTCGTACCGTCCGTCACGTCCCGTGCTTACCGGTCCTGTGAACTGTGAAGCGTGTAGTTGAGGTGTGCTGTGTCGGCCAGTCGATAGCCGACAGGTACCTATCGGCTTCTCAGCGGCCGACAGGTACGCGTTTTCTTCTGCTTCGCTCTTCTCGATCGCTTGTGTTGCTAGCGCTGCATATATATATACTTCGCTACTACGGCATATACATATAGCGCGTTGCACGAAATATCGCTTGTAAAGGACACACGCACGCGTGAGAACGAACGAACGAACGCGATGCAAGCAACCGATGAAAAAGCGTGCGTGGCGGCGAACTATGGCGGCTACCACTCCACGCGTACCGTGGCCGTGATGTATTTCCGCTCCAGATTGCCCAAACAAACAAACAGGACCGTCATCGACCGATCGCATCATCAGCCGATCGAGCTTTTTGACGTTTTTGAGCACGGAGGTAGTAGTAGCACAACAGAAACTCGGAACCAGCAGCTTCTGTCGCCTTCCATAGGGTCGTCAAAGGTTTCGTGCCAGCTTCCGTGTGCCGACGGGAACGTGTTAGCTAGCCCACACTACACGTGGGGACTTCTGCCTAGCTAGCACGTACACGGCCTAAGTGGGAGGTCGGCGACCTGTGTTTTGCAATTTCCAATTGCCATAAAAAGTTCTCATCGTGTCGTCTTCATTCACTCCATCCCCAAAATGTGAAACTCCTGATTATCCCATCTTCGTCCACTTCATCCGAAACATACGTCTCCCTCTGACGATGGATGTGTCAACAAGGATCATCCGGTACAAGCAATACTAATTTGAGAAGCAAGAACGCGCGCGGAAATCCTAAACGTTATGTCTGTATTGGGTTTTCACTAGCTTAATAACTTAGATAAGAGGCCCCCAACAAGGTTTTCTAGGCCATTAAACATATCATCTTATCTCATGCCATCAATACATCACTTGTCAAGGCAATTCAACAAGGTTTTCTAGGCCAGCAAGTTCTTAATCCTGACACATGGCTAAGGCTTGTATGGATCCCAATGGATTTTAAGTCTCATGGCATTTGGTCAATAAATCAGTCCCCCTCAACTTTTCAAACCGTGCAATTTCATCCCTCGGCGGGTTTGGGCGATGGTTTCACTACAGTAACTCCGGTTTTGCTACAGTGACTTTTTCGTTTTTCCCCCTTTTCTTATTTATTTTGTCTGAATCTTTCAAAAATCATAGTAAATCACGTCATAAAATAGAAAATCTAATTTTGTTGGACTCCAGTAGAGCTACACAATGAATATATAATATTGTATACTTTAGTACAAAATTTTTGCTAGAAGGTTTTGCCTTTTTATTTTTATTTATTTCAGCTTAATCTTTAAAAAATCAAAAATTACAGAAAAATTATAAAATAAAAAATCCAGCAGGCGCAGTGGACGAAGCAGGGCGTGTACCGACTCCCAAAGGCAAAAGCCCAGATGTTTTTCTTAGGAAAGGCAAAAAGCCCAGATACGCGGCCAGGGCCCAACACTTCTCGTTTTCCGCCTAGCAGGCCGGGCCCCAGGCCACGATTTCTTATCCAGTTTTAAAACCGCTTCCACCTCCTGTGGCCCACCCACACCCCGTCTCGTCGCGGTCTCTGAGGAACCCTCTAGGCTTCTGGCTCCGGAAACAGCGGGCGCCATTCCCGGGCGGAGGCCGGCCCAGATCCGAGTACGGCGGCGACGGCGACGGGCGGGATGACGGGTGGCGGCGCGGCGGCGGCGGCGTCGCAGGCATACGGCGAGGCCTGGTACTGGGACGAGCGCTACCGCAAGGAGGCCGGACCCTTCGACTGGTACCAGAAGTACCCGGCCCTCGCGCCGCTACTCCGCCTCTACGTCGCGCCGCACCACCGCCTCCTCCTCGTCGGGTGTGGCAACTCCGGTGAGTGTCGCTCTTTCTCCGTGGGCTAGTGGGATTGGATTGCTTATTGCTCCTCCTCGCGGGGGAAAGGGAAGGAGGGAGGCCGTGACCTGAATGAATGGTCGGTCGGCTGCGCTAGTTCATACATTGTTCCTTTCCTCCTCTCCCGGGTCTCTGATGTCGATGAGACGGATGTGCGTTTTGGAGATGGTGGATGTGTCGGTTAGATCAGCGTTGTGCGCAGTGTCGCTGTCCTGTACAAACTAGAGCTCTTTCCGTTCTCGAATAACTCTGCAATAACCATTTCTATTGGAAGGATGACAAGGGTCTGATTGGATGGCATTTGATTTTACCACCTTATTATGCCTTAATCGAAGAAGAAATACAATGAGCCGGCCCTAATTCGCTCGTGTACATCCTGTATATAAGTATATTCCTTACCCTCTACCAGACCAGACCTTCAGCGTGGCTTGTTTTTAAGCATTGCCAATGTTTTGGTTATGTTATAAAAGAGGGCACCACTGAGACGCTGGCATTTCAGTGTGTGCTATAAGGATCCCTGCACCATGGTAGTCGTATTTCATTGACAGGTAATTTCTGTGAGCCAGGTACCATCCTGCCCCTGTTCCATGTTGTTATGAAATCTGTCAATGTTTGGTCTCTAAGCGTGTCTAGTTAATTTAGCAAACTGAGAGCGCAGCTAGTGCATTGTACTTCACATCTCTCAAACTTAATGAACCTAGGGTTTTCACCCACATGACATGAAGCTGCAAGTTTTCTTATGATTTTATACATTTGTTGGACAAATTAATTAATTCTGTGTATTTAAACCTTATACTCCTCGTGAAACTGAAATGTGAACTTTGCTGGTAAGTGGTATCATTATAGAGGTACACTGAAGTTCTAAACGGTAATAAAGATGGCACGTGTACATTCATGAAAACTCATCCTCAATAACACTAAGCAAAACTGTACTAGTATTATTTTAACCATAGCATTAATGTTTGAATCCAGCTAGTGATTTTTGATTGATTTATTGAATTAATTCACCTGAGAGTGCCTCAAGAATAAGTCGAGAAAGTAATATGGGATCAAAATATCGAATGACTTCAATCGCCTGAGAATTATTCATCTTCAACCACTGTTTTTTTTTTTTAACCAAGCTTACATTCCTAGGTATGGAAATGGCTAGGTTCTGTAGTTATTTTTTCTCGGTGGACCATAGGTTATTCTAATAAGATATGTCATTCTCACTCAGTCACTCCTTTTGAAGTTGCAATGCATGATCATATGTCCATCAATTCTTGTTTTGCTTGAAGATTCATGTTGTCATTAGTCACAAGCATAGATATGCTTTCATTTATTAATTTTAATGATCAATTTTTACCACAAATACTAACCACAAGATGTCTAGATTACTTCAGGTATAGTGGATTTAATGATCAATTTAGCCACAAATACTAACCACAAGATGTCTACATTACTTCAGGTATAGCGGGATTACTTATGTGGTTTATCTTCTTTTGATTGTTGCAGTATTTGGTGAAAACATGATAGATGATGGTTATCAAGATGTTGTCAACATTGATATATCTTCTGTGGTAATTGAGCAAATGAAGAAAAAAAATACCATGATAAGCCTCAACTTAAATGTATGATCTTTGTTCCCAACCTCAACCTTCTGTTCTTGAATACCTCTGCAATATATCCAACATAATCTGATATCATTTATTTCCCTTGATTGGCAAGACATGAAGATGGATGTAAAGAACATGTCAGATTTTGAGTCTGGCTCATTTGATGCTGTTATTGACAAAGGTATCATTACCATTGCAGTACCTGACAGCATTATGGAAGCAACTGCTAGCATCTGTACATGGATAAACAACATGGCATCAGTTTCTAACCCCTTTTATTATTTGCAGGAACACTAGATTCTCTTATGGTGAGTGAATTTTTGCCAGGACACTTTGATATCCTCCCAGTGTGATACTCAACAGTTCTTTTATTTCAGTGTGGCCAAAATTCCCAAGAGAATGCAACCAAGATGCTAGAAGAGGTCAACAGGTAACGAACACATTCATATTTACTGATGATATATTGCTTTATTGAAAACAGTTTCTATTTGCCCTCATGTACGCAGAATCCTCAAGGAAAATGGTGTCTACATGCTGGTAACCTGAACTGTTTGATTTTGACAGATGTAATTATTTTGTGTGCTTGTGGTGTATTTGTAACAATTTTCTGAGTCCCATAATGCCCTAGATCACTTATGGGGATCCAAGTTACCGCCTGTGTCTCTTGAAGGACATGGAAAATTGGACAGTGAAGCTCCATGTCATAGGTTAGTTACCCAGCATCAGGTCAATTCAACCGCACTTTCTGGTCTCATTGACCTTTTTCCATATCCAAAGTAGTCGTGATTAGATTTGTGAATTCATACCAGAGTAGCTCTGTTTTCATTTCGTCATGGTAAAGTGCTTGTGCTTACAACTGTAAGTGTACTGGGACTACTGCAGATAGATGGGAGAAAAGTTCAAATCAGAATAAATGGGAACTGACAAAACCATTGCCTTTGGACGAAGATAGCACATCAGTAATTGCACTTCTTGGCCCGAAACCTGATGTCCACTACATCTATGTCTGTGTAAAGGTTAGCCTTGAATAATTTTTCAGAAAGTTCAAACTTTTTCCTCCGCATCATCTAACTCATCCATATTTTGCTAATGGATGCATCATATCAGGGCAGCGGTGGCGCCAGTGTGGGTTCTAAAATTGGAGAAGCTGTCAGTTGATTTCTCCTATAACCTGCTCCAGTGTTTTTAAAGGTGTCGCCTAGGCGACGCCTAGGTGTTCAGGCGTACCCAGGACGCCTTGGAAAACAATGGCGCCTTGTCGCCATAGGCGTCCTCCAGGCGTACCCAGGACTTGCCTCGATGCCTAGCCGCCTTTTAAACATTGACCTGCTCTGAACAGATGACCGTGTAGCAAATAATGTAGAGCTAGAACAGATGTTGTACCTCAAATCATCGTTGCTTCATTGAATAAAACCAGTGTGTGAATAATGTAGAACATATGTTGTACCTCTAACTGTTGCTGTTTCAATGTTTCCTGAATTCGATTGACGCTGTCAATGATGTTGACTTGTACCTTCGCCAAAGTAGGACCGGAGTCTGCTGTGCGCCCGTTGAATTCTGTCTAATGAACCGCGTGTATTACAATTCTTGCCTGTTGTATGTATGTTTTGTTGGAATAAAAATTCTTCTTGAGTTTGTAAACATCTATTCGAAGGATTATAGTTTGAAAAGACACTAGAGTGGAAATGACTTGATGTGTCGACGGGCAATGTCCATTCTTTTTTGAGGTTTCCACTTTCAACTTGCAACCCGCTTGCTTATCTTCGCCACACGTGACGTGAGAATCTCTAAACGAAGAATGTTGAAAAGATCCTTTTCAAAAAAGAAAAAAGAATGTCAAAATGAAAAGCAGGGTCCCATCCAATCCAACGCTTGAAGATGAGACACGTCACTCTTTCTCCAATCTCCACCCCACACGCCCGCCCTCCAAAAATCCCCACCATGCCAAAACCCCTTTCCCCGTCCTCTAGCCGCCTCGCCGAACTCTCTCTCTCTCTGGAGTCTCCTCCATCGCTCGCCTCGCCGCACTTTCGCTCCACCACCCTTCCCCCTCCCTTTCTCTCTCCTACACCAAACCAACCAATGGAAGCTCTCGCGGGGCCGCATCCTCCTCCATTCTCCCCGTGCGCCACCCACCTTCCCGCGTGGCCGTGCAGTCCTGCGCTCTCCGCCCTAGCCGCTGCGCTCCCCCTCCGCGCGGCCGGGGCCGGCGGTGGCGGTGGCAAGGACGACGCCCAGGCCGCCCCCGCCGCCAACGGGTCTCCCGTCCTTAAGGTAACAATTTCTGTCATGATATGCTATAGCCTCCCTCAAGGCCCAGCCAGTGGTTTCCCAGGGTGTACGCGTTTGATGTGAGTAGAGATAGAGCGGCGGCCTGTATGGGGTGAATCTGGGTTCGATTGGCTTATTATTTCGATGTTCTGGTAGATTCTAGACTGGATGCGAGGTATGGTGCGTGCTGCGACGGCGTGTGGTTGCAACTGCAACAGGTTTAGGAGGGTTTATCAGACGGCCAAAATTTTGTTATGTGCCAGTCAATTGAGGACTACGGGTCATGTGTTATCTATTGGTGTAGCACTTCCACTATCTAAGATTTATTTAGAGTTGTGTCTCAGGATTTCGATTAGTATCTTACTTTTTATTGTAGCCCTTCCTTTTTCGGCCCGCTACACAAGATCAGTCAGCCGGACAGCCAGCCGAACAGGCTCATGCCACAGTTTATTCTACCCCACCTTTTGGCCCCGTGCATAGTTGGTTATGCTAACTGTTTTTTAACAGCTGAAGAGCGATTCCGGCCAAAATGGAGTCCTACCGATCGTGGCTGACAAGTCGCAGAAGGCTTCATCAACCAGTGTTAGTACAGACTCTAGTGGATCCAGAGCTGGCCTGTTTAGAACACCCATATCAGGTGGTGTGCAGAGTGCAACTTTAAGCCCATGGTCTGCCTCCGCCCGGCTTTGGCTGTTCGCAATTTGATGGAACAGGTAGCTTCTTCTACCTGCCCTCTTGAGGCTTCCTGTCTGTGAAACAAAATCTCATATCTCTCGTCTTCCTGAATGCCTGACATATGTGTGTACCAGGCGCGGTTTGCCCACCTGTGCTCTGTCATGTCTGGCATGCATCACCGCCGTACTGGATATCCGTTTGGTTCACTTGTCGACTTTGCTAATGATTCAATGGGCCGTGAGTTAACTTCTTATTGGTACTTTTTTTTTTTTTTTTTTTTTGAAAATAATGCTTAACTATGTCAGACCACTGTTTCCAACTGTGGCTGTTGATGTCTTGTGCAGACCCAATTTTTTCACTGTCACCCTTAGCAATCCATACCAGGAACTTACTCGCTGACCCAAGATGCACACTTGTTGTCCAGGTATGAAGTTTCTTAATATTTCCTTCTGGAGTTGTGGAACATAAGTTTCATTCTTGGTAATGCCATTTGTATCTTCTTCACAGGTGCCTGGATGGAGTGGACTGTCGAACGCGCGAGTCACCATATTTGGTGATGTTTACCCTTTGCCAGCTGAACAACAGGTTTCTTTTTAACTGCCTTTTTTTGTTAGATACTGCAATCAGTTAGGTAATTAGTTTTCTGTTGATTACTGGCATTTCTTGTCATGTGATAGTCACTTCTGACTTCTGAATGCTACTTTGACAATGACTGTTGTTTGGTAGTCTTTTCTGGACAGAGATTTTTTTTCAACGTCAAATTTGCCTAATTGGTAACTCCTGTTGAGCTACTAGTATTTGCTCTTTTTAACACTTAGCCATGGATTTAAAGGGGCTAGTTTTTTATGTCATTCTCTTGAGGCATGTTTAGAATTCAGAATGTGTGATGTATCTTCAGAACTGTTAATATGAAGTGTTGGGTCATGTTTTTTCTTCCATTCTTGGTTTTAGAACTTTGGTGAACAAACTGATTGTCCATGTTTATTAGGAATGGGCACATAAGCAATATGTAGCAAAACATCAGCAGTGGGCATCACAGCAGTGGGGAAATTTTTACTATTACAGGATGCAGAACATAAGGTCTGGACTTCTGATTGGTCATGTTCCTTTATCATCCTTTGTTTTCCTATCTGTTTATCATTGGAGTTCAGCTCTGTAATTTATTTATAATATGTGCTTCCTTGTTCATGGAAAAGCAGTGTTTTGCCTGTCATTGGCCTTGTGTAAATTAGGAGTTGTGACAAACTGTCTCACTAATTACAGTGACATATACTTCATTGGGGGCTTTGGAACTGTTGCATGGATAGATGTTAAGGAGTACGAAACTATTCAGCCTGACAAGATAGCAGTTGATGGCGGTGACTTGCAAAGTTTAAAGGTAACGAACCATACCAGATAACTGATACCTTGTTTACATAGTATAATGATTGCAACGGATTAACTGGGTCATTTGGCTAGTTACATGCCACTCATAGGTTTCTACCATAAAAGATTCTGATGCCTTTTCATGCAGGAGTTGAATGCTATTTTTTCTAAACCACTTCGAGAGGTCCTATCATCAGAAGGGGAGGTCGATGATGCTGCTCTTATATCAGTAGATAGCAAAGGGATAGATATACGGGTTCGACAGGGTGCACAGGTAAAATATATGCTTAAGTGCTTTTGATCAGCCACAAGGCTATTGATTCTTGACAAAGGAGATTTCTTTTAAGTTCTTGAATTTGTTCTTCTGTGCAGTTCAATATTCAGAGGCTAGCATTTGATGTCCCTCACAAGGTTGAGACTCTGGAGGAAGCCAAGAAAGCACTCCACAAGATAATCAAAGACAAGCAGCAGCAAATAAAGTGAGGAAGGCTGCAGAAGCTGTGGCTCTACTCATTTTTCTAATGGGTGTAAGGTTTCGTTGCAACCGGACCGAAGATAACGCAATGTAGCGGGTAGCATGAACAAGTGAAAACGATGGCTGTCTTTTAATAATGAGAATCTCTCTCCACCTGTGCCTGTGGTGAAGATTGTATATATGCTCGTGTTGCCATGTTAATAATGATCATTGTGCGGTTGCTGCTCGAGGAAATCGGGCCTTTTTGTTGGTCTATTTCTGGCTTGTGGTTGTGGGTACCTAGTAACCTGGGTGTTAGCATATATCTTTCAACGTGAAGATAATTGCACGCCTTGATGATGATGATAGTTTGATTGTATCATTGTGTGAGCTGTACTGATGACTGGTGAAATTGGCACGAGTTGTCAGTTTGCATGTTCGAAATGGCAAGCTTGCTATACTGATGCATGTACACTTTCTGAAATGGACCTCTGGATCTTTGAGCAGGACAATGAACCCACTACCCGTGAACAACGAATGCCAGTACTGCTATTTGTGCAACAAATTTGTTTTACAGCGAACGCTCATTTTTATTGGTAAAAATGACAATGTTGCCTTATTTGGTGTTTGTTGCACTTTGGTCATGTTTAGTTTGATTAGACAAAAACAACTTGCTAGCTGCTGAAAAAGGGTCCAATTGCTAAAAAAAAAAGCTGTTAGCTGACTCTGGGCTGCAACTCAACAATTAGCTGATCCAAACGCCGCATGCGATTACACGTGGAGCTAGCTGTATGTTCGGAACGTGCAGCATTTGCCTGTCTGCCTGGTGAGTGGTGACTAGTGAGAGCAAGTATTATGGTTGGCTGGGAGAAGGCTAAATCTGACGTGGATGAGAAAGATGTTGGAATATTAGGCAATTTCAGGATTAATTCCATAATATAAATCATGATAAATAGATGTACTAGATAAAGCATGTCAAACATACTAGCATAGCATAAACGCATAACACCGATCATAGCATAGCATAAACGCATATCATAGATCAAATAACATAGCATGATCATAGCAAAGCAGTGTAAGCACAACTAGCACACCAGATAGATTGGATAGATAACATGACATGATCATAGCAACTGGTGTAGGCACAACTAGCACAACACATACACCAAATAGATTGAATAGATTGAACATGTTGGACAATAAGAATAGATCACAGATGTAATACACGCCAATGTAGAAGTACATGGTGGTGAAGAAGCGACGACGATCGCACATCCTTGTTGATGATCCGTGTGTGCAAGCCTTACGACGATAAGACGAGACGACGTGCTGAGTTTTGGGAGCGCCGCGCGAAGAGCGCTTCCCAAAAACCTTATTCGCCCTCCCGGTGCGATCGCAAAGACGACGGCGGTTCCGGAGACACTGCTCGCCCGGTCGGCCGCCACGCGAACGATCGGGCCGGAGATTGACGACGGCGGCGCAGCGGTGAGAAGAGGAAAATACTATTTTACTACTTTAGGATTTTCTAATTGAAACTCCTAATTGTAGTTGTTATGTTGTGTCTATTCCCGTGGGAGGCTTGGTACAAATATATAGGGAGGAAAACTCTCTACCTCAATATCAACTAGTAATATGGTACTAATTGATATTGCACCTCCCACCTTTGCTCATGGGCTAAAACAATAAAGCCCATTAGGGAACACAAATATTGGGCCTTTGAGATTTATCGAATTTCTTCATATGAATTTTTAGGGAACTTATTCATATATAAATTCTAACAATCCCCACCGGATCTCAAGCGCCCAATATAGATATTTTCCTTATCTCACTACTTTGTTTTATATACTAGTGTTTCAAAGAGACCTGTTAAGTTGAACATCCGCCTAGAGCTTCAAGTTCTACTCATTCACAACTTGAACAATGGACTACGCCTTGAATTGCAAGTTTTGTGTGAATAAGTTTTGCTCAAAGTCAAACTAGTACTTGGCCGCCAAAGTAGCCTTTCTCCGTGGGTGGAGCATATACGTCATACTCCTTAGTCTCTTCATGAGCTTACTAGAGATCACCCAAATCTCATAGATCGCGACGTTTAACGGTCGAACTCATATAGGTATGCCCTTTCAAGATTGCTCTGTAGGACAGACATCTTTACTTATAAAGTCAATATGACATATTAAGGCATTCTCGCCAACCTACCATCTGAGCCTCTTTTGCTCTTGAGAGTATTGCATCTTCACATAGAGAGGGTTTATTAGTTTACTCTCCTCGGTTTACCAATAGCTTGTTCTTCCTGTGGTCCTTAGTCACGGGATCTCCGATCAAAAAAGATTGGGTTACTACTATCGAAAACTCATATGGGTCTCATACCCATCTCCTAGATGCAATTTCTATCACATTACGTGATAGCCCTTTAGTAAAGGGATTCGCCAGGGTTTTTATCTGGTACGTATGTAGGATACGCTTATTACTCCGAGTTTCTCAATTTCCCCGACAGTCTTCAAACGTCTTTTAACGTGTCTTGTTGACTTTGAATTATCCTTTGCACTATTCACTTTAGTGATCACCGCTTTTTGATTATCACAGTTCATAAGGATGGCGGTACTAGTTTTTCAACCACCAGGCAAGTCGCACAAGAGCTCACGCAGCCACTGCCCTCTGCAGATCTTTGTTTCTAAAGCGAAGAAGTTACGCTTCCATGGTTGACTTAGTCAAAATAGTGCATTTACAAGACCTCCATGACACTCAAGCCACCTCCAAGAGTAAATACATACCCACTTGTGGCGTAGATTTGAGCAATATCGAAATCCGGTTCGCATCACTATATCCCTCTAGCACGGTTGGGTGCCCGTAATAGTGAATTCCATAGCTCATTGTACCTTTAAGATAGCACATGACCCTTTCTAGTACATGCCAATGATCATCACCCGGGTTGGACATATACCTACTCAACTTGCTCACAAAGAAAAGAGATATCTGTCCGGTTGCATTAAGCTAAATACATGAGTGAACCAACAATCGAGAGTACTTGAGTTGATCTCTAGTACGCTTCTTATTCTTTCGCAATGTCACACTAGGATCATAAGGTGTTGGAGAAGGCTTTCTATCCATAAAGCCAAAACGGCTCAGGACCTTCTCAACATAGTGAGATTGTGATAAAGTAATCCCACCCTCTTCCTTAATAAGCTTAATGTTTAGAATTACATCGGCCTCTCCAAGATCTTTCATATCAAAATTCTTTGACAAGAAAGACTTGACCTCATTTATGACATTCATGTTTGTTCCAAAGATTAGAATATCATCAACATATAAGCATAATATAACATGATTCTCCCCCACCATGTCGATAATACACACACCTATCGGCTTCATTGACAACATAACCGGCACTAGTTAACGTAGTGTCAAACTTCTCATGCCATTGTTTAGGTGCTTGTTTCAAGCCATACAAAGATTTTAATAACTTGCACACCTTTTTTCTCTTCACCTTTTACTACAAATCTATCGGGCTGATCCATGTAAATCTCCTCATCCAACTCTCTATTAAGAAAAGCTGTCTTTACATCCATTTGATGAATGATCGGACCATATGAGGCAGCCCAAAGATAGTAGTGTTCGAATAGTGGTCATTCTAGCAACAATGAGTAAGTATCAAAGAAATCTTCTCCTTCTTTTTTGAGTGTAGCCTTTAGCCACAAGCCGAGCCTTGTACTTGTCAATAGTACCATCGGGTCTAAGCTTCTTCTTGAACACCCACTTACATCCAATTGGTTTACAACCCGAATGGTAGATCGGATAGCTCCCAAGTTCCATTAGAAAGAATCGAGTCCATCTCACTACTGAACGACTTCTTTCCAATCATCTACATCTAGAGATGCATATGCCTCTGAGATAGAGGTGGGAGTATCATCCACAAGGTACACAATGAAATCATCACCAAAAAGATTTTGCAATCCTTTGTCTCTTGTTCCTCACAGGGAACTTCATTGTCATCCTTCTCAAGTGGTTGCTCAAATAACTCAACAGGGATATTCAATAGGTATAGTATCATCGGGGAGCTAATTCAAGAGAAAATCTAACATTGCTACGCATATCTTTTAAAGGAAATATATTCTCAAAAAATATAGCATCACGAGATTCAAAGATAGTATCAACAAGCATATCGAAAACTTCAGATCTTACTACTAAAAATCGATAGGCAATCTTTGTTGTGAGCATATCCAAGAAAGATACAATCTAGTCTTTGATCCAAGCTTACGCTTCTTATTAATTGGAACATTGACTTTTACCAAACATCCCCACGTGCGCAAGTATGAAAGTGATGGTTTCCTTCCAACCCATACCTCGTATGGTGTTGTCTCTTTATTTTTGTTTGGAATTCTATTCGGGACATGACTCACAATCAAAATAGCTTCCCCCACCATGCCTTAGATAAAAAGCGATTAATCTAACATGGCGTTAACCAAGTCGGTCGGCGTGCGATTTTTCCTCTCGGCAACCCCGTTGGATTCGGGCGAATAGGGAGGTGTCCTCTCATGAATAATACCATGTTCCGCACAAAACTCATCAAATGTTATAGGAAAATATTCACCACCACGATCGACCTTAGACGTTTAATCTTTCTTTCTAGTTGATTTTCAACTTCAGCCTTAAAAGATTTTAAAGTAGTCTAATGCCTCATCTTTAGTTTTCAGCAAATAAATATAGCAATATCTAGAAGCATCATCAATTAACATCATGAAATATCTCTTTCCACCTTTAGTCAACACACCATTTGTAACACCCCCGGTGTTATTTCCACTAAAACGACATGTCATCATGATCATTGCAAAGCATCCATGATTAGCCCACCATGTGTTGCATTGAATTAAAATAAGTTTATTTTATGCTTGATTGTAATGTCGGTCGAAAAGACGCGAGAGGAAACAGATTAGGAAAAATGTCCCCTTGCCTGAAACCCTAAATCCTAAACCCTAGTTTGTCCCCTTTTATTTTATTCAAAATTTATCAAGATTCTGAGGGTGGTCACAAAAGTGAAAAGGTAGAGTTTTCAAAATAGAGCAAAGTTGGTATTTAGAGTTTTCAAAGTTTAGTTCAAAATTTTGAAGCAATTTTGAATTTTATCAAAACCCTAATTGCCCCCTTTTCTATATTTCAAAATTTAAGAAAAATTTGAGAAAACTTTTAAAAACTAGTTTGTAGATCTTGTTGAGAGGAACAAAAGTCATGTACAAAGTTTTTCAAGTTGTTATATGATTTTAAAAGTAATTTTGAACTCAAATTTCAAAATTTGAAACTGCTTTTCAAAAAAGTCATATTTAGAGGCAGAATTTGAAAATGGTCCAATTATGAAATTTGTAGATCTTGAAAAATTAAGGGGGTTACTTTTTGGAAATTTTTGAGTTTAGTTCAAAATTTGGGAGTAATTTGAAATTTTCAAAACTAGGGTTGGGGATGAAATGATTGGCAAGGCCAATCCCACCTCTGCCACCGCCGGCGTCGAGGTTCATGCCGCCCCCCCACCGCCCGCGCCTTCCAAATAAGGCCGCAGGACCAGCGGCGTCGCTGTCCACTGTCTAACCCTCCATGCCTATAAATAGGCCACGATCGCCGTCGTTTTCTCTTTTCTCCAAACCGCCAGCGCCGAGTTTTTCCTGTCCGCCGGCCGTCGCACGCCGGCCGTTGTTCGGTTCTTGCCAAACCATCTTGCCCATCCTCTTCGCCTTCCTTGCGCATCTGCGGAACCCCTAGCCGTAGCCGCCTGCCAGCGAGATCGCCCCGTGACGTCGTCTTCCTCATTGCCGGTGGGGATGTGCCGCCATGACCTTGCTTGGTCGTCGGTAGTCTCAGGTGAGTTTTACTCAACCCATAGTCATTTGGGTCGCTGGCGGGCGTCGTGGTGCGTGAGCGGCTCGACCGTTTTTGCGATTGAACTGATTTCGCCGAACGGCGTGGCCGACGCCGCCGTCCGCCGCCCGCTCCCCCGTCGCCGACCTATCTCCCACTCGTCTCCGCCCAGACCAAGCCCCGTTTTAGGACCCCTGGTGAGCCCCTAGCCACGATTCTGTAGTTAGTTTTCCATTTCGAGCACCGCCGGCGTCCGGAATTTCTGGCCGCGCCGCCAAGCATGAAGCGTACGCCGCCGTCGGTGAGCACCAGTGCACAACAAGTGAGCGATCTTTGGGCCAAGCAATCGCTTGTTCATGTTGGGCGGCCCAACATCGTTCCTTCAAGGGCGGTCCGTTATCGTTCCTTTGTGGGCCGTGAACAGTAACTGGGCTGCACGATGTGAGGCCGAAATCGCCCCGAACCCATTTTCATTGATCAAATGATTTATCCAATTTCTTTATTTTGAATAGTGTCCGATTTTTCCAAATTTCATATAAATTCAAATATAGCTTTAAAAATTCTGAAAATTTTTGTGTAGCCTTCCCATGAGTATGTCTATCCACACGAAAAATTTGAAACTTGAAATTTGAATACTTTTGGCATGATTTAAAAATACAAATTTTAATTGAAAAATGCATCTTCCTTGATTTTTAATAATTATTTTATTTATCCAAAAATCATGAAAATTATTTTGGTACTGTTTTATGACCTGACCTACTTGTACAAAATTTTTGAGCTTGTTTTGAGAAAGTTAAAATTTCTATTATCTTATACCCTATCATTTTATGTGAGAAACAAAGTGTTTAATGCTTTCTAATTTAGGGTTTTGGGTAGATTTTAGGTTGTTTTGTGAACCCTAAACCATGTCGTTATCAAGTGATCCTTGAGAACTCCTTAGGCAATGGTGATGATATCTTGTAGAGTAGTTCAACAAGTTGGTTTTGTTAGGTTGCAACTTTATCGTGAAGAAAAGTTGTACTCGAGTCGCTATCGTTTCATGCACTCTCGCCAGATCATGTTTATATGCATGGCATCATGTTAAGTATGTATTATTATTTCGTATAGTGAACGAGGGTGATCGAGAAGTTGTTGATCAAGCGCGAAGAAGGCTATCCGGTTGACACGAAGTTAAGTATTGTGATCCATCGTCCCGAAGTCGGGATATTTAGATCAATCAAGGCAAGCCCCTGTTCATTTAAACCTTCCTTGTGTTTTTACAAAGCTTTATATCACCTTTGCTTTATGCTTTGCATTAGGTGATAGGAGTTGAGTGACAACCTAATTGATGCATTACCATTCCTTGAATATTTCAATATCTACCTTGATAACTTTGTTTTGCTAAAATACTAGAACGCTTTAGCCCGGCTTTATTAGTTAGACTTTTGAGTCAAAATGTGATGAGTCTCTTATGATAGCCCGTGGCATTTGATGAGAAAGGATGCTATATGAGAAAACCATCTTGGGATATGGTGTTGAAATTGAGACCGGTCGGGTAATTTGCATTGAGAATGGAGTCTCGGTGTAGTATTTCCGGCTTGTCGATTAAGGACCGAAACGTGTAAGATATGTGGATCGAGACTATGGAACGCAATCTGCGCTGAGGTCGTTGGACCAATGGCACGTCTGTCATGGGTGTCATCCCATCCGCGGTCGACCCTAGTTACGACGATACTCGGTAAGCCTGATCTTGGGGGTGTCAAATCGGAAGCATACAACCGCCAAGCCTTTGGGAGTGGAGAGATGGCGGGTACGTGTTACCCTCGTGGGTTAAAGTCCCGGATTGGAGGTGTACGGTATTCTCGGGTGGCGTGGGGGCCGGTTCCGTTTTGAGTATCCAAGAAAGGGTTGATATATGCAAGCTTAAGTGCTACATATGTCGTGTGGAAAGAACTCCCATTGGGTTAATCGATTTCGAAATCGCCGTGCTTCTCGGATATGGAGACTTGGTTTCCCCTTACATCGTAGTTTAAATTATGGAACAGTGAAGAGATGGAATAAGTGATGGAACTTTTACAAGTGTTTGTTGTAGTATAAGATCACCTAGAATAGGTGAGAAACTTACTTGAAAAATAAAATGTTGAAAGTAAGGATTTACCATTAGTAAGCTTTTCTGCAAAATGAGTCCTTGATTCTTGCTAAAAGCCTTACCTTGAATCCTATTAGACCAAAGATTCCCGAAGTCTTCTCCTATTTTCTTTAGTCGGGTAAGACTTGTTGAGTACTCCCGTACTCAGGGTTTGTTGCCCCATGTTGCAGGATATGGGAGTCATGTTTGCACCCCAGACGCGTCTTTAGCGTGACGGTTCTTCGGGAAGAAAAGTGACGAGGGAGTGAGAAGAGAGACCCGTGGGCGTGGTCGATTGAGTGTAATATTTGTAGAAAAAAACTTATGCTACTCAAACTTATAAGTTTTGTAAAACTTGTTTTGAATAAAAAGTTGTAAAAAGTTTTGTAATATAAATCTTCCATTTGTTTTACTCGATTATGTATGAAAAGTGTTGTAATACTTGCAATGACCTCGTAACGGATCCCGTTGGAATAGTTAATAGTACTTTTCGAGTTATAGGTGAACATATGTGACTATTAAAGGTTGTTGAACCGATAATTAGTACATGTGGGCCCCAGTAATTTGGAAGGTTACTTACAAATGTAGCATCGAGCCGCCGTTACCGGTGTTCTTTGTAGCATTACTTTATAAAACTTCAAAATGATTTGGGTCAAACTAATTTTATTCTTACTTTGGTCCAAATTGCTTATTCTCTTATTTTAATCTATTGAAAAACTTTCTTATCCAATTTCAAAAGGATATAAGTGGAGTAGCATTATATAAAAGCCCTACTTATAAAATCTTTAATGCAAAAAAGTTTTTATTGATTGTTACGTAGGTTCGATTCATGCATCATGTTTAAATCAATTGTTAATATTACCTTCCCCTTTAATGTGGTTTTGGGTTAAGTAATATCAATCCCGTTCTTGCTAAACCTTTAGATCCTCCTACCTGAGCACCGGTAATCTGATCTTAACTATTCTACGAGGATGGCCCGTACCAAATTGACCCCTAGAAAGAAGACGGGACCAAAGGGCGTCCCGCATCACCGACTTGCGGCAAGGAATGATCCTGAAGCAAGCACTAGTCATGTCAACACTCATGAAGGAAGCAGTAGCAAGACCAAGGAAGATCTTTGTTGACACATATTAACGTATACTTTTACTTGTCAACTGAATATGAAGAAGGACTAAAATATAATTAGATCACCTTATTAGGGATTACACCGACAATTTCCATGAGTTTTGGTGAAGTTGTGATTTTCGTGGACTAAACGAGAAAAATAGCGAGTTCGCGAGCCGCATGCGACTACGCGACGCAACGCAATCCAACTCAGAAAGACTCTAGAAGGCTCCGGATTACCCCCGACGCGTGGACGAAACTTGACAATCAAGAAAATATCATCTAGAAGACTCCAGAAGCCATGACGCACCGCAGGACCCGTGGTGGGCCCCACCACGGGCCGATCGGCAAATAACAAAGCCGATCGGGCCTGCCCACCTCCGCCAAGTTACCCCTGTCTCCGGGAAGCTTCCTCCACCGCCTCTAAGACGCAATCTAAACCGGTTGTTCAATGACGGTTTGATCCGAGGGCGTCGGTAGAAGCACGAGATGGATCAAGATCCAACACAAGATTAGTACCACATCGTTTCTTGTCGACGCCGGAGAGACATAAGAAGACCCATATATAAGCAGCCCCAAGGCGCCTCCAAGAGATATCATCTCCTCATTAGCTATCTACAGAGCAAAAAGTTAGGGTTTCAATTAGAAGAGAGAGAGGTCCCTCTAGTTGTCTAGTTCATCTAGTTCTAGTTCTAGTTCTAGTTCTTCTAGTTCATCTAGTTGTAAGATCAAGAAGAGAGGCGAGGAGAAAGCCGGAGATCCGGACTGTCGGATCTTCATCATCATTGTAATTCTCGCCGCAACAAGTTCGCCTTCAAGAATCTCCGTGTTCTTCATTTATTATTTCTATTTATTCTATTTAATTACTTTCGGTTCTTACTTTACTATATTTACCGGATCTCCGCTCGTATTGAGTGCTCTAGTTATCGTGACGTGGCTAGAGTAGTAATCGATAGTGTAGACGTGGTGTCTAGACTAGAGTTTACCCGAGTTTGCGCCCCAATCCCACGGTTAGTTGTGGTAGCCCGGGGTGGGTGTGACAATGTCGTCTTTGTAATCCACCACGTTCGGGTTGGTGTTTCGTAGAGCTTTTGGCGGCCTTCCCGATCACCCTTTCCCGGTCTTTTTTCGAGGATCGGGGCGGTGCCGTTGTTCGACGTAAAGTAAAGTAGAGTGAGCCTTTGATCATATAGATCTCATTAGAATACTTAGAAAACTTAACCCTCTCTTCCCACATCATTACCATTATTATCTTAGGACGTTCTAAACCTTTCTAGTACACTTCACGTTCCCTCGTGGAAATCGATACTGAATACTCCCCGTGAAAGCTACATCGGTATCCGTGCGCTTGCGGATTTCTCTGTTCGCGTTAATTTATACCAACAAGCTTTTAAGGCGCCGTTCAGGGAACGAGAGTCGTGCTAGTTAGAACCACGATCGTCCTTTTACCTTTTTTTTTCCCTTCTACCTTTCTTTCCTTTTACCCCTACCTATACCACATGGATTTCACTCCTATCATTAAATTCTTTGCTCCAAAGGGCGACATGTTGGAGCCTTCACCATCTTCACACCCTATTCTTACAGATGGCTACGAGCCGCCCTGCTCTTATAGCCATGGTTCGAGAGCAATCCTTCTCCGGGTTAGCCGATGATGATCCATACACCCACCTTAGAGATTTTGAGCAATTGTGTTCTTGCCGAAATATTTCCGGCATGACACAAGAGACCATTAAATGGAAATTATTTCCGTTCTCCCTTGAGGGAAGAGCGAGAAAATGGTATGCTCACTGTAGGAAACGTAAATGGAGATTGGGATGAACTTCGAGACAAATTTTGTCTTGCCTTCTTTCCTCTTTATAAAATCGCCGACCTTAGAATAGAAGTTCTTACATTTAGACAAAAAGAGAAGGAGACTCTAGGAGCAGCCTGGGCTAGATTCACAAGCCTTACCAATTCGGGCCCAAACCTTTCCTTGCCCGACCATGTCCCGCTCTATCACTTTTATCGCGGTCTTAACAAGGAAGCCGCTTCCGCATCTCGACATCACTTCAGGGAGGATCATTCTCACATAAACTAGTTAGTGAGGGAAAAGCCATTCTTGAGAAAATCCTTGACAACACTCCCTACACTAACATTTTTGATGAGTTACCCGAAAAGAAGTCGAGCCAAGCCCCCGAACAACAAGAGGAGACACACGCAACCAAATCTAAAATTCCTATAATATCTTCTAAAGATTTGGTTGCCATAGAATCTCCTACTATGGAAACACATCACACTCTAAACACTTTAGAGAGTGATGAATCCCATCCTTCCATCGAGGTTGATCTTTTTGAAAATTCTATGAATGCCTCTCAATTTATCATTTAGAATGCATCCACCTAAGAGACCTCCAAGTGAATATATTTCAAATTCTTTTAAGGAGGAGTCTCTTAGAAAATGTTCTCGTTCCTACAAAGGATATCGGAGGAATTCTATGATGGCATGTCTAGTGATGCCATAGAAGGAGAGCCAAGCTACCTAGAAGACGATCTTATTTTCTCCCCTTCCATGCCTAGACAAGATTACATATTCGAACCCATTTTCGATCCATCCTTAACCCCGATGAATCCTTGTACTCTCTTTCCCTTGAGACCCTTGAGGGCCCTAAAAATTCATCAAGACAACCTAAATATAGGAGCCATCAAGACCACCGGGAAGACCAAGAAGAGCGACAACAATGGCTAGAGGATAATAAAGAGTTATATGCTACAGCCGTTGAATGGATGGACGAGACCTTAGATGAGATCGACCGAGAGACACCACTCCAAGAGAAACTTTAGATATCTATGACAAATCAACCTTGGAGTTTGAGAAGAAGGATGACATCAATGAGCATGGAAGCTACTACATAGACACTTCATCTTGTTCATGCTCACATGAGAAACTTCCCTGAACTACCTAGTCTCTCTAGTCTAACCACTCTCAAGACGTACAACCCCTCGTGCTCTTGCCTCCTATAGATTTTGAGAGGGTGATTGTAGATGCGTTCATCTATAATAAATATTCTAGATCTCGTGGTCATGAATCTTGATATAGGTGGTGTTGAAGAGGAGACCACTTCACTATCTTAAGTAGCTTTCAAAAGGTTTCCTAAGGAAGAGCTTGTGTCCTAAAATAAGAATTCTTGAGATAGAACATGAGTCTTTACTTTTCCTTGTGATATGAGTATATAAATATACATATATTCCTTCGGGTATTTTACGTCACTAATCATTATAGGATTGGAGCGAAAAGAATCTTTTGTTGGACTAACCCCTGTAGGAAATAAGACACTCTCAAATAAGCTTGGGGAGGTTCCTCGAGATGAAGCAAGACACAAAGACTTCTACAAGATGTTCCAGCGCCATCATTAAAGGTAACATCTTGAGGTAAGTCATAGAACCTTCTCTTTATCATGGCTTACTCATAAAGTCAAACATGTTAGAGTTACAACTTTGCTTGATTCTACCTGATGATCTCAACATGTTTAGCTCTATAATTTGTTCTTCACACCACTCACTTGATCACTCATCATTCATGTTACAATTTTAAATACTACTTTCATGCTTGGTGTCCGATCTTGTCACCTTTGTCATAAATAAATAGAACACATGATGTTACCATGTTTAGATGTGCCCAAGGATAGAGTAAGATGAATAAAGTTTTTTGGTTCTATTGGTGTTTTCCCACCAATAGAGCCCATGCACTTGATCTCTACCTTGTCTATGCAAGCGGACACACTTTTTGCAAAATGTGGAGGAGTCTCGCCACTTCTCCAAAATTCCACAAGTGAATGTCCCGACCTACGACATGCACACCGAGCAAGGAACATGGGTGATGCCATCCTACTAGGAGATGCAACCATCAAGATCGGATGAAGCACTCAAGGAGTGATCAAGCAAGATTTGAAGGACCAAGAGGGGTTGACACCTCCACAATTGTCTACCTCACTCCAACATCGCTAAGAGACTAGGTGAATACCTAGCTTGGGGAAGGGCATCCTCCATTTATCAAGCCCAAGAAGAACAAGATGCGGAGACGCTACCCGAAGAAGTAAGCATGGGGAAAGAAAGAATCATCACCTACTAAAGAGGACAACAAGCGTACACCTTCGGAAGACCTACCGCTACCCGCGTCACCAACTGAACAAACACCATCGGCTACCTCATCTACGCCACTCGTCGAGATCATTGAAGACATCATACCGCACCACGACATTCCGACGAGGCGTCAGAGATGACAAAGACGCCATGGGAGTAAGTACTCAAAACTCTCATCGAGAGGTAACTTCGATAACTATCTGCATATTTATTTTCTCGCAAAGCATATTTAAATTAGCATATTTCCTTTAGCATATTTACTTTCCTACACCTCGCATTAGAAAAGACCATAAATATGTTGTTGCATTTGCATCTGTTTATCTTTAAGCCCCATGTAAGCACTCCCTTCTTGTGGTGGCACAAAAATAAAAATATAAAAAAATATTGCATTCATATGTTTTTGCATCATCATCCTTTTGCATAGAAAATTTTTCAAAAATATGAAGGCACATGAAGGTCCATGCTTTTATAGAAAAACCCAAAAAGAAGTGAGCACATGAAGGCTCACAACATGTTCCTAGAATTTGTTCCTTCGGGTATGTGGAATTAATATTTGCGGGAGAATATTTAAGGAAGACCAAGACGGAACAAGCTCCAAGGAGGAATCAAAGGACTACTTCAAGATCCAAATTTTTGGGGAGAGCACCCCCAGCTTATCACGATAAGTATCACTATCCTATCCATTTTAATATTAGCTAGTTATATATGTTTGCTTTGCTAGATTTAATTGGTCATAATTAGAGTCTTAGTTTGTTAGAGTCCTGAATAAATGCTTTGAGTCTCGCTAGTTGGCTTTTCTCTTTAATGATCTTGTTGGCATATGCTTGGAAATGATGAATAGTTGCTCCGCCATAATTCCTCTTAAAGTGTTTACATTTCGGACTTAGATTCTCCTAAAGCTTTAAATGCTTAATTTGCTCTAAACCCAACACCTGTGGGAAAGCACATGCTTAATCCGAGTCTTAGCATTGAAGGATAAAGATACATGAAAAGTTGAGTCTGCTGTTTATCATATTCCTAGAGATGCTTGATTCCCGGTTTTTATCTTTGAAAATTATAAAATATTACATGATGAGTTCCTTAGCTATGACCCTTAAGAGTCTATCATTCACATCAAGATCATCCCACTCCACCAAATACGCCGCTTCTAACCCTAAGTACGCATCCTCAAACTCCACTAGCCACTAGCCATGTTATGAAAAATAAGCTCTTGCAATTTTGGATATGTCTCTCTCAATGTTTTTATGTCAATTAGATGCTGGGCTACATTCAAAAAAAAAAAAAAAAATTTAGAGAGAAAAGTGAGACGAGAGAGGGAGAGTAACGGACAAAAGTCATACTAGGCGAGAAGGGCCTACCTCCCTAATAATAAAAATATATCTAGAGATGAATAATGGACACGTGTCCGAGGGTGAGTAGGGCCCACATCTCTAAGGAGAGAGAAAAATGGACACAAGTCCGGGGCAAAGCCCACCTCTCCAAGAATGGACAGCCCAGGTCTTAGCAATTTTTAGAAAGAGAGATATAGTCCAAAATGCTTGAGAAGAAAAATACTAGAAAAAGGCTAAAGGTCATTTTACTACCTTTCATCCTCATTCATTCCGCCATTACCATCCCACCATATGTATCTTACCACGTGTGACTCCACTATATATACCACCTACTTGAGAGGGTCATACATAGGATCTCTGAGTTTCTTTTGAAAAATAACGCAAAACTCCAGGATGATAGTTGATCGAAGAGCTTGAGACATGGTACTTAACTTGATTGTTCTGTCTCTTAATTGCTTATGATTCGTGAAAAGGCTACACCCCATGGTAAAAGGTATGAGAGAGCAATCTTATTGAGAGGAGAAATTATTTTCTCGATAACCACGCGATTTCTGAGGAATGAAAGCGTAGTAGCAACTCCCGATCCTACTATAGCATATAGCTTTGCTAGGGACTAGCAAAGGGTAAGCTTGGGGAGCTTGTTGACACATATTAACGTATACTTTTACTTGTCAACTGAATATGAAGAAGGACTAAAATATAATTAGATCACCTTATTAGGGATTACACTGACAATTTCCATGAGTTTTGGTGAAGTTGTGATTTTCAGGGACTAAACAGAAAAATAGCAGAGTTCGCGAGCCGTACGACTACGCGACGCAACGCAATCCAACTCCGAGAAAGACTCTAGAAGGCTCCGGATTACCCCCGACGTGGACGAAACTTGACACCGAAGAAAATATCATCTAGAAGACTCCAGAAGCCATGACGCGACCGCAGACCTGGTGGGCCCCACCTCGGGCCGATCGGCAAATAACAAAGCCGATCGGCCTCGCCACCTCCGCCAAGTTACCCCTCGTCTCCTAAGCTTCCTCCACCGCCTCTAAGACGCAATCTAAACCGGTTGTTCAATGACGGTTTGATCCGAGGGCGTCGGTAGAAGCACGAGATGGATCAAGATCCAACACAAGATTAGTACCACATCGTTTGCTGACGCTGGAGAGACATAAGAAGACCCATATATAAGCAGCCCCAAGGCGCCCAAGAGATATCATCTCCTCATTAGCTATCTACGAGCAAAAGTTAGGGTTTCAATTAGAAGAGAGAGAGGTCCCTCTAGTTGTCTAGTTCATCTAGTTCTAGTTCTAGTTCTAGTTCTTCTAGTTCATCTAGTTGTAAGATCAAGAAGAGAGGCGAGGAGAAAGTCGGAGATCCGGGACCATGTCGGATCTTCATCATCATTGTAATTCTCGCCGCAACAAGTTCGCTCTTGACAATCTCCGTGTTCTTCATTTATTATTTCTATTTATTCTATTTAATTACTTTCAGTTCTTACTTTACTATATTTACCGGATCTCCGCTCGTATTGAGTGCTCTAGTTATCGTGACGTGGCTAGAGTAGTAATCGATAGTGTAGACGTGGTGTCTAGACTAGAGTTTACCCGAAGTTTGCGCCCAATCCCACGGTTAGTTGTGGTAGCCCTGGGGTGACAAAACCTGTCGGTCTTTGTAATCCACCACGTTCGGGTTGGTGTTTCGTAGAGCTTTTGGCGGCCTTCCCCGATCACCCTTTCCCGTCTTTTTCGAGGATCGGGACGGTACCGTTGTTCGACGTAAGTAAAGTAGAGTGAGCCTTTGATCATATAGATCTCATTAGAATACTTAGAAAACTTAACCCTCTCTTCCCACATCATTACCATTATTATCTTAGGACGTTCTAAACCTTTCTAGTACACTTCACGTTCCCCGTGGAAATCGATACTCTGGAATACTCCCGGGTGAAAGCTACATCGGTATCCGTGCGCTTGCGGATTTCTCTGTTCGCGTTAATTTATACCAACAATCTTCAAAAAGAAATCGAGCGCCTGACCAGGGACTTGGATGAAGCTGCTAGAGATAGGCTCCGTGATGGAATTAAAATTGGAAGACTGCAAGTTGAGTTGAACCGAAGTGCTCAAAAATATGGGGAATGTAGTCAAGCATTGATTGAGACGGTCCACGAGAAGATAACACTCCAACATCAGTGTGACCATCTCATTCAAGACAATCATCAATCGGTGGCTTATGCAATTCGGTTGGAAGCTCAAGAGGTCAATCTGAACATGCAAATTCAGCATATGAACAATCTTCTCAACCCAAATCATCAACCTCAAGCAAGACAAGAGGATTTGGGTGAAGTAATACAAGAGGATGTGGAAGCTGAGGAGAATCCAGAAGAAGAGGAGCCTCACGTTAGTGATAATGAGTCAGAGAATAACCCTTAAACTAGGAGTGAGGTTTTTGTAGGATATGTAACATAGCTTGTTTAATAGTAAGTTATGTAGATGAGCCCGGTAGATGTAGAATGGAACCCCTGTTTTAAGAATAAGTTATATGTGTTGTTTTTGTTTGTTTTTTTTTTTGAAGTTCAATAAATCTGGTTGGGTGTTATATAGTTTTGTTTTAATAGCAGATGTCGCACAACAACAGCGCCAGCTCTCAGAATAGGGGTGACCTTCCAAACCCTCCACCAGTCCCAACAAACCTGACTGATGCCATTGCGGCTCTGGTTCAAGCTACTACAGAGAACTCTCGTCTGATACGAGAAGTAGCTCAGAGTCAGAACAATCGTCGTGACCACAAGGATCGACATGATGATGAAGAAGATGAGACTTCTTATCCCAAGTTCACGGGCACAAAACCTCCAATCTTTAGTAGAGCTGATGAGCCATTAGAGGCAAATGATTGGCTTCGTGCTATGGAAGAAAAGTTTGAGTTGATGACTTGTACGGATCATCAGAAGCCCCTCTTTCTTTGCACAAATGACTTCGAATACTGCCGGAGCTTGGTGGAATAATTTCAAAGCCGAAAGCAGCCTCTTTGGACACCAAATCACCTGGGATGAATTCAAGCATGCCTTTCGCGCTCATTTCATTCCAGCAGGGGTTATGGCCAAGAAGCTAGATGAGTTCTTAGCTTTAAAGCAAGGAGAAGACTCGGTACTTCAGTATGTGGGCAAGTTTAATCACCTGTCACAAGTATGCCCGTAACTTGTGAATTCAGATGGAAAGAAGAAAGAGTGGTTCATCCGAGGCCTCCATCCAAAGCTTCATGCCATGATGAATATCCGTGATACGGATTCTTATCATGATGTGGTAAACATGGCAATATCTTGTGAGGAAAAGAATCGTGTTCTTATGGAATACGAGCATAAGGAAGAAAAGAAAAAGAAAAACTTATCCTCTGGATATTACGGTGGCAAATCAAAAACGTCGAGAGTGATTTACCATCCCGTGAATCATTTTCGCCCTCCTTATCGTCCCACCACAGTTCCGGCCAGACGGCCGATCATTTGTTCGACCTGCTGCAACTTTTCCTTATCCACGTCAGCCGAATGCCCCTGACATTCGCAACCCTACTCCACAAAGCCATACACCCATTTGTTATAACTGTGGAAAACCTGGTCATTATTCTCGAGAATGCCCCAATCCTCGAAGATATAACCCAGGTTATCAGATAGCTTCTGGAAGTCAGCCGCCACAGCAGAACAAAAATAATAATCAGAATGCTCAGAAGGGAAAGGGCGAAAAGAGAACTGGAAAAGTCTACTATACCAATGTGGAGGATATTCCTGCGGGGGAACCAATCATGATGGGTATGTTCCCTGTCGCAAGACACCCTGCAGTAATATTATTTGATTCTGGTGCATCGCATACATTTGTCAAGAAAAACATTTGTGGAGAAAATGCGATAGCCATTGGGGAAATGAATGATGAGTTTATTATACACTCACCCGGGGGACGTATGAGTACTAAAGAGGTGGTATATCAGATCCCCATAACCCTAGGTGGATATGATTTCCCCACCAATATGATAGTTCTAAGGGATCAAGATATAGACGTGATCCTTGGTATGAACTGGTTGTACCAATACGGTACTATTATAGATACCGTCAATAGAACTGTCAAGGTAAAGTTACCCGAGAAAGATTCGAACTCCTTATTCAACTTCCAATTGTGAAGAGGACGGTTGAAAAAAAGTTTGTGCAACTTGTGTGAAGGAAATCAAAGACATCCCAAGTAGTATGTGAGTTTCCTGGATGTATTTCCGATGATTTGCCCGATTACCACCGAAAGAGATGTTCGATTCAAAGATAGAATTGAAACCGAATCGCCCTCCCATCTCTCGAAGAGCTTACGAGAATGGCACCCAAGGAATTAGCCGAATTGAAAGCTCGCTTACAAGGGTTACTAGACAAAGGATTTATTAGACCAAGCTCTTCACCTTGGGGATGTCCAAATTATTTTTGTGAAGAAGAAAAAGATCGACTTTGAGGATGTGTATAGATTATCGTCCACTTAATGATGTGACGATTAAAAACAAGTATCCTCTCGCCTTGGATTGATTTACTTTTTGATCAATTAGCCGGAGCCAAAGTCTTTTCAAGATTGATCGAGGTCGGGGTATCATCAAATTAGGATTAAACCCGAGGATATTCCGAAGACCGCATTTACCACTAGATACGGTCTTTATGAATATTTGGTTATGTCCTTTGGTTTAACCAACGCCCCACTCATTTCATGTACTTGATGAATACAAAGTTTATGTCGAATTGGATAAGTTCGTGGTGGTGTTTATCGATGATATCCTTGTTTATTCCAAGAATGAAGAAGAGCATGCGAGCATCTCGAAATAGTTTTAAAACGGTTGAGAGACCATCAACTTTATGCTAAATTTAGCAAGTGTGCCTTTTGGTTGAAAGAAGTACAATTCTGGGTCATGTGCTATCATCCAAGGAGTTGCCGTTGACCGCAGTAAAGTGAAAGATATCCTCAATTGGAAACCACCAACAACGGTTCATGAGGTCCGTAGTTTTTAAAGGGAATGGCGGGATATTACCGTCGATTCATTCGGATTTCTCAAGAGTGGCAAAGCCTATTACGTAGCCAAGTAAAGAATCGCACCAAGTTTGTATGGTCACGAGTGTGAGCGTGCTTTTCGATTTTGAAGAAAGCACTAACCACTTGCTCCATTTTAGCTCAACCGATATTGAGAAACCATTTGACGCCTATTGTGACGCGCATCCGGTATTGGTCTTGGTTGTGTGTTAATGCAAGAAGGCAAAGTTATTGCCTATGCATCACGCCAACTAAAGCGCCATGAAGAGCATTACCCAACCCATGATTTGGAGTTAGCGGCGGTGGTCCATGCACTAAAAAAATCAAGGCGTCATTATCTGTTAGGTAACACTTGTCATGTATATACTGAGACCATAAAAGTCCCAAATATATCTTTACCCAATCGGACTTGAATATGCGCCCGAGAAGATGGCTAGAATTAATTAAGGATTACGACATAGAAGTGCATTATCATCCCTGAAAGGCAAATGTTGTTGCCGATGCACTTAGTCGGAATCCTCGTGTAATTGTCTTATAGCCAATATAAGGGATAAAACCCTATGTCAAGAATTAGAGAAGTTGAATATTGGAATCGTTGAGCATGGCATGGTAACCAATGCCACAAAGAATCAACTATCAAGAATCAAATTATTGAGGCTCGGAAGATTAGTAAGGGTATAGCACACATTAAGGAGAAAGTCGAGAAGCGGGAACCCTACCTTTTGAGAATTGATGAGTCCGATGTGCTATGGTTTAAAGATCGGTTAGTAGTACCAAAGAATCCCTGAGTTACGTCAACAAATCCTGGATGAGGCCCATTTAACCGGATATTCTATTCATCCCGGAAGCACCAAGATGTATCGATTTAAAACGAGAGATTTTGGTGGACAAAAATGAAGATTGAGATTGCACGATATGTAGCCGAGTGTGATACTTGTCGGCGAATAAAAGTCGTGCACATGAAAGTCTGCAGGGGCAATTACATCCTTTGCCTATTCCTTCTTGGAAGTGGGAAGAAATCAAGATGGATTTTATTGTTGGATTACCCCCTAACATCAAGAGGATTAAATTCTATCCGGGTTGTAGTTGATCGACTTACCAAGATAGCCCATTTTCTACCACCAAATGAATGGTATAAGGCAATAGATTATGCCAAGTTATATGTTCAAAGGATTTTTCGGTTTACATGGGACACCAAGACACATAGTGACGGATCGAGGTGCTTTGTTTATGTCTAAGTTTTGGAAACAGATGCAAAAGTCCCTTGGTACTAAACTTCGGTCATAGTTCGGGTTATCATCCCCGCATACAGACGTAGAAAAGAGTCAATCGATTCTAGAAGATATGTTGAGAGCATATGTTCTCAATTATTCGAAAAAGTGGGATGAATGTTTACCATTAGCGAGTTTGCCTATAATAATAGTTATCAAGAAAGTATTCAAATGGCACCGTTTGAAGCTCAGTATGGTCGCAGATGTAGAACCCCATTGCATTGGTCGAACACGGGGAAAGATGGTTCTATGGAGTAGATTTAGTAAAAGAAGTTTGAAGAGAAAGTGAGATTTGTGCAAGCCAAATTAAAAAGAAGCACAATCTCGACAAAAAGAGAGTTACGCCGATAAAAGGCGTAGAATGTTGGAATTTGAAATAGGAGATTATGTTTACTTGAAGGTGTCACCCATGAAAGGGGTGAATCGTTTTGGAGTTAAAGGTAACCGGCACCTCGATATGTTGGTCCATTTCGAATCTTGGAAAAACAAGGACCGGTTGCCTATCGACTTAGGTTGCCGAAAGTTTGTCACCGGTACATGATGTTTTCCATGTATCCCAGCTTAAAGAAATTTTTATGAATACCGGGGCCAAGTGGTTGATTTTGAGAATGTTAACTTAGAACCAGATTTGACCTACTCGAATATCCTATCCGGATCTTAGACCGAAAGCTCGAGTTACCCTCAAGCAAAACTATCAAATGGTACAAGATCCAATGGAATCAACACTCGGAAGAAGAAGCAACTTGGGAATCCGAGGATTTCCTAACGAAAATTTTCCCAAGTTTCCACTTTCTTAATCTTTGTAAATGTAAGACCCCTTCTTGTTTTATGCAATAGTTAGAGATGTGTTTGCTCGACACATTTCCTTTGCCGCTATCAAACCCTAGAACTTTAAATCTCGGGGCGAGATTTCTTTAAGGGGAAGGGTCAGAAACACCCCGGTGTTATTTCCACTAAAACCCGACATGTCATCATGATCATTGCAAAGCATCCATGATTAGCCCACCATGTGTTGCATTGAATTAAAATAAGTTTATTTTATGCTTGATTGTAATGTCGGGTCGAAAAGACGCGAGAGGAAACAGATTCGGAACCGTCCCTTGCCGAAAACCCTAAATCCTAAACCCTAGTTTGTCCCCTTTTATTTTATTCAAAATTTATCAAGATTCTGAGGGTGGTCACAAAAAGTGAAAAGGTAGAGTTTTCAAAATAGAGCAAAGTTGGTATTTAGAGTTTTCAAAGTTTAGTTCAAAATTTTGAAGCAATTTTGAATTTTATCAAAACCCTAATTGCCCCCTTTTCTATATTTCAAAATTTAAGAAAAATTTGAGAAAACTTTTTAAAAACTAGTTTGTAGATCTTGTTGAGAGGAACAAAAGTCATGTACAAAGTTTTTCAAGTTGTTATATGATTTTAAAAGTAATTTTGAACTCAAATTTCAAAATTTGAAACTGCTTTTCAAAAAGTCATATTTAGAGGCAGAATTTGAAAATGGTCCAATTATGAAATTTGTAGATCTTGAAAAAATTAAGGGGGTTACTTTTTGGAAATTTTTGAGTTTAGTTCAAAATTTAGGAGTAATTTGAAATTTTCAAAACTAGGGTTGGGGATGAACAAGAATCGAGCCATCCACCTCTGCCACCGCCGGCTGTCGAGGTTCAAGCCGCCCATCCACCCGCCAGCGCCTTCCAGCGTCCGCGCCCGCAAGGACCACCCAGCGGCGTCGCTTTGTCCACTGTCTAACCCTCCCATGCCTATAAATGAGGCCACGGCCGCCGTCGTTTTCTCTTTTCTCCAAATCCGCCGCCGCCGGTTTTCTGTCATGGCGCCGTCGCCGCCAGTTGTTCAGTTCTTGCCAAACCATCTTGCCCATCCTCTTCGCAACTTCCTTGCATCTCTCGGAACCTAGCCGAGCCCGCCGCCAACGGAATCGCTTCCATGACGTCGTCTTCCTCGGCGCGTCGGTCGCGCCACGCTTTGACCTTTGCCGGTCGTCGGTAGTCTCGGTGAGTTTTACTCAACCGGCTAGTCATTTAGTCGCACGGACGTCGTGGTCGTGAAGCGGCTCGACCGTTTTTGCAGTTGAAGCCCTTTCGCCCGAACGGCCCGGCGCCGCCGTCGCCGCTTCGCTCCGTCAGCTGCCCTATCTCCGGCTCGTCTCGCCCCAGACCAAGCCCCCGTTTTAGGACCCCGGTGAGCCCCTAGCCACGATTCTGTAGTTAGTTTTCCATTTCGAGCACCGCCGGCGATCGGACACGGCAGCCCGCAAGCCCACAAGGCGCTGGCCCTTTGCGCCGCCGCCGGTGAGCACCGTGCAGGCAAGTGAACGATCTTTGGGCCAAGCAATCGCTCATGTTGGGCCTGGCCCAACACTGTTCCTTCAAGGGCGGTCCGCGGTTCGTTCCTTTGTGGGCCGTGAACAGATGGCTGGGCTGCACTGAGAACAGGCGAAATCGCCCAGAAACCCATTTTTCATTGATCAAATGATTTATCCAATTTCTTTATTTTGAATAGTGTCCGATTTTCCAAATTTCATATAAATTCAAATATAGCTTTAAAAATTCTGAAAAATTTTGTGTAGCCTTCCCATGAGTATGTCTATCCACGAAAAATTTGAAACTTGAAATTTGAATACTTTTGGCATGATTTAAAAATACAAATTTTAATTGAAAAATGCATCTTCCTTGATTTTTAATAATTATTTTATTTATCCAAAAATCATGAAAATTATTTTGGTACTGTTTTATGACCTGACCTACTTGTACAAAATTTTTGAGCTTGTTTTGAGAAAGTTAAAATTTCTATTATCTTATACCCTATCATTTCATGTGAGAAACAAAGTGTTTAATGCTTTCTAATTTAGGGTTTTGGGTAGATTTTAGGTTGTTTTGTGAACCCTAAACCATGTCGTTATCAAGTGATCCTTGAGAACTCCTTAGGCAATGGTGATGATATCTTGTAGAGTAGTTCAACAAGTTGGTTTTGTTAGGTTGCAACTTTATCGTGAAGAAAAGTTGTACTCGAGTCGCTTATCGTTTCATGCACTCTCGCGCATCATGTTTATATGCATGGCATCATGTTAAGTATGTATTATTATTTCGTATAGTGAACGAGGGTGATCGAGAAGTTGTTGATCAAGCCCGCCGAAGAAGGCTATCCGGTTGACACGAGTTACTCGAGTATTGTGATCCATCGTCCGAGTCGGGATATTTCGTCAATCAAGGCAAGCCCCGGTTCATTTAAACCTTCCTTGTGTTTTTACAAAGCTTTATATCACCTTTGCTTTATGCTTTGCATTAGGTGATAGGAGTTGAGTGACAACCTAATTGATGCATTACCATTCCTTGAATATTTCAATATCTACCTTGATAACCTGTTTTGCTAAAATACTAGAACGCTTAGCCTGGCTTTATTAGTTAGACTTTTGAGTCAAAATGTGATGAGTCTCTTATGATAGCCCGAAGTGGCATTTGATGAGAAAGGATGCTATATGAGAAAACCATCTTTGGGATATGGTGTTGAAATTGAGACCGGTCGGGTAATTTGCATTGAGAATGGAGTCTCAGTGTAGTATTTCCGGCTTGTCGATTAAGGACTGGAAACGTGTAAGATATGTGGACTGAGACTATGGAACGCAATCTGCGCCTGAGGTCGTTGGACCAATGGCACGTCTGTCATGGGTGTCATCCCATCACAGTCGACCCTAGTTACGGGCGCATACTCCGTAAGCGATCTTGGGGGTGTCAAATCGGAACGCGTAACCGCCAAGACCGAGTGGAGAGATGGCGGGAGTACGTGTTACCCTCGTGGGTTAAAGTCCCGGATTGGAGGTGTACGGTATTCTCGGGTGGCGTGGGGACGCGGTTCCGTTTTGAGTATCCAAGAAAGGGTTGATATATGCAAGCTTAAGTGCTACATATGTCGTGTGTGGAAAGAACTCCCAATTGGGTTAATCGATTTCGAAATCGCCGTGCTTCTGGATATGGAGACTTGGTTTCCCCTTACATCGTAGTTTAAATTATGGAACAAAGAAGAGATGGAATAAGTGATGGAACTTTTACAAGTGTTTGTTGTAGTATAAGATCACCTAGAATAGGTGAGAAACTTACTTGAAAAATAAAATGTTGAAAGTAAGGATTTACCATTAGTAAGCTTTTACTCGCAAAATGAGTCCTTGATTCTTGCTAAAAGCCTTACCTTGAATCCTATTAGACCGGCATTCCCGAGTCTTCTCCTATTTTCTTTAGTCGGGTAAGACTTGTTGAGTACTCCCCGCACTCGGGGTTTGTTGCCCCATGTTGCGTGATATGGGAGTCATGTTTGCACCCGACGACGCGTCTTTAGCGTGGCGAGTTCTTCGAGGAAGAAAGTGACGAGGAGTGAGAAGAGAGACCCGTAAGGCGTGGTCGGTGAGTGTAATATTTGTAGAAAAACTTATGCTACTCAAACTTATAAGTTTTGTAAAACTTGTTTTGAATAAAAAGTTGTAAAAGTTTTGTAATATAAATCTTCCATTTGTTTTACTCGATTATGTATGAAAAGTGTTGTAATACTTTTGCAATGACCTCGTAACGGATCCTGGTTGGAATAGTTAATAGTACTTTTTCGGGTTATAGGTGAACATATGTGACTATTAAAGGTTGTTGAACCGATAATTAGTACATGTGGGCCCCGTAATTTGGAAGGTTACATTACACCATTCATCTCGCATAGATCGAGAATGTATGAGCTCTAGAGGTGCCAAGTGTCTCTCCTCCGCCGCCTTGTGAGGCTTTCGAGGTTGCTTAGATTGCACACAACTATGGCACTTAGAACCTTTGGCAATGGTGAAATCTGGAATTAACCGCAAGCTAGATAAATGTGACATCAAACCAAAATTCACATGACATAAACGAGAATGCCAAACACTTGAATTATCATCAATTGTGCCACAAATATGATTTACTTGACTTATTACAAAAATCGCCAAACTTAGGCGGAACAAGCCACCACAGTCATAACCTTTACCAATAAACCGTCCATGCTTAGACATAACTACTTTATTGGACTCCATCACTACCTTAAACCCATCTCTTAAAAGAAGGGAAACACTAACAAGGTTCTTGCGAATAGTAGGGACATGTTACACGTTCTTCAAATTTGCACAATTTTCCCTGAAGTAAACTTCAGAACTACCGTGCCAACGCCACGAACAGAAGCATGTGACCCATTCCCCATTAGAACAGAAGAACCTTGCGACTCTTTATAAGAAGAAAACAAAGAGATGTCGGCACACACATGAATATTAGCACTGTATCAACCCACCAACTTGGTGATTGAAATACCGATAGTACAAAGTAGGAACATTCTTGTACTCCTCATCGGATTGCTAATAGTCACGAGGTTGACATTCTTATTATTCCCATTGGAAAAGTGACTAAGCTGTCCACAAGTGAAGCAAAGCACCTCATCATTATTTTTTCTTCTTCTCAAAGGTAGATGTTAATTTGGTATTGGAAGATTTATTCCCTTTGTTCTTGCCATGTGAGTTTTTTACGCACAAAATTAGTGCTAGAATGGCTCTTGTTCCCCTTTTTGGATTGTTGGAATATTAGGCAATTTCCGATTAATTCCATAATATAAATCATGATAAATAGATGTACTAGATAAAGCATGTCAAGCATACTAGCATAGCATAAACGCATAACACCGATCATAGCATAGCATAAACGCATATCATAGATCAAATAACATGGCATGATCATAGCAACAAAGTGTAAGCACAACTAGCACACCGATAGATTGGATAGATAACATGACATGATCATAGCAACCGGGTGTAGGCACAACTAGCACAACACATACACCAAATAGATTGAATAGATTGAACATGTTGGACAATAAGAATAGATCACGGATGTAATACCCGCCAATGTAGAAGTACATGGTGGTGAAGAAGCGCACGACGATCGCACGCCCTTGTTGATGATCCCGGTGTGCAAGCCTTACGACGATAAGACGAGACGACGTCTTTGAGTTTTGGGAGCGGCGATCGCGAAGGCGCTTCCCAAAAACCTTATTCGCCTTCTCCCGTGCGGGGATCGCAAAGACGACGGTTCCCGGAGACACCTTTCGCCCGGTCACCGTGCACGCGAACAATCGGCCGAGATTGACGACGGCAGCGCAAAGCGAGAGAAGAGGAAAATACTATTTTACTACTTTAGGATTTTCTAATTGAAACTCCTAATTGTAGTTGTTATGTTGTGTCTATTCCCGGGAGGCTTGGTACAAATATATAGGGAGGAAAACTCTCTACCTCAATATCAACTAGTAATATGGTACTAATTGATATTGCACCTCCCACCTTTGCTCATGGGCTAAAACAATAAAGCCCATTAGGGAACACAAATATTGGGCCTTTGAGATTTATCGAAATTTCTTCATATGAATTTTTAGGGGAACTTATTCATATATAAATTCTAACAAAAGAAAAGGAAGAGAGAGAGGAAGGCGGGCGAGAAACATATCGCCCAGCTAGAAGGGGCGAGAAGCAAATGCCCCACCGCCGGCTGTTTGCTTATTGGTCGTTGAGAGCAAGTTTTATAACCGACCGACGGGGCGGTAAGAAAAGCCACTTCACCTCTGTGATGGTGGACCCCGCTCATTAATGTGTTTTGTCTTCAAGAGTCAATAAGCAGCGAGGCCAGGGTTGGGGCGGCTGCTTCTCGCCCGCTCCGTAGACGATATGTTTCTCGCCCGCCTTCCTCTCTCTCTTCCTTTCTTTCTCATCCACGTCCGATTTAGCCTTCTCCCAGCCAGCCATAATAATTGCTCTGAAGACAAAACACATTAATGAGCAGCGGGGTCCACCATCATAGGAGGTGAAGTGGCTTTTCTTACCGCCCGTCAGCGGCGTTGTTATAAAACTTGCTCTGAGTGTAGTGGTGGAGTGTGCTTTGGTGTGACGGACTTTGAAAGAAAAGAATGTGCTTGCCATTGCGTATAGAGAAATGCCTGAGAATCGGCTAACATATATTCACGTTTTGCTTGTTCGGAGATTGGAAGTTTTGAACGCATCCTTCAAAAAGGAAACAGGAAGGAAGAAACCGGAACATCTGGGCGTATTTGTGTAGATTCAGACAACACTTTGGAAAAAGAACGTGAAGGCTCGCAGCAACCAAACCTAAAGGCTGAGATGGAAACTTTAGATTTGTCTACTTTGCGTAAGTTTTTTTTTTTTTTTGAAGTACATGGCTTGTCAAGACACCTTACCACTACGGAGTACAGAATGAGGCAAACATGAGATTTTTCCAATACTTTATGCGAAAAAATATCTTCTTCATGCAGTCTTTTATTTCTTCCTTTTTACCCTTTCATCAACCAAACCACGTACCGTGTTCCAAAAAAAAAAAAAAAAAAAAAAAAAAAAAAGAAAAAGAAAAGAGGCCATGCCTCTGCTACGGGCCACTGCAGCACGGCCCAATCGACAAGCCTCAGTCCCTTCGGCCCAAATCCCAACCTGAGACGAGAGTCAAGATCCTCCAGGGCAAGGGTGCCCTAGCAAATAAGGGATCTCGCCGGGGGGCCAGTCATGACGGAGGTCGCGACGCGTCGCCTCCTCCTCCCTCCCACCACCCGGCGATGGAGACCGCAAGCGGGGTCGCGCCTCGTTCGTGCTCCCGCCCCCGCCGCCCGGGGGCGCAGGGAGGAGATGGTGGCGGTGGCTTCGACCGGCGGCGGAGGGCATGAGCAGGATGACAGGAGGTGAGTGGGCGTTACAGGAGTTTAGCTTACCGTATGGATGAGAGGAGCAGATTGGAGCTTGCTTAGGTGTTCTGCTTGTTGCTTTCAGTTGGAACTGTATGGTGCTCCGCTTACTGGACATCGCTGTTTTTGGCTTGGTCTAGCTGTGTAAAGTAGAGATTGTGACCTCCAGTGTGCAGTACTTAAGTCTGTTTTTGGCTTTGTCTAGCTGTGTAGATTAGAAATTGTGACCTGCAGTGTGCAATGCTTCAGTCTCTGGTTCGTTCATCACATTAAGGATGATATGTGAGCGTTCTTAGTTCCCCTGTGTAGCTTCTCAGTACCTTTTAAGGCCTTAACACCGTCGATGATCCAGACCTTCTTCCAGTGACTGTGTTTACTATTTGACTGAATGTGCCATTGATAATCTGTACGTCCAAAGTCTTATGATGTTCCTTTTTGTGTTTATCTTAAGCTATAGCATGTCTCTTGATTACGTGTCACAGCTGTAATAGCTTTTCACAGTTTTCTCTGGATTATTTGAGAACTTTGCATGGGAGTGAGCAGGGCGACGAGTGGGCAATAAAATCAGGAGTTTAGCTTGGAGCCTTGGAGCTGATACGGGCATTGCTTATCAGAAATTGCTATTTTAGATAGGTCTAGCTATGGGGATTAGAGAGGTTGCAGTGGGCGGCACTGGAAATGGGATTCATCTGGGATATCCTAGTTCTTCTGTTTAGCTCCTGAATCCCTTAAACAACTATTGGACAAAGGCCAACAGGCTTAGATTGATTGATAATTGTTTACACAAGAGAGATTACATATATAAAGGAGAGAGGGGGGCAGCCCAAAGGGCCTGACCAGCCTGGAAGAGGCACAGGAAACTAGGAGGGGAGACTAACAGCTAGTAGAGTAATTAATTCTAACAACAACTTTCTGCAGTGACTATGCTTATGTGGCGTTAATGGCTTGTACAATTTTAGTCTTGTGATGTTCCTTTTCCATGTGAAGCTAGCATATTTGTTGGTACATTGCATCTATAATAGGTTCTCACAGTTTTATCTACATGGGCTTGTTGTCCCCATCTGAGAAAAAAAGTGGTTTATAGCTGTGAGCAGAAATGAGGTAAAACATGTGATGGTTTTGTTGAAAGATATTCATTTATTTAATCTTGCTCGTTGATTTGAATGCTGCCGCAGTTTTTGAAGCTGTTGAGATTAGTCTCCTGGGTTGGAAATTGATCATGCTGGCATATGAGGGAGTGGACAGAATGGGGATTTTATTGTGGTAGTTTAAACAAGACCGAAAACACATAGGGAGTCTATGGTGCTGTCAATGGAAATCAGTTGGTGCATACTTGAAATTACAGTTTTTGTTTCGTTTAGCTATATCAATGAGAGGTCCTAGGTTGCTGTATGACACTGTGACACGTGGTTTCAATGCATGCTATTCGTTGTAATGGCGGTGTTAAAGTGTTAACATGGAATAAAGTAAGATATGAGGCTTGTTTTAATTTTCTAAGATTTACTAAAGGCTATTTTGCTATAAGAAAATTGCTTCATTACATTAGGAAACTGTGCTGTAGCTTCTATAGTGAACCCTGCTGCAATGTTATCAAGTTGCCTAGTCGTAAGGGGACCGATCAGACGACTAATAGCCCTGTTAGTCTTCCCTAGTCAGACATGTAGTTATCCTCGCTTCATGTCCTTGTTATTGTATTGTACAAGTATCAAGGGTGCTAACTGTATCAGGTTGTATATTTGCTATGCAGTATTCACCACCATTAATTGGTAATAATGTTACCAAGTTGTCCGACTAATCGCAATTAGTCGGGCTTATAGGTGCCACGGCGAGTGGTTATTATGGACTACGATTAATCGTAGTTAGTCAGGCTGATCGGTGCCATGGCAACTAGGATCGGTTAGATGATTTGATAACATTGATTGGTAAAGAAAGCAAACAGGCCAGCATCAAGAATTCAAGTTTCAACCACGGTTTCTAAATCACTTGTGAATTGCTGTGAACTCTGGATCCTAGACTGGTGGGCCAAATTGCTAGCCTAATAATATCCTCTGCAACTGATAGGAACCCTAGTCCTACCTCGGATGGGCCAAATTGTAGTCGTGGATGATCGGGGCTGGGGCTTGAACCGAATATCCTAAATGAAGACAACATGTTAGAGGGAGACCGGCTCCCAAGGGAAGCCGGCAACAATTAGGTTGCAGTACGACTTAACTTTCAATAATCCAATGTTACAAGTATTTATAGTTGTCTCTCAAATAAAGCTATAAAGATAATTGGGCCTAGCCCATCTAATATGACCGGCTGCTGCTCCCTAATACGCCTGTAACTAGCCACTATTAGGCCCTCGGCGCAGGTCGTCTTGCCGGTCATAACAGCAACATGCAGCCTAGTTTTCGTCCTCCCTGATTCGACGATTACTCGTGTTTAGTCAATGACTAATTGGCCTTTTGAGGTCATGGGACTGATAAGGATGCCTTATCACGATCTTCGCAGGGGCGGGCCCAGAATTTGGGGTTTGGGTATTCAAAATTTTTAAAGGGTGGAAAAAAAAAAAAAAACTTTGGCAGCCTTAAATATAAATTTATAGCACATAATTAAATACCAAAAGGAGATTGGGAAGTGAACCATTTGAGCCCAAGAAGCAATATGAGATTAGGAAGCCTGTTTTGTGATGTTATTTTCTATTTTTGATATATATACATACTATATACCATGTATATAATATTTTTACCAACAATTTTGGGTATTCAGTTGAATACCCACCCATGCATCCATACTAGGCCCGCCCCTGATCTTCGGATGAATCGATAACTTTGCCTTGCAACACCATCAATGTTGGAAGCTTTCCTGCAAATGATTGCTGTTGAACTAAAGGTGCTATTAATAACTTGTGTATTTAAGAAAATATATTTCTTACTGTTGTAGATCATTTTATCACTTTACTGTTTTCTCATGAGAATGTGTTACTAAATTTGTGCATTCAAAAGCTCGTAGTGTTAACTTTTTTTCTACATTAAGCAAATATATTTTGATGCTTTGAATCTGTTCTAGGTTTTAGTTTTATATGCATGGGGTTTGCTGTTTCAATTTTAGAACTACAGGCAGTGCTATAGCTGTGAGGAGAAAGGAAGGAGATTATGTGACAAGTTTTTTAAACTTAGTCCCCCAGTTCTTATTTCCTGCACATCGTTTGAGTGCTGCGTCAGTTTTGGAGTCTCTGTGATTTGTTTCCTAGGTATGGAAATGGCCTTGGTGGCGTAGGAGGAAGAGGTAGTGATGGTTGATATACAAATCGTGCACCAGGTATGAATTAATGAGCCATGATTGCCATTACCTGCTACTTATCAAATTATCATTTTTGTAAATATATTATTAGTTACAAGCCATGATTTCTGGTCGACTGTTCGAACCTGGTCGACCAGGGACCGACCAGGCGATTAATCTTGATTAATCGTCGGCCAGCTAGATTAATCGGTCCTGGTCAAGCTGGTTGTCCACCTGGTCGTCCAGGGTGTTTTAGGGTGTATACTCTATATATACTATATATATAGCTCTTAATATATACTATATTATACACAATAAAGGAAGCATCAAGACTGCATTAGTGTTTAGCTGCTGACTTACTTGCGGGAGTTGTTTTCTTCTCTTTTCTTACTTGTGGTACAGTAGCAATAACTAACACTTAGCATACCATAGCAGCCTCACAGCCAGCATATTACATAACCAAAGTCCAAAGTGGTTCAGTACAGAACTACAGATAAGCTCAATTGTTCAACACTAAATGGTTCAGTGGCGCCAGGGAGAGTTGGGTTCCTCCTTTATCTACTATTAACCCTAACAGGCCAAGTTGAAAGCCAAGCCAAAGCCCCAGCAGCCCAGATGCAAAACAGGCCCAAAAAACATGAAACAGGCAGTCCAATTGGCCTGATCGGACGACTAATCGCGATTAGTCGACGACTAATCGGACGACCAGGTTTCTGGTTGACCTGGTCGGGTCGGACCACCTAATCGAACCCCTGCGACCGACCAGGATGACTAATCGCGATTAATCGGACGACTAGAAATCAGGGGTTACAAGTTGGACAAGAGATTGAAAAGGTAGTGCTGATCTAGTTTGTTTTCCCCGTTATTGATATGATTCTCTTGATCTTCCTCTAGTGTGTCAAACACGCAAAATAACATGTGCTGTACATAAAGATTATGTGCTGGTGTTGGTCGCCCTTTGATTCAGACATGGGTGCGCTTGTATCATAAGGATCAGGGAGTTTGGTTTAGTTTGACATGAATTGGAGTGACTTGGTGTGACGTGTGAGTGTGAAGGCTTGCCTTGTTGGCTGGCCTGGGGTGTGTTGTATGGGTTCTTTCTTTCACATTTTACTTCTTAATATAATGACGTGCAGCTCTCCTGCATTTTTTGAGAAAAAATGTACTGTATGTATTGGAATGGATCATAATTAATAGCAAATGTTTTTTTTCTTAGGTCAAGTCTTCAAGTGTGTCAAGCACACAACATAATGTATTGTATACATTGGAATCGACTCATATGGGTGTCTTGTCATTTCATGCTACTTATGTATGAAATTTCTTGGTACTTGGTAGTGATGTTCCTTTCATATGTTGTATAGATTGTTCGGATTTGGACGCGGTAGATGGAATGAGGGACCTGGGTATTGTCGTAGGTACATATATAAATCTGGATTAGCTTTGTGTACTGTTTTTTACTTTCTGAGGTACATATATAAATCTTGTCTAGATTGGCATGGTTTTCAATATGATATTTTTCTATAACATACAACAAGAGAGCTGCATTTCGTTGCATTATAGAAGTAATAATAATAGGTTTCAGTACAAGGGTGAGAAAACCCACCAAAAATAGAAAGAAGAGAAGAAAAACACATTTGACCATGCATATATGGATGGGTTTAATTACTGTTTACTTTTATGAGTACTACTTAGTAATTTATTTGTGCTTATAAAATATTTAAGGTAGTTTTGATTTATTTTTGATTTTGACCAAAATGTGGAGTTCTAGCTTCACTGACAATATGCTTTGGATTTAAAAAATGCAACCACCTAAGTGTATCCTCTATCTCAGTCTACACGTATGATGCGTATGAACATCAATACCATACACTACTCTGCCTAGTGATAGAAAGGAGATGCATGGCAATTAACTGTTAACACCTGACTAGGATTTGCTTCCCGAGAACCCTCATCGTCAGCGAGCAAAGCAGCTGCGTGTTAGCTCCTGGCGCCCTATAACCCCACCCCCCCCCCCCAGCTCAGGATGCAAGCGGGCCGCTCTGCAGACATCCCACACGCCGCCGCTTCAGCCGCAAGTTCTCTTTGCAGGTTCTACGGTGCCCACCAGGACTGAAGCAGTCCAGATGCATCTGCCGAGCTTTGCGGCGTAGCCTGTAGAGCCTGCATGGCCCGCATGCAACAACAATGGAGGGAGAAGAACACATACACAGAGACTCAAAGAGAGATAGATCGTGAAGGGGGGACTAGGAATTGCTTGTCCTTGAGGATGATGTAGAGCCCTTGCATCCGTCGGTAGATGTTGCCGCATGCCTCGTTGACGGTGGGTGTGTAGACGACAGGGAGAAGCTCCTCGACGTTGTCGATGAGGACCTTGTAGAAGAGCCTCTCGTTGCGCTCCCATCATGGTGATGTAGCGGTGTAGCGGCTTCTCGTATTGACGCTACATGAGCCTCTTCTCCAGCAGCTCCTACGACGCCAGCACGTTCGGAAGCAGGCCATGGAGGTAGTGCTTCTCCGGCGTCGGCATCGGTGGCATGGTGTCCATGGACACGGGAGGAGCAGTCATTGTGCGGAGTGGCCACACCGACGGGAGGCAGGTTTTCGCGTGTGAAGCGAGTTGGCGGCGGTGGAGGCTGAGTCACGCACGAAGAGACATGGAGGGGGATGAATCGCAAGAATTTGCAGAGCTTTGGAGGATGCCCGCATACACTAGCAGGCCGACTGCCCCAGCCCACAAGAGGAAAGCAAGTTGTTTGCGGTTATCCTGTGGGCCAGTTGTGCAGGGCGGGCTTTGCAGGTTTGTGGATAGGCCCACGCCGCTTGTATCTTGACCCTCTCAGCTCCCTTCCCACATCACACACTGATCTCGCCGGCTCTTTCTTGCCGCTGCAGGTGAGCTGTGACGTGACGCCATTATGTGCGTCAACAAGAGTGAACTGGAGCTGGAGCTGGAGGTGATCAGCAGCGCCCCGGTAGTGGTATGGAAGGGGATGAAGGCGAGGGTGAGGAGCGGGGTCCCGGGCGTGGGAGCGGGGAGGCACTGATTGTGTGTTGTGCTTAACCCCTTTATTTTACCTCTAGCCACTGTGTGAGTGAGCTTGTGACCTCGTGAGTCTGCTACCTGGGCAACACTGAAGCCAGTCGCGACAAGTCAATCCTGACCCCACATGGCATTCTCCTTCTCCACGCCCTGAGACCCTCCGCTAAACGTCCCCACCTACGTCTCGGGTTCCCCCGCATTCTCCTTCTCCATGTCATGAGACCCTCTGCTAAATGTCCCCACCTACGTCTCGGGTTCCCCCCTCTCTTCTTCCAAGTCTCTGACGCACCTCTCCTGACGCTTCGTTTCCATCCGATTGATTTCTCCTCGTCCTTCCCAAATCCCAACCGGACGAGGAGAAATAAATCTAGGGTTTTTTATATAGATGCATGATCTCCCTCCATGAAACATGGCAGCTCGTGCCCCATGTTTGCACTACTGCTCGCTAGGTGCCTATGTTGATATCAGGAACACAAATCACAACAATATGATCACGGTGGCTATCCTACACTTGAAGGCGCAAGAGAAAGCAGTGAGGAAAACCATAATTGTTGTGGGACAATGCTATTTTTTATCGGTGGTGGTTTGGAGCACATGCACGATTATAACTTGACCAAAGCGCTGACAAATTAACACACACTATTACTGCTCGCTAGGTTTATGTGCATAGCACTTTCTTTGTCAGCACCGCATGCTGTCCGCGGTGTCCTCTTGATGGATCAGCGCGACCACACCGAAGGTGTATGTGTAAAGCACATTCTTTGTCAGCACCAACAATGGCCAGCGGAGGTGGCGGCAGCCACACACGGTCGTGGTGAGCAGGAGCAGCGCCTTGAGCACGATGCATTTGTCTCTGTGGCTAATTTGCTTTGTGCTTTGGGTGTGGCTCTCCACTTTGCATCAAGTATATTGATGGGTCCGCCGACAGCCACACACACTTTGAGCAACACATAAAACAAATTTTCATTTCAAGATTTTCATCTTGCTCTGTGCATCTTACACCGCAGATCATTAAACTTGTAACTTATTCATTGTATAACTACACACAGAGACACAAGAGTGGCACCAGGACGATGATGCTAAAGACCGATGACCGATCGATTAGTACACTTGAAACTAGAAAGTATTGTATATAGTAGGCAGTCAGTAGCGGTCAAGATGTCTTGTTAACGAATGCATTAGTTGTTGAGTTGCTACCATCACTACTAGCAGTTGCTTCGTCAGCAACATCAAAAGCTGGTGCCGTCGCTGCTGCCGGTTGTGGTGTAGTTGCTGCAGGGTTAGCAGCGGGCAGTGGACCGACGTAGAAGTTGGCCAAGGTGCGGGCGTGGCTCTCTGCAATGCCCTTGACGTCGGCAAGGGTGAACCTGGAGCGCACGTCCTCGGGGATGTTGGGGTGCGGCGTCGCCGGGAAGTTGAACCTGCGCGGGCTGGGCAGGCAGTGGGCGCCATAGAAAGCAGAAGAGTGCAGTGTCGTAGGCGAGCGCCGCTTCCAGGGCCTGATCGAACCTTCCGATCCACAGCCGGGGCGGGTGCCCGGGACGCGGATCTGCGCCGCCCACCGGCCAGGCACCCGCTCCCGCACTCCCATCCACGTGCAACCCTGGGGATGGTTCTTGCTGGCTGTCGAGTGTGCGCTGCTGCGGCGGAGCCGGTCCAGCGCCCGCCTCCTCGCTGGTGTGGCGAGTGGGTGTTACAGGTGTTTAGCTTACTGTGTGGATGGAAGAAGCAGATCGGATCTTGCTAGGTGTGTGTAGTTATCCTTGCTTCATGTCCTTGTTAGTGCACTTGTATCAAGGGTGTATGTGCTATATAATATAATAATAACTGTATCTTGTTGTATGTGCTACACTGCTATGTAGTATTCCCCACCATTAATTGGTAATAATGTTATCAAATTGTCTGACTAATCGATTATTAGTCGGCTTATAGGTGCCGTGGCGAGTGGTTATGCACTACGATTAGTCGTAGATAATCGTGCTGATCGATTGGCTTACTGTATGGATGAGAGGAGCCGATCGGAGCTTGCTAGGTGTTCTGCTTGTTGCTGTCAGTTGGAACTGTATCACTCTGCTTACTGGACATCGCTGATTTTGGCTTGGTCTAGCTGTGTAGATTAGAGATTGTGACCGTGTGCAGTCGTGTAGATTAGAAATTGTGACCTGCAGTGTGCAATACTTCAGTCTGAGGTTCGGTTCATCACATTAAGGATGATATCTGAGCGTTCCTTTTTTCCCCTATTTACTTCTGAAATTTTTTTTTTTAACACTGTCAATGACCTGACATTCCTCCAGTGACTGCTTACATGGATATCTGTACCTCCAAAGTCTTATGATGTTCCTTTTTGGATTATCTCAAGCTATGGCATGTCTCTTTGGTGTGTCACAGCTTCTTTTCACAGTTTTCTGTTTATTTGCTCCTGGGAGCGAATCCCATCAGAATCACTTGGATCCTTGGAACTGACCTTATCAGAAATTGCTATTTTAGACAGGTCTAGACTAGTTGTCTTAAATGGGATTTCATCACATGGATATCTGGGATATCCTATTTCTTCTGTTTAGCTCCTGACCCTTCAACATTTTGCAGTGACTGTGTTTATGTGCCATTAATGGCTTGCATGTGACCATGTGAAGCTAGCATATTTGTTGGTACATTGCATCTATAATAGCTTCTCAAAGTTTTATCTGCATGGGCTTGTTGTCCTCATCTGAGAAAAGTGGTTTATAGCTGTGAGCAGAAACAAGGTAAAACATGTGATGGTTTTGTTGACAGATATTCATTTATTTATAGGTGCTGTGGCGAGTGGTTCGGCACTACGTACGATTAGTCGTAGATAGTCGGGCTGATCCGTGCCATGGTTGCTAGGATCGATTAGATGATTTGATAACATTGATTGGTAAAGAAAGTAAACAGCCCAGCATCAGGAATTCAAGTTTCAACCATGGTTTCTAAATCACTTTGAATTGCTGGGAACTCACTTGTGAATTGCTGTGAACTCTGGATCCTAGACTGGTGGGTCAAATTGCTAGCCTAGTAATATCCTAAATGCAACATGTAGCCTAGTTTCCATCCTCCCTGATTGGATGATTATTCGTGTTTAGTCAATGACTAGTCGGACAACTAGAAACCTAGTTTAGCTAATTGGTTGGTGGACCTAATTGAGGTCATGGGACCGATAAGGATGACTTATCACATTCTTCTGATAAATTGATAACTTTGCCTTGCAACGCCATCAATGGTGGAAGCTTTCCTGCGCTTGGTATTCGACTAAATGTGCTATTAATAACTTGTGTATTTAAACACTTGTGGCTTGTACATTAAGCAATTATTTTTCTTGATGCTTTGCTACTGTCGTAGATTTTGGTATCACTTTACTGTTTTCTCGTGAGAATCAGCAAGTAAAAAAAAAGCAAGACAAAAGAAAATGAATTGTAAGAAAAAGTTTAATCTTTAATATTAGATAAAATAGAGATATTATATACTAAAAGAATCATTTTTAAAAATATAGAGTTTAATATTAGCTAGGTAAAGGTAGAGCTAAAGATAGAGATATAATAAAAAATAAATTTAAATATAGAGTTATATTAGGTAGAGGCAGAGATAAAGATATAGATAATTAGATATATATACACTAAGTAATCATTTTAAATATGGAGTTTTTTGCGAAAACAGAAAGGACTATAAAGTTTGGGTAAAGTGACTAGCTTACTTGGAGTTATTATAATATAATATTATATTTAATAAAAATGTGGTCTTTGCTCGCTAGCCACAAGCAGCAGAAAAATGTGAAACGGCAACAGCAAAAGCTTGGTGAAAATTAAAGGCCAGTTAGCTATTTGCTGGCCACCTTCCGCTTCGGACGATGCAGAACAAACACCGTCGTCTACTTATAAGACAAACAAGGCCACAACCTTCACGGTAGTTTTCGCGTTGTCACCCGATGCACTCGGTCCGAGGACACGCCGCCGCCCACCATCGCCCGGCGGCGCCGCCGCCTCATCCTCGTGTGTTACTAAATTTGTGCATCCAAAAGCTCGTTGTGTTAACTTCTTCTACAGTTCTACATTAAGCAAATATATTTTGATGCTTTGAAACTGTTGTAGGTTTTAGTTTTATATGCATGGGTTTGCTGTTTCAGTTTAGGAACTATATGCCGTGCTATAGATGTGAGCAGAAAAGGAGATTGTGTGACAAGTTTTTAGAACTCAGTCCCTGGCCAAATTCAGTTTTTAAAAGAAAAGTTGATAGACTCATCAAACCATTCACACAGGAAGAATATGATAGGTATTTTTTCCTGGCTACTAAACGTACTCCAATTGTCAAAGAACAAAGAACCCATAATAAGGTGGCATACTATGACTGGACGCATGAGATGAGCAAATCATACTTTGATTTCTTTTGAGCGCTGCACTAGTTTTTGAAGTCTCTGTGATTTGTTTCCTAATTATGGAAATGGTCTTGGTACAGGAGGAAGAGGTGGTGATGGTCGATATACAAATCGTGCACCAGGTATGAATTAGTGAGCCTGGATTGCCATTATCTGCTACTTATCAAATTGTCATTTTTGTAAAGATATTATTAGTTGTAAATTGGACAAGAGATTGAAAAGGTAGTGCCGATCTAGTTCATTTCCCTAGTTATTGATATGATTCTCTTGATCTTCTTCTAGCTAGTGTGTCAAACACACAACATAATATGTACTGTATCAAACACAACCCATAACCAAAAGCAGAAGGGCTGATCAGGTGTGGAGGTATATGTGCGAACTGATAAAAAATGTCTGGGTCGGCCGATATGCTTGGGGGATAAAAGCAGGACGAGGCCTTGAGCTAGAAACATGGGTATTAGCAGCACGGCCAGTGGAAGCCTTCACTTTCTTTTGTTGCACATGACTGCTCACTGAATCAGGTCCCACCTTGCTGCTCTTCTTATCTTTCTGTCCGGGAGGGATGATTAGCTTCTCCAGCCCAAGGGACTTCTCTTGATGAAGAGGCTTCTTGTTATCCTTCTGGATGGGGAAATTTCTGTCTTATCCTGCACAAGGGGCTTCTTCTTGTCATCTTTCTGTCCAGGAGAAATGACTAGCTTATCCTGGTCAAGGGGTTTGGTCTTCTTAGCCTCTTTCTGAATGGGTGAACTAACTGACTTCTCCTGATCAAGGCCCTTCTTACCATCTTTCTGACCAAGAGATATGACTAGTTTATCCTGCTCAAGGGCCTTCATCTTCTTAGCGTTTTTCTGAATAGGGTTAGTGCTTGTCTTATTTGGATTACCCACGCTTCCTCTTAACAGTTTTTCTCACGGGGATTAGTTACTGGGTTAATTACTATGACAAGCACTAACCCACCAAAAATAGAAATAAGAGATGAAGAAAAACACATTTGACCATGCAGATATGGTTGGGTTAATTACTGCTTATATTTTTTTGTGAGTACTACTTAGTATTTCATTTGTGCGTATAAAATCTTTAAGGTAGTTTTGATTTTTTTTTTGACCAAAATGTGGAGTTTTAGCTTCACTGACAGTGCTTTGGATTTAAAAAATGCAACCACCTAATACTCTATATCTCAATGCTTGTGGCTTGTACATTAAACAAATATATTTCCTGATGGTTTCCTACTGTTATTGATTTTGGTATCACTTTACAGTTTTTTCTGTATGAGGACACAACAACAACAACAACATAGTCTTTAGTCCCAAGCTAGTTGGGGTAGGCTAGAGATGAAACCCATAAAAAACAAGTAAAAAAGACCACACACACACACACACACAAGGCATAAGACAAAAGGTAAAGAAGGTAGATAGAAAAAGAAAACAAAGGTCACGGTTCAGGCACACTGATAGCTAGCCTCCATGCTTCTATCTATAGCTAAATCCTTGGAGATATTTCCACTCCTTAAGGTCTCTCTTTTTACTGTATGAGGATGTGGTATTAAATTTGTGTATTCAAAAGCTTGTAGTGTTACTTTTTCTAAATTAAGAATATATTTTGATGTTTTGAAGCTATTCAAGGTTTTACTTCTATATATGCATATGGGTTTGCTGTTTCAATTTGGGAACTCTAGGCCTATATTCACCTCTTTTCATGAGATTGCTGAAGTTGAACAGGCGCATTCCTGTAGAATATCATGATATCATGCTGTCCTTCACAGCAGCATCCCCTCCAATGAATTGAATGTTGTAGTGCGCCCTCAGCTCGACACTACTCAGTACTCATCAACTCAAGAAGATAATGATGTAGTGCCTAGTGACATCATCATTGCCATTGGGGTAGAAGCGGATGAACCAATCGAAGCCTCAACAGTGAAGTTAGATTTACCAACTTTTTTTTTTTGCAGGAGAGCTGCGCTTCATTATATTTAGTAGAGAGAAATGGGCAAGAGGGCACGCACACACACAGACACACACAATCTGTTTTGCCCTTCTTTTGACTGTAGTCATGTATCTCGAAGATGTGCCCTGTATGGGCCTCAATGGTGTGACTTGATGCGGTTATTTTGGGTATCCGTGACATCCTTGAAGTACCTTCTTCCAAATGATAATACCTTTAACAAAGCACACAATATAGTATCTACTGTACACATTGGAATCGATACATATGTATGTCTTGTCATTTCAATTTACTTATGTTTGAAATTTCCTGGTATATGGTAGTGATGTTCCTTTAACTATAATTTTCCTTATGATGTACAGATTTTCATCTTGCTCTATACATCTTAAACCCCAGATCATTAAACTTGTACTTATTCATTGTATAACCACACACACAGAGACACAAGAGCTAGGCACCAGGACGATGATGCTAAAGATCAATGACCGATCGATTAGTACACTTGAAACTAGAAAGTATTGTACTCCCTCCATCCCAAATTATAAGTCGTTTGACTTTTTTGACAACAAGTTTGACCACTCGTCTTATTATTAAAAATTTGTGCAAAATATCACTTCTTTTGCTTTGGCTTTCTTTATTAATAAAAGTTCTTAAAGAATGACTTAAATTTGACTATATTTGTGCAAATTTTTTAAATAAGGCGAATGGTCAAATTTGGAGCAAAAAAGTCAAGCGACTTATAATTTGGGATGGAGGGAGTATATAGTAGGCAGTCAGTAGCTGATGAGCCCAGTAGCGGTCAAGATGTCTTGTTGACCAATGCATTAGGTGTTGAGTTGCTACCATCAGTACTAGCAGTTGCTTCGTCAGCAACATCAAAAGCTGGTGCCGTCGCCGCTGCCGGTGGTGGTGTAGTTGCTGCAGGGTTAACGGCGGGTAGTGGACCGACGTAGAAGTTGGCCAAGGTGCGGGCGTGGCTCTCTGCGATGCCCTTGACGTCGGCATGGGTGAGCCTGGCGCGCACGTTCTCTCAGGGGATATTGGGGCGCGACATCGCCGGGAAGTTGAACCTGCGCACATGCAACCCTGGAGCGGCCATGGAATGGGCTTAGGGAGGGGCTGTGGCCACGGGAGGGCCATCCGGGCGCTGCTGTCGAGGGCGAAGCCGCGCCGGACCAGCACCTGGGCGCGCTCCACACAAGGCGGGGCGGCAGCACCTCCCCCGGCAGAGTAGGAAGGGAGCAGGGAAGGCAAGAGGTGAATCCGTGGTTCCGGGGCTGCTGGAGGCCATCGGGCCGAGCTCACCGGGCGGCCGCCGCACTCCCGGGCCGGCGGCGGCGGCGGCGGCGCCTGTTAGAAGGATCTGCTGCAGCCGCCCCTGGCAGAGGATCCGCTGCAGCGTTTTTCTTTTCTGATACGATGAGCGGACAAGTGGACTGGTGCGCGCCTCGACTGTTTCGCTAGTAGCAGTATCAAAAAGAAGGGTATTTTTGTCTTTTCCCGTGTCAAACTGTGGACAAACTAACAGGGAACCCTAAGCCAAATAAATTTTGTCTCAAGGCCATAGAGCCAAGTTCGGAAAAAGAGCCATATACCTGAGAGGCATTTTTTCCAGGGCCATAGAGATAATTCTCTTTTTAAGCTAATGGTGGTTTTGAGCACATACATGATTACAACTTGACCAAAGCGCTAACAAAGTAACACACACTATTACTGCTCGCTAGGCTTATGTGCATAACACTTTCTTCGTCAGAACCGAATGCTGTCCGCAGTGTCCTCTTGATGGATTAGCGCGACCGCACCGAAGATGTATGTGTAGAGCACTTTCTTCGTCAGCACCAACAACAGTCAGTGGAGGCGGCGGCAGCCACACACGACCGTGGCGAGCAAGAGCAGCGCCTTGAGCACAATGCGTTTGTCTCTGGCTAGTTTGCTTTGTGCTCCAGGCGTGGCTCTCCCCTTTTCATCAAGTATATTGATGGGAGATGAACGCGACGGAGTTGACGGCAGTGGCTGAAGCTGAGATCACTGCTGCCTTCTCTCCCTTCCTTTCCGGCGGCGAGGAGCTCTAACTGGTGGGCCACATGCTTGTACAAGCCAGGCTTAGCTAAAACGCCAGGGTTGAATATCTCCAGCAATGCAACCTTTCTCCCCCCTTTTGGCATCCACAAGCCTGGCTTAGAGGCAAGCTACCCAGGCAACCAAACAGTCCGAAGCTGCATTATGGAAGCCTGGGTAGGCCCTAACACAGGGAACCAAACACACCCGTAGAGTAGAACATGGCTGAGCCAAGCCTTGTACCTTAGATTAAGTAGTTGGTGTACTCAGTTCAGTTGAAGCCACTTTAAGAGCTGCATAGTTGCCGCTCGGCTGAGTGTGTGTGTTGTGCACCCTTGTGCCTCTAGCCGCTGTGTGAGTGAGCTGGTGAGCTGCCTGAGCTGGACATCCGTTTGGTTCACGTGTTGGCTTTGCTAATGATTCACGGGCTGCGAGTTAGCTCCTTATTGGTACCGTTTTTGGAAATAATGCTAAATTCTGTTAGGCCACTGTTTCCAACTGTCGCTGTTTTTTTTTTTTTTTTTTGACAACCCAACTGTCGCTGTTGATATCTTGTTTCAGATCCAATATTTTCACTGTCACCCTTAGGAATCCACACGAGAAACTTACTCGCTGACCCAAGATGCACGCTTTTGTCCAGGTATGAAGGTTCTTAATATTTCCTTCTGGAGTTGTGGAATATATTTTTCATTCTTGGTAATACCATGTGTATCTTCTTCGCAGGTATGAATGCGCGAGTCACCATATTTGGTGATGTTTACCCTTCGCCAGCTGAACAAAAGGCTTTTTTACTACCTTTTGTTGTTAGATACTAAAATCAGTTAGGCAACAAGTTTTCTGTTGATTACTGGATATCTTGTCATTAGTCTTGTGTAAATTAGGAGTTGTGACAAACTATCTCACTAATTACAGTGACATATACTTTATCGGGGGCTTTGAACTGTTGCATGGATAGATGTTAATGTTAAGGAGTACAAAACTATTCAACCTGAGAAGATAGCAGTTGATGGTGGTGACCTGCAAAGTTTAAAGGTAAGCAACAATACAAGATCACTGATACCGTGTTTATGGTATAATGACCACAACAGGCTAGCTGTGTCATTTGGTTAACTACATGCCACTCAGGTTTCTATAGTACAAGATTCTGATGCACTTCATGCAGGAGTTATCAGTAGATAGCAAAGGCATAGATATACGGGTTCGACAGGGTGCACAGGTAAAATATTTGCTTAATTGCTTATGATCAACCACAAGGCTACTGATTCTTGACAAGAGAGAATTCTTTTTCGCCAAGTTCTTGAATTTGTTCTTCTGTGTAGTTCAATACTCGGAGGCTAGCATTTGATGCCCCTCACGAGGTTGAGACTCTGGAGGAAGCCAAGAAAGCAGTCCACAGATAAACAAAGACAAGCTGCAAATAAAGTGAGGATAATGTAACGAAGCAGGTAGCACGAACAAGTGAAAACGATGGCTGTCTTTAATAATGAGACTCTCTCCACATGTGTTTTTTTTTTTTTTTTTTTTTTTTTTGATTGGGATGTGGTGAAGATTTGTATATACGCTCGTGTTGCCATGTTATGTTATTAATAACGATCATTGTGCGGTTGCTGCTCGAGCTAATCGGACCTTTGTTGTCAGAGTATTTCTGGCTTCTGGGTACCTGGTAACCTGGGTATCTTCATAGATATTTTTAGTGAACCAAATTGCACGCCTTGATTATGATGATATTTGGATTGTATCATTATGTGAGGTAGTGATGTCTGGTGAAGTTGGCACTAGTTGTCGTGTGCATGTTCGAATGGCAAGGTTGCAATACTGCTGCATGTGCACTTTCTGAAATGGACCCAACTTGCAATAATGCAAGACATCAGTGGATCTAAGCATTGATGCACACACTAAACGTGGGCAACGAATGGCAGTACTGCTATTTGTGCAACAAATTTGTTTTCCAGCGAACGCTTGCCTTATTTGGTATTTGCTACACTTAGTTTCGGTTAGATCAAACAACTTTGCTACTAACTGCTAAAAATGTTTATAGTTGATCCAAATAGACAAACATAGTGTAATCCCAAACTTATAAACAAATTTAGCCGCATGTGGAAACTTGTCTTTGTCCGTGCTAGACGGTGGTATCTACCGTACTGCATGTTTGGAGCGTGCAGCGTTTGCCTGTCTGAGTGTCTGGTGATTTGGGTGTGATGCGATGGACTTCCAAAAAAAAGAAAAAAAGAAGAATATGGTTGCTATTGACAAATGCTAGCTATTCACGTTTTGGTTGTCTGGAGATTGGAACGCATCCCTCGAAAAGGAAAGAGGAAGTAAGACAACAAATTAAATGGAAATGAACGTGAAGGCTGAAGCTTCGCAGCACGATTTTGAAAGAGTTTACGATTCTAAACCAAAAAAAGGCCTCAAAGTTGATATGAAAAACTTTAATTAATCCAGAAATTATCTAGATTGCATAATAAATCGTCTTAAAGACACTTTACCACTACGGAATACAGACTGAGATATAGTCATAAATAAAAATAAAGCCACCAGATTTTCAAAGTTTATGGGGAAAGATCTTCAAGCTGTCCTTTACCCTTTCAAGCAAAGGCAAGCCAAGCCAAGCTTTTGTCAAAAAAAAAAAAAAAAAAAAAAGCCAAGCAGCCGCCAACCAAGCAATTCATGCTACCTGGGCCACACTGAATCGGCCCCACCGATCAGCCTCAGGCGGCAAGTCAATCCCGACCCCACACGCCGTTCTCCTTCTCCACGTCACGAGACTCTCCGCTGCACGTCCCTACCCACCTCTCGGGCCGACGGGCTCTCTCTCCTCCCCCTCTCTTCCTCCCGACGCACCTCTTCGGCGGCGCTTCGTTTCCGTCCGATTGATTTCTCCTCGCCCTCCCCAAATCCCAACCGGACCCGTCCGTCCCGTCCCGTTTTCCGAGACGAGAGATCGATCCTCCAGTCCAGATCGACTGATAGAGGCAGGCGCGGGCAGGGTGTCCTGTCCTAGCAAGGATCTTGCCGGGCCCCAGCCATGGCCGAGGTCGCCGACGCGTCCCCCTCCCCTCCATCCACAGGCGGCGGCGGGACCGCAAGCGGGGCCGCGCCTCCCCCCGTGCTCCCGCCACCGCCGCCGGGGCCCCTGCCGCCCGGCCCGCACAAGAGGCGTAGGGAGGAGGGCGGTGGCGGCTTCGACCGGCGTCGGCTCGGCCCAGTCGGCGGAGGAGGGCACGACCAGGACGACAGGAGGTGAGTGGGCGTGGCGTTACAGGAGTTTAGCTTACTGTATGTATCTATCTATGGTTGACAACTGAGAAGAGGAGCAGATCGGAGCTGGCTAGGTGCTCTGCTTGTTGCTGTCAGTGGAAAGTGTACGTGGTTACTGGACATATCTGTTTTTTTTTTTGGCTTGGTCTAGCTGTGTTGGTTAGAGATTGTGACCTACAGTGTGCAATACTTCAGTCTGAGGTTCAGTCTGTTTTTGGCTTTTTTCTAGCTGTGTAGATTAGAGATCGTGGCCTACAGTGTGCGATACTTCAATCTCAGGTTCGGTTCATCACATTTTAAGGATGATATCTGAGTGTTCTTAGTTCCCCTGTTTAGCTTCTTAATACCATTTAACACTGCCAATGACAGTGACTGTGCTTACTATTTGACCGAATGTGCCATTGATAATCTGTACCTCCGAAGTCCTTATGACGTTCCTTTTTTTTTTTTTTTTTTATCTCAAGCTAGCTTATCGGTTGATGATGTGTCGCAACTGTAATATCTTGTCACTATTTCTCTGTGCGGATTTGTTGAACCTATCTGAGAACTTTGTGTGGGAATGAGCAGGGCGATAAAGTGTGCGTCAGAATCAGGAGTTTAGCTTGGAGCTGATAGGAGTATTGCTTATCAGCAATTCTATTTTGGATTGGTCTATCAATGGTGATTAGAGAGGTTGTGTCTTGCGGTGTGCGGCACTGCAAATGAGATTTCATCACATTAAGGATATCCAAACTAGCCCAGTTCTTCTGTTCAGCTAGTGAGCTTCCTGCAGTGACTGTGCTTATGTGCCATTAATGACTTGTTATATTTAAAGTTTTGTGATGTCCCTTTTCCATGTGAAGCTAGCATTTTTATATATGCTTGGGCTTTGTTGTCCCCATCTGAGAACTCTAAGTGGTTAAATAGCTGTGAGCTGAAAGGAGGTAAAACATGCGAGGGTTTTGTTGTCGGATGTTTATTTATCCATTTATTCTTGCATGTCGACTTGAATGCTGCGCCAGTTTTGAAGCTGTTGAGATTAGTCTCCTTGGTTGGAAATTGATCATGGTGGCAGTGGCATACGAGGGAGTGGACCGAATGGGGAGTTATTGTGGTAGTTTAAACAAGAAAAAGAAAATGCTGTCTAGGTGCTGTCTATTGAAATCAGTTGGTTTGTAATGGAAATTACAGTTTTTGTTTCGTTTAGCTATATCGATGAGAGGTCATAGGTTCCAGTGTCACACTGCGACACGAGGTTTCAATGCATGCTATTTGCTGTAATGGTGGTCTTAAGTGTTAACATGGAATAAAGTAAGATATGAGGCTTGTTTGAATTTTATAAGATTTATTATAATGTATTTGGCTATGTAAGAAAATTGTTTCATTAAATTAGGAAACTGTTCCGTAGCTTTTATACTGAACCCCTGCAGCAATATTATCAAGTCACCTAGTTGTAAGGGGACCAACCAGATGACTGATAGACCAGTTAGTCTTCTCCGTGTCCTTGTAATTGTACTTGTATCAAGGGTGTATATGCTCTATGGTATAACTGTATCAGGTTGGTTGTATGTGACATACTGCTATGAAGCATTCACCACCATTAATTGGTAATAATGTTATCAAGTCGTTCGAATAATCACAATTAGTCAGGCTTATCGTTGCCATGGTGATATGTTATGCACTACTATTAGTGGCAATTAGTCGGGCTGATCAGTGCCATGGCGACTAGGATCGATTAGACGATTTGAAAACATTGATTCAAGAATTAAAGTTTCACCATGGTTTCTGAGTCACTTGTGAATTGCTGTGAACTCTGGATCCTAGACTGGTGGGCCAAATTGCTAGCCTAATAATATTCTAAACGCAACATGAAGCTTAGTTTTCCTCCTCCCTGATTGGACGATTATTTGTGGTAAGTCAATGACTAGTCGGACGATTAGGAACCTAGTTGTGCTAATTGGTACACCTAATTGAGGTCAAGGGACCGATATGGATGATTTGTCATGATCTTCGGATGACTTGATAACGCTGCCCTGCAACGCCATCAATGGTGGAAGCTTTCCTGCGAATGCTTGCTATTCAACTAAATTGGCTATTAATAACTTGCATATATAAACACTTGTGGCTTGTACATTAAACAAATATATTTCCTGATGCTTTCCTACTATTGTTGATTTTGGCATCACTTTACAGTTTCTTCTGCATGAGAATGTGGTATTAAATTTGTGTATTCAGAAACTTGTAGTGTTACTTTTTCTACATTCAGAAAATATATTTTGATGCTTTGAAGCTGTTCAAGGAAGGGCAGGCTTGGTGCAGTTGGTGAGAAGCTCACCCACGGAGCACCAGGTCCTGGGTTCGATGCCGTCTCCCTGCATATTTGTGGGGTAAGACTAGCCTCGGTTAAACCCTTCCCCAGAACCCCACTCAAGTGGGAGCCGCCTGGCACTGGGTCTGCCCTTTTTTTTTTTTTTTGCTGTTCAAGGTTTTTACTTCTATATATGCATGGGTTTGCTGTTTTCAATTTGGGAACTCTAGGCAGTGCTATAACTATGAGCAGAAAGGAAGGAGATTATGTGACAGTTTTTTAAAAACTTAGTCCCCAGTTCTTTTTCTTCCACATATTTTGAGTGTTGTGTCAGTTTTTGAAGTTTCTGTGATTTGTTTCCTAGGTATGGAAATGGTCTTGGTGGCGTAGGAGGAAGAGGTGGTGATGGTCGATATACGAATCGTGCACCAGGTATGAATTATTGAATTAGTGTGCCAGGATTGCCGTTACCTGCTCCTTGTCAAATTGTCATTTTTTTTGTAAAGATATTATTAGTTTTAAGTTGGACAACAGATTGAAAAGATAAGTGACGATCTAGTTCATTTCCCCTGTAATTGTTATGTTTCTCTTGATCGTCTTTGAGTGTGTCAAGCACACATCATAATATGTACTGTACACATTGGAATGGATCACAAGTCATAGCAAATGTTTTTTTTCCTTATTTTGCCGTCTTTGAGTGTGCCAAGCATGTTAAGGGTACTATTGTAATCTCCTGTGTCTAGGTCTATATTCACCTCCTTTCATTAGATTGCTGGAGTTGAACAGGTGCATTCCTGTAGAATACCATGGTATCATGCTGTCCTTCACAGCATCATCCCCTCCAATGAATTGAATGTTGTAGTGCGCCCTCAGCTCGACATCGCTACTCAGAAACTCCAAGAGGATAATGATGTAATGCCTAGTGACATCATCATTGCCGTTGGGGTTGAAGTGGATGAACCAATCGAAGCCTCCAACAGTGAAGGTGGACGACCTTATGAATTTACCAACATCTGTGCTGGCCCTTCTTTTGACTGTAATCATCTATCTCAAAGATGTGCGTGACTGTATGGGCCTCAATGGTGCGACTGGATGCTGTTCTTTTTGGGTATCCGTGACATCCTTGAAGTACCTTCTCCTTCCAAACAATAATACCCTTAACAAAGCACACAATATAATATGTACTGTACACATTGGAATCGATTCATATGTATGTCTTGTCATTTGAAGCTACTTATGTTTGAAATTTCTTGGTACATGGTAGTGATGTTCCTTTAACTATAATTTTCCATATGATGTATAGATTGGTCAGATTCTGGACGCGGTGGATGGAATGAAGGATCTGGGAACAGTCGTAGGTACATATATAAAATCTGAATTGGCTCTGTGTATTCCTTTTTACTTTCTGAGGAGCAACTCTTGTCAAGATTGTCATGGTTTTCACTATGATCCTTTCTCGAACATGCAAGACAGCAAGAGAGCTGCATTTCATTGCATTGTAGTAGAAGGAATAATAATAGGGTTTAGGGTCACCCACCAAAAACAGAAAGAAAAGAGTAAAGAAAAAAACACATTTGACCATGCAGATATGGTTGGGTTCATTACTGCTTATATTTTTGGAGTATTACTTCGTGCTTATAAAATATTTAAGGTAGTTTGATTTATTTTTGACCAAAATGTTGAGTTTTAGCTTCATTGACACTGTGCTTTGGAGTTAAAAAAATGCAACCACCTAATACTCTATCTAATATTCAGTGCATGCAACGTTAATGCTACAGTATCCCTTTTAGCAAAGTGTATCCTCCATCTCGGCCTACACGTCTGATGTATATAGATATCAATACCATCAGACTCGGACTCTGCTTAGAGATAGAAAGGAGTATGGCAATAGGCCCCTTTCTTATTTTTTGCTGCAGCAATGGACTTGGCAATTGGTCTGCTGTGCTGACTACTGCTGAAGTATGGCAATAGGCCACTAGTTGTAGTATCTGTTCACAGCCATGTAGGGAGTCGTTGGGGCTGATATCAGCCATACTCTTGTATACCTTGTATACCTTATAGCTGCTTCAAGAGTTTTATATATACTAGACATGGAAACAAAAATTTCAGTTCAGAGCAGCAAACATTCTAAGTTTCAGACTTGTGCACTCCCTGTTCTCACACCTTCTACCTCTAGCCGTGGTGTGTGTGTGTGCTGGTGAACTGATTGCTCACCTGTGCAGGGGATTTCTGGTTCAACAAAAAACATGCCAAAACACACAAATCAAAAGCAGCTTTAGAGTTTCTGCTTTGATCACACTTTGGGGCGTTTTGCTCTTTGGTTAGTTCACTTCGTGCTCCTGTGTTGCCGTCCGACTCAACTTTGGCTCCAACATCCTCCTAGGAGGTCCTCCCCATTGTTGTCTGCCTGGTGCGTGGCCACAACCTGCGCGCCTGCGATCCACTACTTCGTCTACTTCGAAGCAAATGGAGGCGCACTAGGTCTCGACACCGATGCACATCCTCCATCTGTGGGTCTGGGAGCGCTTTGCTGAGCATCCCACCACGATGGTGATGGCAAGCGTCCCCTCGACGATGGTGACGTGCCTATGGCTTTCCTGGTGGCACGGCATCACAAGGCGCTGGACCTGGGGTTCGTTCATCTAGTGTTAACACCAAAAGAATTTGAGGGGAGACGATGCAATAGGAGCCAGGGCAATGTTTTCCTTTACATTGGAGGGCGGCATTTGGTGTCCGGCGGCGGAGCGGGACGAGCGCGCACAACATGTATGTGTAGAGCACTTTCTTCATCAGCAGGCGGCGATTGCCAAATGCGGCCGTGGCGAGTAGGAGCAGACCTGCTATGAGCGAAGATAACACTCAATCATGCTGGACGGGCCTACCCTGGCACTTCTTCATGTTGGTCGTTGTTTCTGAGGCTTAGCTCATACTGCGCCGGCAGGAACATGTTGAAACGCCTACTGGCACTTCTTCATGCTGGTCATCGTCCCCTGAGGCTGAGCTGGTACTGCAGCGGCAGGGAACATGTTGAAACGACGTGTCAGATGTGGGTGCCAACGGAGCAGGACCTTCTTGCGGTCCATGATGCTTCTCACGCTGATGTTGCAATCTATCTACAAATGGTATCTCATCATGTTTTGTTGCTTGATGCTATACAACTCATACATCCAACGTCACATCTATTATGTGATCCACGCGGCTTAGGTAAGACGATACATCGATCCACCTCATCTTGTACCACCATCTCCTGTTTTCCCTCTCCTATCCAGTTCCTCTCTTTTCAAAACAAATCTTGGTTGATAGAAAATAAATCTAGGGTTGTGCGTAGATGCATGATCTCGCTCCATGAAACATGGCAGCTCGTGCCCTATGTTGGCAATACTGCTCGCTAGGTGCCTATGTTGATATCAGTAACACAAATCACAACAATATGATCATAGGGGCTATCTTGGGACACATGAAGACGCAAGAGGAAGTAGTGAGGAGAACCGCAACTGTCGGAGGACAATGCTATTTTTCACTGATGGTGGTTTGGAGCACATACACGATTACAACTTGACCAAAGCGCTAACAAAGTAACACACACTATTACTGCTCGCTAGGCTTATGTGCATAGCACTTTCTTCGTCAGCACCGCACCAAGATGCCAAGACCTGCTATGAGCGAATATAACACTCAATCACACTGGACGGGCCTTCCCTGTAGGCTATCGGATGCCAGCACTTCTACGTGCTGGTCGTCATTCCCTGAGGCTGAGCTTGTACTGCGGCGGCAGGAACATGTTGAAATGATGCTTCATGCGGTCCACGATGCCTCTCACGCCCGCTGCAATCAATCCACAAATGATATCTCATCATGTTTTTGTTGCTTGATGCTATACAACTCATACAACCATCAGTACTAGCAGTTGCTTCATTGGCAACAGCAGCAGCACCATCTGCTGCTGCCGCTGCCGGTGATGGTGGTTGTGTAGCTGCTGCAGGGTTAATGGCGGGCAGTGGACCGGCGTAGAAGTTGGTCAAGGTGCGGGTGTGGCTCTCCGCAATACCCTTGATGCCCGCATGGGTGGCCTGGCGCGCACGTCCTCTGGGATGTTTTGGCGCGCCGCCGCCGAAAAGTTGAACCTGCACGGGCTGGGCAGGTAGTGGGCGCCATAGAAGCAGAAGAGTGCGGTGTTGTAGGTGGAGCGCCGCCAGGCCTGGTCGAACCTTTCGATCCACATCCGGGGCGTGTGCCGGGGCGTGGGTCTGCACCGCGCGCATTGGCCGGACACCCGCTTCCGCGACGCCCATCCACGCAACAACCCTGGGGATGTTTCCTGCTGGCCGCCGAAGTGTCGCACCGCGCCGGAGCCGGTCCAGCGCCCACCTCGCCACCCAACTGCCCCTTGGCACTCGTGCCATGGGATCGATCACATACAAGTTGCAAGAGAAACCACACAAGTGATGCGGTCGATTATAGATCAGAATCGTTCCGACATGATATGACCCTCATCCATATTAAGTTACACGCACCGACCAGTTCAACTCAAAAAAAAGCTTAAGAGATTGGGAAGAGGTGGGCAGCGCGACTTATACACACTAACACCCCAGAGAGGCGCACACTCACAGAGGCGCAAATCCGCACACTCACAGAGGCGCAAATCACACCCACAGAGGCGCAAATGTGGAAATAAAGGGGCGGAGGACTTAAGTTGCCTCTACCAGGTTAAGGTGCACGCACCGACCAGTTCAACCCAAAAGCTTAAGCGATTGGGAAGAGATGGGCAATACACATATACACATTTAAACAATCCGGTCCATCTATTGGCCTAACTAGCAGCCCTCCAGATAATATGTGACAAGCCGCTGTCCGCGTATGCGTCGCCGCTCCAGGAGTTGTCTCTTGCCTTCAGATCTGGGTGCTCACGGAGTAGGACCTTCGTGCGGTCCACGATGCCTCTCACGTCAATGCAATCAATCCACAAATAACACATCAGCCCGGCGCATGATCTCACTCCATGAAACATGGCAGCCCGTGCCCCATGTTGGCACTACCGATCGCTAGGTAGGTACTAGAATACATAAACGCGCAAGAGAAAGCAGTGAGGACCAATTTTGAGAGGACAGTGTTATTGTTAGATCAACATGGCTGCACCTAACGCTTATGTGCACAGCATTCTTCGTCAGCACCAACACTAGCCAATGGTGTTGGTGGCAGCCACACGCCATTTGTTGCAAGTAGGAGCAGTGCCTTGAGCACGATGTGTTTGTCTTTGTGGCTAGTTTACTTTGCGCTCCTGGCTGTGCTGTCTGACTTCGATTCAGGCCCGACATCCTCCCGTGGAGGTTCTCCACATTGCCGTCCGCTGGCGCACTGCCACAACATGCGTGCTCGTGTTCCACCGCCCGCTTTGTGTATGGCGCCTCGGTCTAGGCACCATAGATTGACCTGCTATGTGCGAAGATAACACTTAATTCAGTCAATCATGTTGGGCAGGCCTTCCCTATTGGCTAACAGTTGTTGGCGCTTATTTTTTTGCTGGTTGTCATCCCTAATGCTAAGCTGGTACTGCGGCGGTAGGAACATGTTGAAATGATGCTTCAGCTTTGGTTGCCCATGGAGTAGGACCTTTATGTGGTCCACAATGCCTCTCACGCCGACGGCGCTGCAATCAATCCACAAACAATACATCAGCCTATGCATTCAGTTGTGGGTCTGGGGGCGCTTCCATGAGCTTAGCCTAGCGATGGCAATGGCAAGTGTCTTGTTCCGTTGACGGCGTTCACGTGCCTAGGGCTTCCTGGTGGCATGACATCCATAAGGCACTGGAACTGGGGTTTAAACTTATGTGGTATTCATGACACAAGGAATTCAAGGGGAGGCCCTATGGGAGTAGCATCTGGGTGTGCGGCCATGGCAACCACGATGTTGCAAATTGCTAGTGCATTTTTATTAATAGAAGGAAAAAAAAATTAATAAAGGGATCTAATTGACATTTTTTACCTTATTTTTATTTGCTACTGTTACTTTTTGTTTCCTTCTGTTATATACGGTAAACAACCAGAGTGATCAACACTGTTGCTCTACAGGGAAGGACTGATGTCGCACAAGCAGTTCATTCAGGAACTTGAAGATGACGTTTCACCAGTTGAAGCTCAAAGCAGGTGTGTGTGCGCTAGATCTCCCTCTTTTTACTGTAGATTTTTGGCAGGCATATATTTCTACTGCAAACAAAATTTCTCCCTTTTAATCAGAGAATCATTTCTGCTGTGTGCGCTGCACTTTTTTTTTATAGTTGATTGATCTGAAATGCACATTTGTGCTGTATGTGGTACACTTTTTCTATGGCTGATGTGAAATGCAATTTGACGCTTTTTAGTTCATCCTATTTATTTATAGATATGAGGAGTACAAGTCAGAGTACATCACAACTCAGAAGAAAGCATACTTTGATCTCCATAAGGATGAAGATTGGTAATGGTTCTTTATATTACAACAATGTGATATATCATCTTATCTTCTTCAATAACTTTTAAATTTCCATCTCTTTCTTGTAGGTTAAGAAATAAGTACCATCCTACAAACCTTGAAAATGTCATTGAAAGGTTTACTACTTTCTTAGTCTATTTCTGCCATCTTCATGATATTCTGCCATTTTTGCAATATTTTTTTTTTTATGCCATCTTAGCTATCACTATCGTCTATTCAAACAGAAGGAATGAACTGGCAAGAACTACTGCAAATGATTTCTTCCTTCAATTGCAAAGTGGAAGTCTAGACACGTGAGATGCTCTCCTCTCTCTCTCTCTCTCTCTCTCTCTCTCTCTCTCACACACACACACACACACACACACACACACGCTACAAGACACACACACACACGCACACACACACTGCGCACACACACACTGCACACACACACACACACACTCTTTTACCACGGCACACAATGACTCTCTCTCTCTCACACACACACACACACATGAACACAACACATACACGCACAAATGGCTGTATCTCTCACACACATGCATGCCCACATGCAGTCATTAAGAGTGTGTATTAATTAATTATTATACTTATTTTTGTACTGTACAGAGGTCCAGGTTTGACTGGTTCGGCAATTAACAAAACAGGAAATAGTAGCAGTAAAAATCTAGATGCTGTGGAAGGGGATGGTAAAAAGGGGAAACTTGGAAAGGGTGCTGATGATTCAGATTATGCTGCTCCCAAGGCTCACCCAGTTAGTTCTGAGGTTCGTCGAATTCGAATTGACATTGAGCAAGCTCAAGCTCTCATTTGTAAACTTGATTCTGAGAAGGCTATTGAAAACAATGTTCTCTCAAGTAGTGACCATGAAAAATCAGACAGGGATAAGTCACATGGTTCAATGGGACCAATTGTTATAATGAGGATCATCTACTGTGAAGGGTCTTGAGGGTGCTGAGTTGCTGGACACTCTTGTTACTTATTTATGGCGTATCCATGGCGTGGATTATTATGGTATGTCTGAGACAAATGAACCTAAAGGCCTAAGGCATGTGAAAGCTGATGCGAGGACATATAATGGGGCTAGCTCAAATGGCACCGAATGGGAGAATAAACTTGATTCATTCTGGCAAGACAGAATTCAAGGTCAGGATCCATTAGAAATGTTGAAAGCAAAGGAGAAGATTGATGGAGCTGCTACTGAAGTTTTGGATCCATATGTGAGGAAAATAAGGGATGAGAAGTATGGGTGGAAATATGGATGTGGAGCCAAGGGCTGCACAAAACTTTTCCATGCTGCTGAGTTTGTCCAGAAGCATCTTAAACTGAAGCATGCAGACTTGGTGGTTGATCTAACTTCAAAAGCGAGAGAGGATATTTACTTTGAGAACTATATGAAGTATGTTTCTGCAATCTATTCTTTTTAATTATTAAGCTAGCTAGGTTTTAAAATTGCAAGATGATTATGAGAAATTTTATCTCGAATGCAGTGACCCAAAGGCCTGGTGGTACACCTATCATGCAGCAACCTGCTCCGGTAAGCCTCGTCACTAAGTTTGTACTCACTTGCAAATTGGTGGCATTGTTGTCTAACTGTTTGTACTGATCAATGTTCAGAGGGGAAAAGGCAGACAAAGACCACCAATAGAGAGTCGGCTGAGGGATGAGCGTGGTAATCATAGGTTTGACCGGAATGTTGATTCACCAACCCATGATGGGTCTAGTGAAAATCCCGACGATCCTCTTTATGATTCTTTTGGTGATCCAATTATGCATGGTGCCTTCCCTCCAGATATTCCTGCTCCTCCGGTTCTAATGCCTGTGCCTGGTGCTGGGTAAGTCTGGAACTTCTGCTGGCTGATTTTGAAATTTGAATGATCAACGATGTACTCATTCAGTTCATCTCCTTGCAGTCCGCCGGACCGTTTATTCCTGCACCACCGAAGTTGCCATGCATATGTTGAGGGATCAGGGTGCGCCACCTCCTTTTGAGCCAACTGGAGGTCCACATCCTAGGAAATCAGGGAGGGGTGTTGGTCCCCCAATGCGTGGTCCAGCCCCAATCTTTACTGCTCCTCCGCCTCACCAGATGCATGACCCTCGTAGAATACGAAGGTTTGTATTGTTTTATATCTCAAGTCACTTTGCAGTTTGCACTGTGTTTCTCAGAAAGTCGTCACTCTGTAAGTAAAAACAATTCATTTCTAACATTCCTGAGACTTAAAAAATAATTCATTTCCAACATTCCTGAGACTAACAGTAAGACATGACATGGCATGCATAACTGATTATCTGTTGAGTGTTGCCAATTTAACTTTGGTATCACTATATTTTACATTTCACTTGATTTGTATAATGGGGCATATTTCTCATCAGTCTTACCAAATTTAAACAATTGACTGTAGAATTTAAGCTGATCGGCTTATTGAAACTCCTGCTTGCTGCCGGTGGGTTATTTATTATTTGTGCACCCTGAAAAATGTCCTAGCTGAAGAATGGTCTGATTATGGAACTCTTATCTGCAGTCCAAGTCGTTTTCAGCCATGTTTTAGTACACCCAGATTATGCTTGACTAGGATATACGTCTTTCCAGATACTAGTAATGCAAATTTTGTGCTTTGAATAAGCAGCATTATGCAGTGGATTTGGATACCTGTTGATGTGAACTATCAATTTCCAAAACGTATTCCCAATGCATAATCATTTGGTGTTTTTGGTACAACCTTTCACCAGTTTTGACCTTACCGTGCTTGCAGCTACCAAGACCTCGATGCTCCTGAGGACGAGGTGACTGTCATGGACTACCGAAGCTTGTAGACTAACTCCACTTGATGTGCCTCCAGATACTTGTAGGTAACATTATAGTGCGAAAACAAACAATAGAATCACCGCAGGCAGAGGAACCCCAGCAGGCATTTGTGTGTCAACTCAGCTGTCAGCTTCTTAGTGTTTGTAAAATGAAACACAGGAAGTACATTACCCCCCACACCATTAAACAAGGTGTTGTTACCTCAGTTTGTGCAATGTGAAAGATTTTTCATCTATGTTCCTTCTCCTTGGAGACAATCTTCTAGATGGCTGGATACAAGTAATCTCTGTATGTATCCTTATTACCTAGAGTATTTTTGTTTTTGTCAGCCCTTGCCTAATAGGGGTCACATTGTCAGCCCTTTGTGTGCATGTGTTATGCTCACCACTGCACATGCAAATGGCAAGTGGGTCGGCATGTGTTGCCGTCTGGCTTGTGCTCAGTTTATATTATTTGTGGCTGGCTGTTCCCAGAAGTTCTTCCCCGTGAACGTGATCCGTGGGAGCTGGCAAGCATGTTGGTCCAGCTCGTGGACGGAAACTGTTTGGAAGCTCCGTCCCTGGACCTGGACGGAGTGCGCTCGATGGCTGGATCCCCGATCTGGTCCAGTCTGTCTGTATCTGCTGACCCAATCTGGACAACATGCGGAAACACACTGCCGAGTCAGCACTGCTGACTGCGATCGCAGGGTTTCGCGCGCGAAAAACCCTGAGAAGGATCGACCCGGCGTGCCGCTTCCTTGCTGGCTGGCTTGCTGGCGGCGGCAGCCGGCGGTGGTCGCTGTCGGCCACCTGCCACCACAGCCGGAGCCGGACGGAGCTCTCGCTCTCCTGCCCGGCGTGCAAGCAAAGCCCTGACGCGTGAGGAGGTGGACTGCGAGTACTATGATTGGGTGGCAGGGCGCTGTAGGAGCGGAGCAGGAGTTGCGGCAAAGTGAGAGGCACGCAACGTGGACCGGACCGGAGCGGGATCCTGGACGGATCACAAATTGGATCCAATAATGTGCCTATCGTATGACCGTATGATGCTGCTGCTTCCTCAGCATTCCTTGTGTCGACTGGCCGATCGTGATATATGGCATATGTGGTTGTTGCCGGTGCATGTAAATTTTTTCTTTTGTTTGTTTTTGTTATATAGCTACTTGCGAGAGATATTTCCTAAGGGCATGAAGAACCCATAGACGAGATCTATATTTATGGGCTCGAATTTATCGTCTGAACATGTATAAAAGAAATGTCATACAACTTCATAGACGAGATATTGTCTCTAAACTATTTAATGTACACGCATCTTTGGATTGGTGGTGAAGACGCTTCAAGTTGGCGCTCTTGTACAACGCAAGACGAAGTCGTCTCTAAATATTGGAGCACGAGGCCAGATCGTCCCTTCACGAAGAGACGAGGCTCAGCCGTCCTCTAAGTATTGATAGAAGGTTTTGTGAAAAACAAATTCTTAGAGACAGGGTGAAAAGACATGTTGTACATGCCCACGATACTAAGACATGACAAAAGTATCCATGTATGGTTCGCATCTATCATCGAATTGTATGCCCATGCTTCAGTATCCATTTTCGGGTCTCATAAGAATCCATCGATATTACTCTCTCCATCCCAAATTCTAAGTCATTCCAATAAACATCTAAGTTTGACAAAATTTATACGATAAGATAATAACTTTTAAGATGTCAACTAAGTATCATTAGATTTATCATTAATTATATTTTCATAGTATACCTATTTGTATCACAATTTTTATAATTTTCTCTATAACTTTGATCAAACTTGAAATGATTTAACTCTCTAAGATTCATAGGATGACTTATAATTTAGGATATAGGTAGTAAAGAGTAAAAAATATATTAAGAAAAACAAAAAAATTATAATTTTGAACAGAGAGAATATATTGTAAAAAGGACACTTTTGTCTTGACAACTACCATTACCATGTACTCTCACAAAACATAGTATATTGCTTAAAAAAAAAGGAGGGTATTATAGATATTATTATCCACCTTTTAACAAATGGATCTAGCTAAGTTACCTTGCTAATTTAAGTTATTAACCATCAGGTACCTAATTATTAGTTACCAACAGATCCAAGGTTCGGTTTAGATCAATAGAGCTAACTAGTTAGTTGATAATAATTATCTCCTTTAAATCCAACAGATCTAGCTAAATATATAGTTTAAGTAACTATTAATTATAAATATACCCGACAAACAATTATCTCACTAGGTAGTTATTAACATTAATAATAATAACAAGTAGTAGCACTAAATTAATTTCTATCTGACCTTTAATTTAATTTAATTTCCGTTTCGGTTTGAAACCGGTCAGCTAAACCCGCCGCGCCAAGCTCAAGTAACCGCGCTCCGATCCGATCCGATCGTTACTTCCCGCCGGACTCGGACCACTGACTGGTGGGCCACCTTCACGTCTGTGACGATCTTCCCAGCCCAGGCCATGCGCGGGCCCATGTGGCAGCGTAATGCGCCCCAAGAAGCTTCGAGGAAGCTTCATGGCCGCAACCGCCTCGAGAACAAGTCCCCATTCCCGACCGCAAAAGCGGGCCGAGGAAGAAGAGAACAAAACGAAACCCGAAGCTTTTTTTTTCCCTTCCTGCCCCCTGGATATTCAGAGGGAGTCAGAGAGAGGGAGAGGGAGAGAGCGAGGAGAGAGGCGGAGCGGCGACGGCGAGGCAGCTGGCTGTGTGTGTGTGTGTGTGAGCCGCGACTGGGTTCCCCACTTGGCGTTCCCGGCGACCTCGTGGTGACGTCTGTGTGGCGCGCAGGAGTGGGTTGCGCTCGCCGGTCTCTCGGTGTCGTCTCTCCTGCGAAGGTGCCCCTGGCTGCCGGGGTGGTCTGATCGGGCATGGCGGAGGGGAGTTCGCCGCCGCCGCCGGAGATCCGCTCGCCGGAGGAGCGGGCCGCGGTGGAGGACGCCGCCGAGGCTGAGGCTGTGACTGAGGCGGAGGAGGAGGTCTTCGACGACGCCTTCGATATACCCCACAAGAACGCGCCGCATGACCGGTTGCGCCGGTGGAGGGTACGCGATCGATCGTCTCCCTCCTTTGACTCTGTTTCCTTCGGATTTGGATCTTCGGTTGGCCGGTGTGTGTCCGGGATCTGGGTTTGTGTTGTCGGTGTGGTTTCCCTTCGATGTGGAGATTATCAGTGACGTACGCCGTACTCTGATTGTTAAGTTTGCGCGTGCTCGGAGAATAAAATAAGTAGGTATCCAATGTAGGCATGATCGTGACTGGAGTGTGGAGTGTGGAGTGTGGTTGTGGAGGTGCCATTTCGATTTTCGAGGCTCCAAGCGTGGGCATTCTACACGATTCTCTGTGCCTCTTGTAGAAAAGAGGAATTGTGAATGTATGACGAGCATTTTCCTACTGAAGAATTATGCTCCATTGAAATGTTCCGATGCTTTTCTGATTCTGATTCGGGGTTTCAGCAGCCTCTTTCTCCTCCTAAATCCTAATGACATTGTACTTCTTTTCTTTCTATATTTTTACAAAGGCATTGTGGATTGTGGTCCGTTTGCTGACAAGCACACACAGTACCTGATCCTCCTGCTACTGTGTGCATGTTGATGCTCTTATACATTAATAATTATCTCCTTTAAATCCAAACATTGATGCATATATCCAAACCCTGTAGATGTGCTGAGAGATTATTAAAAGAAACATCAATTTTATGACAACGAGATACTAGTTGTTCCACTTATTATTACTTATTAATAAGTCTAAGTTGCTTATGTGGCGTTTGTCATGGTAAAGCTGAAGTGGCCTTTACGATACAGAAGTTTGCTGTGTATAGTGAATGGACACATGTTTCCAGTATTGAGTTCTGACAAGTATGGTTATTCTCTTCATTTCAGCAAGCTGCTCTTGTTCTTAATGCTTCACGACGTTTTAGATATACTCTTGACCTTAAAAAAGGAGGCAGAGAAAGAGATTATAAGAAGGAAGATCCGGGCCCATGCGCAAGTTATTCGGGTACTGCGTCATTTTCTTACTGAGATATTGTATTCTTTTTTTTTTGGTCCATTTCATTTTTTTGTATTCTGAATTTGTATTCTCCAGGCAGCATTTCTATTCAAAGAAGCTGGCCAAAAAGATACCAGCGGTATGACTGCTACTTCATATTGTTATTTTAACCTCTATTTTAGTGCCCATTTTCACAGAAACATGTTTACTATTGTGCCATCAGTTATCATTCCATCCTTTAAAGGCTAGTGACAAAAAGGACAATGAATTATGTATTCATTGTTCCTTTGTAAATAATATAATTTTTCTTTGTAGCAATGTGCCTGAGAGCGCAGTTCTATATAATAATATAAACAATAATAATGTGGTAATGCACTTGGATTACAATAACAGTCATAATAATTTGTTTCACTAGTTTGCCCTTTCACTGTATTTCCTTCAAAACATTTTGTTCTTTAAAGTTGTACATTATTATGTTAAACTTCATCCGATTCGTCTATAAAATCCAGGCTGCCACTTTTACCATAAATTAGCTATCTGTATAGTATATTTCCTGATGTTATATCTGCTTGGAAGTTTACTGCTGCTCTGCCAAGTTATACTTCCGATTATTTCTTATGTTTTTCTTTATGCTTGTTTTACATACCATTTATTTATGTTCTTGTGTTATGTTTAATGTCCTTGCACGAAGCAGAAGCTTATACTGGTATAAATGTTGCAACGACCTCTCGCAGTTTTTCCAATTGAACTGGAAAAGCTTAATACATTAAACAGGGATCAGGAAAATGTTCTTCTTCAAGAAATTGGAGGAGTAAGATAATGCTGACCTTTATTATCACTTCTTTTGGTCAACCTTTTCATGTTAAGCTTTTTTGTCACTAATTTATGTCCATCTGATCAGGTTAGGGGACTGTCAGATTTGTTGAAGAGTAATTTAGAGAAAGGAATTAGTCCACATGATGATGAATTGTTACAAAGGAGAAATGTCTATGGATCAAATACATATCCACGCAAGAAGACTAAAAACATACTGGTATTTTATAAGCACACATAAGACATAAGATCATATATATTTTCAAGCATTGCAAATAATCACCTCCGTTACTACTTCCTACTATTAACACAGTGGTTGCAATTTCCTAGTGTTACACATATTTTTTCTTTTCTTTTCCTTTTGTTTTTCAGCCTTTTGTCAGACTTGTGTCTTTATGTTTCTCTGCTCAAAATTTCTGCTACTTTGATTGAAATCATGTCTCCCTTTTGCCACTGGAGGAATCTGGACCACATTTCAATGAGATAGCTCACTGGCAGAAAGTAGGGAAAATTTGAAAGAGAGATATTTTTCAAAAAAAAAAAAAAATGAAAGAGAGAAAATTTCAAAAGCAACGAAAATGTGAAATAAATCCTTAAATTAGTGAAGACATTTTTAATTGTAAAAATCTCGTTGCTTCAAATCTGTACAATTTCAAAATTTAACTCTATTATCTTTGATTCACAGCGTTTTGTATTTGAAGCATGCCAAGATTTAACTCTTGTCATTCTGATGGTAGCTGCTGCTATATCACTGACATTGGGTATGACCACAGAGGTATTGTGTTTGCATTTTTTATCACTCTTATGTTGTGAACTAAAAGTCCTGTTGTCCTTTATATACATATTACCTTACCTTTTCTTTTCTTTACCATTATTCATTCAGGGTGTTGATGAAGGATGGTATGATGGTGGAAGCATCTTTTTAGCTGTTTTCCTTGTGATCCTTGTTACTGGTAATGGGTTTGGATTACAAGTAAACTTGTTTTCAGTAGCAATGACCTATTTCTAATATTTGTCAAATCATCATATCTCCAGCGACAAGTGATTATAGACAATCTCTACAGTTTCGACATCTGAATGAGGAGAAACAGAACATACAAGTGGAGGTGAGTTTAGCCATGCCACGTGTGAACTCCCATTCATTTAGCTATATTTCTGATTTGCTATCTCTATTGGTTAGGTTGTTAGAGGTGGTAAAAGATTTGGAACTTCAATCTTTGACCTTGTTGTTGGCGATGTGGTTCCTCTCAAAATTGGTGATCAAGTAAGATGGTATATTAATTTTTCAACTGCTATTTTCATTTTTTGTGTAGAATCATCTGCTTATCGTTTTTTTCACCTCCAGGTTCCTGCTGATGGTGTCCTGATATCTGGCCATTCTCTTGCAATAGATGAATCAAGTATGACTGGAGAGTCAAGAGTTGTAAGTTTATCAAAAAGAGCCATTTGCTGTTCCCAAATTTGTGTTTATTGGATTTTCATTATTGGGTGTTATTTTAGGTACACAAGGATCAAAAAGGCGCCATTCTTGATGTCTGGTTGCAAAGTTGCAGATGGCTATGGTTCTATGTTGGTGAGTCCAGCAATCTCAAGCATTTCGACAACATCTAGAACTGAGAACCCTTGTTTTCCATGTCACTGTGCTCCATAGGATTTCCTTATTATCATTTTGATATTTTATTTTTCATGGCTAACTAACTATAACTTCTTATACACTTTGCTTATCAATTTAAGGTAACAGGGGTGGGTATAAATACTGAATGGGGTCAGTTGATGGCTAACCTTTCAGAAGATAATGGCGAAGAAACACCATTACAGGTTATTCTTTGTAAGGATAGTGCAAATTCTTGAATGGACAAATACTTAAGCCTCTCTTTTGTTTATGCTTTCACCCTTTTTAGGTTCGCTTGAATGGTGTTGCAACTTTTATTGGCTTGGTAGGCTTGTCTGTAGCTGGTGCAGTACTTGTTGTGCTTTGGATAAGGTATTTTATTTTTACTTAATATTGCTACTAACAAAAATGTACCCCTCTCTCTCGCTCTGACTGATTTTGAAACCAACTTCAGATATTTTACTGGACATACTGAGAATCCTGATGGGACAACTCAATTTGTTGCTGGAACTACTGGTTTGAAGCAAGGATTTATGGGGGCAATTAGAATTTTGACTATTGCTGTATGTAATCCTAATGTTGTTAACATAAAAAGTATAAAACTAGTACCATGAACAGATTTTAAATGGTTCTTCTCATGTTTATCCACAGGTGACCATTGTAGTTGTCGCTGTGCCTGAGGGACTCCCATTGGCAGTAACACTGACGTATGAATTCTTATGTAAATTTCATTAACTTTTCAGGTAAATGACTATCTGCATTTTTTTTCAGGCTTGCATATTCCATGAAAAAGATGATGCGAGACAAAGCTCTGGTAATAAAAAAAATGTTTATGCATATATTTATATATAAAAAAAAAGATACGACAGGAGGACAAATATGATTTGATTTTGTTTCATTTAAATAGGTGAGGCGGCTCTCGTCATGTGAAACAATGGGATCAGCTACTACAATATGCAGTGATAAGACAGGAACCCTTACATTGAATAAGGTTTGTTGAGTCATTTACCAGCCCATTTTGCCATTTAAATTGTTTCACGATATATTCCCAAGATGTTATTCTGACATAATGCTTGTTCAGGACTTTATGTCAAATGAATTCTCTCAGACAAGCATATGCTCTGATATTTGTGCTTTAGTTGTGACATTTAATAATTTCTGGCATCACAATTTGTTTGTAACTCATATGAATTGAGCCTGCAGATGACAGTCGTGGAAGCATATTTTGCTGGAACAAAAAAATTGGATCCATGCGATAATGTTGGCCAGATGTCGGACAGTGCAGCATCACTAATTATTGAAGGAATTGCACAGAACACAACAGGAACTGTATTTCTGCCAGAGGTACAAAAAGGTTTCCTGTTTATTCCAGATATCATTTTTGGAAACTCAATACTAGATTCCGTAGTTCATAGTATCACTGATTCAGTGTCCAAAAAGGATCTGCTAATGATTTCTCAACTAAACCAACTAAAGAAAAATTGAATTGAGTCTCAAGCACAATCTTTTTAATAGTGTGAAACGTGGAGGGATCAAGCTCATCAGCAGTTTAAGATCGAAACAGCCAGATTACGCCCTTAACACACAGGACACATGAACTGGGTATCCTCCTGGAAGCAGTCTAAGGGGACTATTAATAATCATCCATAGTACTCGTCTTATCAATCAACAAATTGCCATGTTCGACAAATGTTCATCCATTCTTTTTCTTTATACAGGATGGGGAGCAGCTGAACTTACAGGTTAAGCCTACTGAAAAGGCCATTCTTTCTTGGGGCCTTAAGGTATTATTATTTCTGATTTACTCTTCAGTATTTCTACAAGTCCTTTTTCTGTTGACTTGACTTTCCACCTTCACAGATAGGGATGGATTTCCACGACGTGAGGACAAAATCTTCAATTATTCATGTTTTTCCATTTAACTCGAGAAGAAACGTGGCGCTGTTGCAGTACAGGTACTACATAGTGTTATGTATATGAAACCTTAATGCAACTAATGTGTGTCTGAGAATCTTTTTTTAATCTTTTTGACTCATCTTCTTATCGGCAGCTTATATTTAGGAATTCCTGGTACCATGTAACACTTTTTAGTTGTAGTGGGGACATAAAATAATGTAACATTCGTGCCTGAATTATCCTATTGCTTTTTACTTTTTTTTTTTTTTTTGCATTTTCTATATTTGAAATAAAATTTATTTCATAATTAATTGAATTTCTGTTGGGAGTTGATGTCATCAAAGTTTTAACACTTACAAATAACATGTCCTATCTGTCAGCGGGCTGATGCTGTCTTCTGATTGTCTTGCTGTTGGATTGGAACAAATACCTGCCAAATGATTGCCACTTACCATCTTGCTACTAATTGTAATTTGTAAACAACTTCTGCATGTGTTTCAAGCATTTATTTTTTTGAAAAAACCCAAGCAGAAGAGCTGCCGATTATATTAGAAAGAGGAAAAAAAACCCAGATTGAGCAGTACAACAAAGTAATGATAGCAACTACGACAACCCCTAGAGGGGCAAGATTTCGAGCATAGTTTCACTAGTGTTATACTTCCTCTGTTCCAAATTATAAGTCGCTTTGACTTTTTTTTGGTACATCCATTTTGCTACGCATCTAGATATATAGCAAATGGATGAATCAAAAAAGTCAAAGCAGCTTATAATTTGGAACGAATGGAGTACTTCTAAATTAGCCAGTTTTGGGACACCCCTCTGCTTAAAAAAGGATTTCTGCTTACTAGCCAATTGCCTCCACGGTTTTAATCATTATATTCCATTGCCATTTTCTTATCATTCTTGGATCAGGACAGAATTCCATAATCTTGTCTTTTGATATGCAAAGATTTTGTAAGTGTTTGTCCAGTGACTTCCTTTATCCTGATGAAAATATTTGTGCCATACTGTATCTTATCTTGATATGGCTAGTGTTATCTTGGTGTCTGATTCCTGGAATTTTAGTCAGATGATGGTGTTCACATCCACTGGAAAGGTGCAGCTGAAATAGTGTTATCATCTTGCAAAAACTGGCTTTCTGTCGACGGCTCGGTTCAGGCAATGAGTAGTGAGAAGGTAATACCATCTCCTAGCTTTTGGTTGGTTAATCTAAGACTCACTTGACTTTTTAAAATGTTTGTTTCTGTGAGACCCACTTGGACTTTTAATATTTGCAGCATGATGAATTCAAGAAATCAATTGAAGACATGGCAGCTAATTCATTGCGCTGTGTTGCTTTTTGCATTCCGTACCTTTGACATTGAAATGATCCCAGAGGAAGACATAGCAAGCTGGGAGTTGCCTGAGGATGACCTGACCCTGCTTGGCATCATAGGAATAAAGGTTGATTGCTGTTATTGTGGACTCGTTTTTTTGTTCGAATGTGTCTGTGTTTTACGCATACTAGGGAGTCAAGTTAATTGTTCAAACACTTGAGCATAGGACAGTACTGTGTATTTTGTTGTCTACTTTCTTGTGTCATGAGCATGCCTTAGATTTATTTTAATGGAGGAAAAAACAGTATGCATAATTAGGCACAATCCCTTATGGCCTGACTGGCATGTGTACTATTATTGACCAGTGCATCTTCATATGATTTATTTTGCCATATCTGTGAGCTTTGCATCATAATACCTCCTGTTTAGTCTCCCCATGCATATGCTTTTAAGCAAAATTGATAATAGCACTCAACAACTTGTTTCTCCTGTAGGACCCCTGTCGCCCAGGTGTAAGGGATGCTGTACGACTGTGCACCACTGCAGGTGTTAAGGTTTGTGTTACTTGTATTGTTTTTATTCTTCCTGCATCACATTTCGTGCAGTCTTAGGATGACCTAGGATTTTTAGCGTTTTAATATTCAGAAAGCAAATAAAATGGTAGTGACAGGAACTAATATTAACAGGAGGAAAGGATCCAAGTCTAATAGAAGTTCAAAAACAGCAGCAGAAAAATGGATTACAATATGTTGTCTACCATATTTGAGCATGAAGAAATTGTTAGCCTTTTTGTCCTATGGCAAATAACTTCTTAAAATCCCTTGTTCATTCTTATGGTAGCTTACACATTATTGAACACCATGTAATTGCTTATTAACCAAATACTGTGCACTAGATTATGTACATCTTTCGAGTCATTGATGTATCTTGTTCTGTTACTATGTGGATAGACTTTCTATTTCTTTCTTTCTTTTCTTTCTTTCAAGAATGCATGCATTTTTTTGGATAATATTGAAACATGCATGTATTCTATTATTGATAACCATAGTGTCTGTAATTCAGGTGCGCATGGTTACTGGGGATAATATTGAAACAGCTAAAGCTATAGCTCTGGAGTGTGGAATACTAGATGCAAATAGTGTTATTTCAGAGCCAGTTGTAATTGAGGGAAAAGTGTTCCGTGAGATGTCTGAAAGTGCAAGAGGAGATGCCGCTGACAAGATAATTGTAACTCTCTCTCTCTGTCTCTCTCTCTCTAAGTTGTTTGGTGCTTTCTTTTACTTTGCCAATGCTATCTGTCATTCTAGCCTTTGTCCTCTGGAGCATTTTTCAAGTCCTTTCATTCTTTTCCATGCCATAGAGCTAATTAACTTGTTTTAGGTGATGGGGAGGTCCTCGCCAAATGATAAACTTTTGCTTGTCCAAGCTTTAAAAAGAAAAGGCCATGTTGTAGCTGTTACTGGTGATGGCACAAATGATGCCCCTGCATTGCACGAGGTGACATGTTCAGCTCAAAACATTGATGAGCCAAAGCATATTGCATTTTTGTACAATGATGGGCTTACCATTTCTGATTGCTGCCTTGCTTCTTGATTTGTTGTCTAGGCCGATATAGGTCTTTCAATGGGCATTTCAGGGACAGAAGTCGCTAAAGAAAGCTCTGACATTATAATCTTGGATGATGACTTCACGTCAGTTGTCAAGGTTTGTTTGGTAGAATTATACAAGAGGACTTGACTGTGCTCGGCACTGATTTGCTTTCCTTGTAAAAATAATTCCACTTGTTCAGAGTTCACACATTCAAGTCCTGAACATAGCAAACATGCATGAATCCTTGTTCGATGTGCATTTCTAGGCTATAATTCTTATTGCGGAAGTGTATCTGGTGAGATTTTGGTTAGAATTTATGGATTTGTACATCCTCTTTCAGGTTGTTCGTTGGGGACGATCTGTCTACGCTAATATTCAGAAATTCATTCAGTTCCAGCTCACTGTCAATGTTGCTGCACTCGTGATTAATGTGGTTGCTGCTGTGTCCTCTGGTGACGTGCCCCTAAATGCTGTTGAGGTTGGGACAATTTTCCTCCTTTTTCGACTGCTGCCACTGTTGCTTCTACATTGAAGCAGTTAGTTGTCATGTAGCATGAAACGTCTGCTGAATTTTAATATTATGTGTAAGAATATATATATGAAATTTTAAATCTTTTAGGTAAATACATTTTAAAAAATATTTCTGGTAAACAATTTGTATAGAACTTGAGACATAGCTTAACAACGACGCAGCATTTTACCTGAGACACATGTATTTCCAGGCTGTTTCTCATCAGTATCATATACTTTGTTCTTTCAATTTCAGCTTCTCTGGGTGAACCTTATCATGGACACACTTGGAGCTCTTGCATTGGCAACCGAGCCTCCAACAGACAACCTTATGAAGAGAAATCCTGTTGGTCGAAGGCATGTACAATGATCCAAATTCCCTTGACAACATTGTGTCCAATATGCTTGAATTTTTGAAATATTTTACCCATACTTTTCTACTGCAGGGAACCTCTTGTTACAAATATTATGTGGAGAAACTTGTTAGTTCAGGTTAGTATCCTTCATTATAATACTGGATTCTGTTTAAAATTCTTTCTTATTCTGATATGTTTGGTACAGGCCCTTTACCAAGTAGCAATTCTTCTGATTTTCGATTTTGCTGGAGTAAGGATTCTGCGCCTGCAGAATGAAAGCCGATCTGACGCTGAGAAGATAACGAATACCTTCATCTTTAACACATTTGTATTTTGCCAGGTGGAATATTTGTTCTTCAATAATTCGAGAAGCATAACATAACATTACTGCAGACAAGTCTTGTTTCACCTTAAACAAATACATACTAACATTGGATTATTCTCAAAAAGAAAGGAATCAATGTTGAATTGACTATTGGTATTAATTTCACAAAAGGGGCTAGTGTGTTCTGTAGCCTTGATACTACACTGATATTTTCCTTCGAGTAAGCACTTGTTATAAGCTATTCATTGGTTTTACCATAGTGAAGTTATAAGCTATTCATTGCTTGACCATAGTCAAGTTTCAGGTATGCCATAAGTTATATGGAAGGTTATATGCTTCACCTGGAATGTTTTGATCAATTTTCAGCGACTTGCTAGTTTTTCTTTGCATTTTTTTTTCAGTAATTTATTGTGTCCATCTTTAACCTCCTAGAATCTAGGCCCTTGAGTGACCATACATAGCCTGCTGTCTTGTTTGTACGAAATTGAACCATACCAGAGTGGATTTGCCATGAAAAAAAAATACTTATAATTTCTTACCTCGCGCCAACTCCATGTACATCTGGAACAAAGGCTTCAATTAACTTGGATGTTTACTTTTATGCCAGATCTTCAACGAGTTCAATGCGCGAAAAACCCGAGGAGAAGAATGTCTTCAAAGGGGTAACAAAGAATCACCTATTCATGGGAATAATCGGTATAACAACAGTATTTCAGGTAACAGACAATATAGATTCTCTACATTGGTATGACCTCTGTCCATGGTTACAAAGTTCTCGTCTTTGGCAGATACTGATAATTGAGTTCCTGGGGAAGTTCTTCAAAATAGTGAGGCTTGATTGGAGACTATGGTTGGTTTCGTTGCTATTGGCCTTGTGGGGTATGCACTTCAGAATTTGGCGACCTATTATGGTTCCATAAACCTTTTTAATCCTTTGAATGCATCACATCTTTATGCACTTGCTTATCATCTTGAGTTGATCATTGCGTATATGAACCCTGACAAGTCACTTTTTCCATGGAACCCCCCTTTTATTTGTAAAACTGAATGTGAAGTCTTGTTTCGATGTCAGTTTTGGTGTGACTGCTGACGTCTTTCCTTCGTTTGATGTTTCCAGTTGGCCCCTGGCTTATCTGGGTAAATTTATTCCTGTGCCCGCAAGACCCTTCCCAGACTATTTCAAGCCCCGATGTTGTCGGAAACCATCACGGCGAGGTGAGTCTTCAATGAAGTTGACCTTGATCCTTCTTCCTTTTTTTTTTGTTCCTAAACTCAGAAATTAAACGGTAATGCAGACGAGGAGGGTGGACAGTCCTAAGGTGCAACGAGTGGGCAGTGTAAATAGGCATGTGATATGAAATGGAGATAAATTGCACTGATTGGTTCCATGGCAGCAGCATCTTGGGAATGTACTTATGGATATGGTAGCTAGTCGATCGGCCTCGTAGTTTTCTTCTTAGAAGTAGTGGGGAAAAAGTATACAGAACTTGCGATGTACGTAGCATCAATTTTTTTGCCTGGCGATATGATCTGACTGTAAATTTGTAAATGTTTATCGACTACAAGATCTTCCCATTTTTCCATCCACCTGTTCTACGGAACGTTTTTTCTATATGAAAATAAAGTCAAAGGAACAGGTCTAAAACAATCTAATCTTTTTTTTTTTTTCCTGAAGTGCAGTATAGTCACAGACCCTTATACATACACATATCCATCTCTATATAAAAAAAACCTACCTTTATGACCATCTTCGAATAATTGAGTCTTAGATGGCCGGTAAATCTTGGCATTGATGAAGTCATTACTTGTGTCTTGTTAACGGATATACTGTCTATATCACTAAAAGAATAATGCGGTGTCTTTTTGTCGATAGCTACATCATTTACCACTGAAGGAACAATGATGTAAATCCTCGAACAAATCTAATAATACTAGAGCTAAATCTAGAATAAAAGCTAATAATTAAAATCTGAGCATTTGCGTTAAGTCGGATTTAAACTTGGGTAAACAAGTTTCACCATAACCCAACTAGGGTGAGCTATGTTCAGTTCGCTCAAACGATCTAATAATCTATATATGCCCACGGATTCCTTTCCCTCCACCAAAGCGAATCCTCCCCACCCCCACCCATCCTCCGCCGCCGCCGGGGATTTGCTTTCCCCACCGCTCAATCAGTCGCCCCGGCTGCGAATCGGGTCGTTGGAGTTTCAATTCCGCCCCCGGTATCGGAGATCCTGTCTCTACTCATCGATTCGTCGCTGGCTTTGACTCGATTCACGTTCCCATCTCCGCCTCCACTTCCGCTCACCTCCAAGCAGCAGCAGCGGCTTTTGAATCTTGCAAGTCGTCCACCGCGTCCCCTCGAAGTTCTCGCCATGCCATCACCCCCCCTAGTTCGTCCGCTGGCCACAATGGGGATTCATCGAGCCAACTCCTTACTCTCAGAGCTTCAATTCATCAATACCCACCTCGTCGAGATGCTCATCCATTGCGGTCTCGGCGACCCCTGCCAACCTCAGCTCTCGTAGCGGGGAGGCCCTTTCCGCCCCCGACGTTTTCAACGTCGAACCAACAGCGACGTTCTCACCGGCGCTTGCGTTGGCATCCTCAAGGTTCAACGCGGCGACACGCCGTCTTCCCCATCTCTACGCAAACACGTGTTTGGGTTCGTGGAAGATGTATGCATGCGTACGTGTCCTTTGGGACCGCACTTGTATTATCACCTCTGGGTGATCTTGTAATGATGCTCTTTATATATATAAAGAGTTTTCTTGTCAAAAAAAAAAGAAGGGGAAAAGGATAGGAATATGCATGGTTCAAATCATGTACACTATGGAGTGGTGGAGAGGGAAATCATGGTGAAGCTAGAGCCAAACAGAGGGGATGTGAAGTAGAGTTCAACATTTTGATTTCTAGATGTGGTTTGTGGATTTTTGGTTTCTTAATTGTGTGCCTGTAGGTGAACGATAAGTATATTTTTGTTTAGAAATACTGCCTTTCTGCTATGTTGTATATCTCGAATCCAAGGGTTCTATTGCGCAAAACTTTCAGAACGTGCTTCTCTAAACAAACTTCCTATGTCTCATTTCTTCCACAAATGGTAACACTTAGCACAAGTGATGTTTTTTCTTTGGTTTGTTAAATTGTTTCTGGAGTATATTTTTTTGAAAGAAGTATTGTTTCTTATACTGTTAGAGTAAGTATGTTTTGTGAAAGGGGTAGAAGGGGATGGTGCAAAGGGCATCCATTCTTAGATGCCCTCTCGGACAGCAAGATCATATCCTTTCTTCTATTTTGATTATAAACTTGTCCTTTTAAAGGCAGTGTTTTGATTTTGGATGATTCTTTGCCACTTGAATTCATCCAACACCATTCTTAATTTGTTTCAAATCCTAATCAAGGAAAATGGGAAACTAGTACAATGTGCAAACTGTACTACACATCACACTTTTACGATGTGAAACTGTACTAAGGAAAGGCGCACATTCATTCATCAGGTGTAGTAGACTGCTTTTGTCAGTGCCCACATTCCAATGTGCAAACTGTACCATCACACTTTGCAAGGCCTCACATCATCGTAATGATCAGCTACATTAACTCAAGAATAAAGACTCTCCTTATACAGGTTGCAACAAACTAGGTAGCTAGAAAGCATAATAATATTTGATGTTCAGCCAACAAATACTCAGTGCATAACTGCAATAATATTTATATTATTCATGAAAATCACCAAAACATATATATATAGTCATTTTTTTTTTTCAAGCGCACCATTGGCACGTATTGTATTAAGGGAAGCTAGAGTTTTTTACACGTCGCTCACTTTAGCCAAAACAATTGGCCGAAGTGGACGAAAAGCACACATACAAGAATCACCGCTTGAACGGTGGTGCGGTACGAAATGTACTAATATATATAGTCATTTAGAAGCAAAAATGTTAAGTTGATCATCGTTATTAATACTGCACAAGTTCATCGAGGGTAGCTTGCTGACAAAATTATTTCCTCTTCCATACTGTATTGTCTGCTTGCTTCATTTGTTATCCGTTCAGACAAGTTTTGAATTATAGTTTCATCCTCAGTGGTCCTTGGTGCCGTAATGCATGGAACGATCTCCTTCTTAGATAGCAAGTTTTCTAGTGTCATCTCCACTTCTCTCATTGTAGGCCGGTCTTCTCCCCTTAGTTTAGTACATGCTGATGCTAGTGTAGCTACTTCTTGGACTTCTCCATCTTCATGTTCCATGACTTGAGGATCTATTATGTCAAATAGGTTGCCTTGTAGTAGTAGCTTTTCAAAATGTGAAACAAGACTATCACCGTCATTGGACCTATATAGGAATGGTTTCTTTCTAGTAAGCAATTCTATGAGAAGAACACCAAAACTAAAGACATCACTCTTGTCTGTTAACCGGCCTGTATAATAGTACATAGGATCTAAGTAACCAATGGTCCCTTGAATAGCAGTAGTTATTTCTGTTTGATCAATTGGAATATACCTTGAAGCTCCAAAATCTGATACCTTTGCTGTTAACCTATCGTCAAGAAGTATGTTGGAGGACTTAATATCTCTATGGAATATTGGGATTGAAGTAGATGAGTGTAGATAGGATAGAGCTCTAGCAACTTCAAGCGCAATCCTTAATCGATCAACCCATGGTAGTGATATTGGTCCTTCAACATGGAGATGCTGATAAAGAGTTCCATTTGAGATGAACTCATAAATTAGTAATGGGACTTCTGCCTCAAGGCAACATCCAAATAGTTTCACCACATTTCTATGGTTCACTTGAGAAAGAATAGCAACTTCATTTATGAATTCTCCTATTTCTCTCTGTACTGCAATCCTTGATTTCTTGATTGCCACAACTTGTAGGTCTATAATTCCTTTGAATACTGTACCATGCCCTCCTCCACCAATTACACGTTCTTTGTCAAAATTGTTAGTAGACTTCTCTAGCTCCCTTATTGTAATGATCATTCTTTCTCCAATATCGGCATTATGTGATATTAGTTGCTGCAATAGTAGCCCATGATTTTGTTTGAAAAAATTCTCTCTCATCTTTTTCACCTTTTGAAGTTTAATTCTACGTATTATGAAGGGAGCACCAAGTGCTAGCAAAAGACTTGTTCCACCACCTAATCCTAGCCCGATGCTTAAATCTGAAAAGAGAAAAAACTAGTTGGTCTACATTCATAAATTGGAATCATTACAAACAAGCATTATAGTGTAGGAGCACATGTAACAGTACAATGATAATAATATGGAAAGCAATTAATAGCGGCTTGTCACCTGTGAATGAATTCTTCCTTTGTAATATAATGCACCCATCGTTTGTGTGAGGATTTCCATAAGTTCCATTAGGGCATTGGCATTGAAAACCTCCTGGGAAATTTTGGCAGGTTCCATAGCACGAATGTGCTTCTGGATTGGCACACTCGTCTATGTCTAGATACTAGTAGACAGGCGCGCCTTTGCGCGCCAACATGGAAGAAGATTAGAGGTTGATAAAATTACATGGTACATACATGTAGTGTATAATGATGGAATAAGTAATGGTTGTGTACATATGTAGAGCATACATGAGGAGGAATTAAACATACAGATGAAAAAGTACATACGACATGGTTGGCATAATAGTTGGCCATGGCACTCGTGGTGGAACTACATATTAAACAAATAAGTGGTCACTAAGAAGCAATTCTTTTTCACAGCAGGGTGTGAATTGGAGAGATAATCTGATGTATGCTCAACAATCTGAAAACCGTAAGCTGAAAAAAGTTGAGGAAGGCAACATCAGCAACGATTTTTGTAATGCCCAACAATCTTTTAGTGTACCATGTTAGAGAGATAATCTTGTGTTTTAGTTCTTAATATAATCTTCATATGTATGTGGTTCTAAGGGATGTTTTGGTGAGCCCAAATATTATAGGATTGTCAGATGAAAACTGTAAGCTTAGGTCAAGTTGCAACCATGAGTACATGACAAAGAATCATTGGTTAGAAATCAAAAGTACCTTTCTTGCACTTATAAATGGGCGCTCATCTTGAAAAATGTTCTGCCGATACACTTCACCTGCAAGCAGAAGTAAGTTTTCATGGTAGCTGAATTGAAGAACTTCCTTTATATTTGCTTCACTAAGGCATTGGCCAGTGGGATTTCCTGGATTTATAATCACCATCGCTCGAACCTAAGCATAGCAGGTAAGGGGAAAAAGATCAGAGCCAAATACATACATACATACATATATATATATATATATATATATATATAAAAGAGGCCCCATTTTACATTAGTATTGACTATGTGATCATCAGAGTGGAATACATAAAAATCATCAGAGTGGAATACTTAAAGAAATCATCAGACTGGAATACATAAAGGGGTTTAATTTAACTAAAGGGGTTTAATTTATACATAAGTGTGCATGAGTACGCATGGGAGAAAGTTGAATAAATAATTACTGCTGGCATGACGACAAGGACATGGAAGACTGAGCAGTGGAAATTAACACACAAAGAAAATGGTATGCTAAGCAAAAAGACAGAGAAGTGATTGACAAAAGGCACCGCAGTTTCTCCATGTAACTGTGATCGAGAACACCAGTACTGCAAGGCACAGCATCAGATTCTGCCAGCAATCAACACTCTTGTCAAAATCAACAGGCCCAATCAGGTGCGCCACAGAATTGGCCACTGCTATTAACCTGCAAAAAGAAGTTATAAATTCATTAGTATCTTGAGCACAGTGACCAGCTCTTAGCTAAAAAAAATCATATGGTAACCTGGAGAAAATCTAGCGGTAAAGTGAATAACCATACCGAGGGAATAAAGAAAATAGGTCTTCCTTCTCTCACCTGATGATAACCATCATTTTACTTAATGTCCCTCTGGGGGTGCTGGACCAAACATTAATGTGATCTTCAGTGTAGGATTGTAGTACTTCTCAGAATCAGCTATTCGCAATTTCTTATTTTTGCTCTCAGCTGAAGAGGTCCCCATTTCTTTCTGTGTTTTGGTGGCCCTTGGGCCACGGCTCTGCTCATTCAGATAGTCAAGAGAGCCCTTCTCATTCTTGCTCATTCTTGGAGGCCTTGTTGAAGGTGCCTAATCTGTTGGCTGTGCAAATTTACCACCTTGCTGTAATGCCTTGTATGATCTAGAATTAGGCATGGAGTCCTGATGCTAAAAGAATGCATGCTATTAGTTCGAAAACATAGCTGGCATGTAAAGTGCAGCAAGACTATAATTATTAATCCATTTAGTTATAGAACCATCTTTGGTCCATACACTGACACAATGGAATAATAAGAAAAAGCTAAAATGCAATAAAATGACCACATACCAATTGTAGAAAGCAGGGGTATGTTTCCTTGCTAAGAAAAAAATAGGAACACCACTTGATAGCTCTGGAACTGCAAATGATTCAGAAAAAGGCATGTGAATAATATAGTAAATACAAGACAATCGAAACAGAAATCAAATACAAGAACAAAACTACTAAAAAAGGGTAACGAAGAGGCAATATTTATGGTATTTCCACTACCAAGAAAAAAGCATTTCAAACTATGGCTGCGAGAGAACAGAAACATTAAGAGACATCTTTAGAAAGCACCACTATTTTGAGGCAGCACCATACCTTTTATGGAGAAGAGGGCTGCAAGAACACGCTAACAGTAGTCAGCCTAATGAAGCAGAGGATAAAGGAAACCATCATATTGGTCTGTAAATCCAATGGTAGAGGAAAGATTATGGAAATGGTGCAGAAGCACAAGAAGGCTCATAAAAACCAACAAAGCAATATTTGAAATCAGGTGAACCCCTCCCTTTCTTGAGTACTTGACACACTCAAACCTATAATGGGACAATAAACAATTAAGGCCGGTGCATATAGCATGATCGGAAATGCAGGTCTATTTAGCAAAGGCTAACAGGGAACAAATGTAGGACCATAACCATTTCTATATTCTCCAGCAGCTCTGAGAGTAAAATATGAAGGAAATCAAGTCTACTACTGGAACCCCAAAAGAAATAGTAATCTGTATATGAGAAGAAAGGTTTTTTTAATACTTCTTCTTAACTATAGCACGAGGAAAAGATATGTGCTGTCTCTGAACTAACGTTGCAAACAAATCTAAGAACATTATACATAAACAAACTGCAAGAAGCATAATAATATAAACAATTGATTTATCTGATATACATGCATGTCCATATGGTTGGCAGACTGTATTTGTAGGGGAACAGTTAAATCAATAGCTATTTTTGTTGTTATTGGTTAGTTACTTAGTCTCGTAGGTATATTAGGACAAACACTTCACTCCTTCATGCAGACTGAACTGAGCCTACAGCGGCTTTGGATTCTGAGGTAAAGTTTTTAAAAAATTGATTCAAATAAGCGTGTTCAGTTGTGGATGAACATAGAAACCGAACATAGAACTAAAGTTTTGACTTCTTTGAATAGTTTTGCACATAGCAGAAAGGATCAGATTATGTTAGACACCTGACCATTATGATTGAATCTTAAGAAACCATACACTATGACCAGAAGCACCAAATAAAACAGGAAACTAAGATTATGTTGTCTATAATAAATGATTTCACTGACAAGGTAAAAATATGAACACTGTAAGGTAGTTGTCAATTCAGAGCATATAGACAAGAAAGGATGGGACCTACATAGTTTCTAATAAAACCCAATCAGACTTTGGACCTGAGCACTTTCACATGAAGATTCCATATGAAGAATCAAGCAGCCTAACATTCCTTTATGATAAGGATTTTAAAATAAGACTTTGATATAAGGTTAGCATTAACCATACATTTACCAATATATCCTATCAACCTATGCTTACTGTGATGAAGAAGAATATACACAAAATGGAAAACAGGCAAGACTAACAAATTAGAAAGTTTTCTTTCAGAGGTCAAATGAAATGAAGAAAAATAGTTTCATCGTGCACATATGAAATATTACACCTAGAATTTGAACGATGTCAATCAATCTCAAGTTTGGTTTAGTTGTCCATCCACCTCATTAACTGTACCATCATAGTAGATAATCCAATACTAATTTCTTCACGAAGAAGAGAACCTACAGGAAGGAAGCACCACAACATAGTTTGAAAATTTTAACTGAACACTTCAATGTCACACTCTCATAGATATGCACGCTAATGCTTGGTATCTAAAAAATTAGAATGACAGGCAATGGTCGATAGATTTTTTTTTAATCGATCAACAGGCACATCCAAGGAAATAAAGGACTACTACACAGTTATGAAGCTATTAACCTATCAGAAAGCCTTGTCTCTGTCACAAGACATATGTTGTCTGAAATAATAAGAAATAAGCACTATGTTCTTTTTTTTCCCAAAAAAAGGGATAAAGAAGCACTGATGAATCAGCAGACTAATGGAGACATTCAACATATGCTTTCTTTTGGTTTGAACCATAACTTATATGTGACCTTAATGAAGCTATGCAAAACCAGTTTCATTTTTAGCCTAATCAATCCAGCAAAACAATATAAACTGTATAGTACATACGTTCGAAAGCAGAACCAGCTCGTTAAAAAAAATATGGGCCAAAGCCAGTGGGAAAGAAATCTGTGGCGTATCGGGCCAAAGCCAGTGGGAAAGAAATCTGTGGCGTATCATTTAAATTTTATTTTCACCCCTCCTGTATTCATAAGGAACCTAACTGCAACTTAAATATAATTTTAGAGAATCTATAAAGTCATCAAGTGCTGGACCTGAACACTTTCATATCAAAATCAAGCAACCTATAGCATGCCTTGCAGGATCTTTATAAGACTTAGAAAAGAGGCAATGCTTCACCAGGAGCATATAAATTTGTTTTTGATGCCCTGAAATCCCAGTTTCATCACTGTATCGACCTCTTATTTGCTATCTGATGGAATGCACCTGAACACAATAGAGAGGCAGTGAGTACGGTTTAGGTTATGTGTGTTCAACAGTACCTTGAACACCGGTACCTTGACATATGGATAAATGAAAATTGGGTGATAGATTAAATTAACAGGTGTGATGCTTTTTTCATGTTGAATGTATCTATAATAGAAGTCATGTAATAGAAGTCATGTGTGTTCACCCCTGTATGAACTAAATAGGTATTTGAAGAATTGTTTTTCAATGGCAGCTTATATCTGTATCGCTACAGAGCTGAACTATAGAATTTTGAAGTGGAGATGAAAATTAGGGACTTTCAGTAACACAGATTTCAAATATCACAAAAAACTGCAGACACCATTCTATATTTCCCAAACTCACCTTTGTTCATGTCAGCAAGCATAGAGCACAAAAAACTCAAGCAATAAGCAAACATTACCAGAGTAAGCATGATAATGCAAGGTAATAATTGTCAGAATAAGCACGATAAGGGCACAAATATCGAAAGTACAGTTCAAACGAGGTCACTATTTTTTTTTTTTTGTCTCTTGGAACAGTAGAACCACAAAAACAGTGCGAGAAATTGCATTCTTACCCGACTAAAATTAGAAGCGCTGATATACCATGAAACCCCACACAAGCCTGTATTTATGCAGGATTCCAATAGGAATGACAAAATAAATCAAATAATACTTGCAGCAAAGTAACCAGTCTTGTAAATGGCTGCTGGAATTCTTTAGAGTATAATTTAGATAAGAGCTATTCAAGGTGAACCACTTTCAAGGCTACAGTTTTTTAAAATGCAATTTCAGTGTATATCTCTCTAAGGTAGTTCATTTATCACCTCGGACGTAAAAGTCTGAATACAAGCAGCTACAACTAATCATTTGGCCTGTAAGATATGAAACACTAATTAATTAAGTCATCTGAATATTATGAAGTTGACTATTTCAATTCTAGCATCATGCTTGCCTGCATGGAAGCTTACCCCATGCTTGCGTTCCAATTTGTTTCTGCTACATCTATATAGTGCAAATATGAAGCTTGCAAACATACACAGATACGAAACACTGACTAATTAATTAAATCATAATGGACACACTTTCGATGGGGATCCCCAACAAAACATTGGGAAGAGGTAGCCAACATCATTCGAGCATGAGCTGATAAGTAAGCCAAAATCAGAAAGTCGGACATGACAATAGAAGGGGTGTGAGGAGGCCATTCCAACTTTTGTTCAGTTATCAGGGACAGGGAAAAAGTAGAAAAGATGTAAACTGTGCAGCAGTGGCCCATGATCACTACAATCAAATAGTAAACTATGGTCTATGATGGAACCATCAGCCATAACAACAACAACCCAGTCCATGAAAATTAATCCAATACCAAGAGCAAAGCGCAGTTATCATTGCACATAAGGAAACATAGCTCAATTTCATGGGGATTAGGTGATTACAATAGACAAAAAGGAGAGGTTTTCCCTTGCCTGAGAAGGACGCGCAGGCCTAAGTCCATCATCAAGATGGAGTAGCTGAGCACCGAGAAAGTGTTCAACAATCATGATCCTGCAGACAAATCCAAGGTAATCAAAATCAAATCTAAGACGGTCTCCTGTAACAAAGTAGTTAGGGTTAGGGATGGGGAGGACCCCTAGGTTTCCTGTAGCAGAAAACAGAATGTGGAGGGGAGGGAGGAGGCGGCGCCGGCAAGCATCCACGGCGGCGGCGGAGGGGGAGAGGAGGGGGCGACCGCAGCCGCACTCACCCCTGCTGTGCCGACGCACGGTGGCTGCCATGGCCGCCGACGCAGCAGAGGGAGCCAGCGAGAGCGAGGGAGAGGAGAGGAGGGGCCGCCCTGGGAGGGAGAGCAGGGAGGAGGAGGGAAGCCGCCGCCGCCGCCGCCTCTCGCGCCGCCCCGCCGCCAGCCGCGCCACCGCCGCCGCCAAGGCCGCCCCCGCCTGCCCGGTCCCGGCACGGGAGAGGGAGGGATCGATGGGGAGGGAGAGAGGAGGCCGGAGGGAGGCGTTTGGGGAGGAGGGGAGGAGGACGGCGCCGGGGAGGACGGTGGGGAGGAGGGGCGCCGCCGCCATCGCGGCCCCGCCCGTGGGAGAGAAGGCCGCGGGAGGAGCACGGGGGAAGAGGTGGTGGCGTGAGTGTCTTTTTTTTTTTTTTTTTTTTCTCTCGCTGAGAAGAGGGAGCCGTATATATTTGGTCGAGGAGGCGGGGGTGTTTCCACAAAATTGAAAGGCGGGCGGAAACAAGAAAAATTTACATAAACTCCGAATTTTGTCTTCTTCGGGTGTAGGACCTTGACTAATACGTGGGGTAAAATGTAAAAAAAGTGAAACTAATTTACTGTACAGCAGGGGCTTGGGTGGATTATCTCGGGATTTCGCTAAAAGGTAGGGATTTTTTCGGAAAAAAATCCTGACCAATCGCAGGAATGGGGGCGACGTGGATAGGCTCCCTGGGCTCAAAAACTTTGCTCCACACGGTTTTTTAATTAAAATACATGCACAACAAAGAAGACATGCATATTAATTGTTAACACACTATATGCACTATATTGGGAAGAAAACATGTCATTCTGTAAGCATTGATAATACAATTTACTCACGACTTAAATCAGGAATATCCGTACCACCAGTTCTAGGAAAATTGCAGTGTTCTAGGAAATTTTGCTCTTAGTCGAAAAAAGAGTTGTTCAAAGGTTCGTCTAATAAAATTCGCGGCAAAGCTTTTGCCGTCCCTTTTAAAAAAAAAGTTCTAGGAAAATTGACAGGTTATGCATTTCCTTGTTGGTTGTACTTGTGTTGGAATCATCAATACATATTTTTTTTTGAGACCACGCCCGTTGCTGCTTTTCATTAAGCGTAAGAAAATTCAAACAAAGTTTTGAGTCCACAGGAACCATAGGTTACCGAGGCCAGCCTACACTCTACTGGATCCAAAGAACGTTGTTACATTGTGATGGTTTGTTCATCAATACGTATATCATTGTGATACCTTTGCATCCGTTTAGGATAGAAGCATTGCCCTTGTAGCCAGCAGGGCATATGCAAAGGAAACTTCCCGGCGTATTTTTGCATTCACCGTAGCAAGAGTAGCTCTCTGGAGTTCTGCACTCATCAATATCTAAACAAGCACATGCAGGAAAATTAGTTAATTATGTATTTTAAGGTTTCAGATTCATGTAGGTAAGGTATATATCAATATATAAAACCATGGAGAGTCTACCTTGGCATGCATCGGGTCCATCGGCGACGTAAGGATTGCCTTGGTAGCCATCTGAGCACTGGCAGGTGTAACCACCACCAAATTCACTCATGGCAAACAACGATGAGTTTAGGCAAGAGCTATGGGTACTGCGGCATTCAGGAGCGGACGCATTTGTAGGACACCGCGAATCAGCTATGAACCAGCTCAGAGTTACCCACACCGGTTCTTCATTATTCGGAGGGGAGGTATAGTCATAATAGTCCAGATCTTCTATGTCGATGGAATAACCGTCTACGTTAACTGATGCACTAAGCCTGTGGATTTGGATGTTGTAGAAAGAGTAGCCAATATCGATGCTGTACAAAGAGTAACCCATGGTAAGAGCATCGGCTTCATTATCATCTCCAGGAGAGAGAGCAGTGCAAGAACCATTGACTTTACCATGGTGGTCTCCCACCGTGAATAAGCGGCATTCCATCCCCGTCACAGGAGTATGCGAGAACGAAAAACTGTACGGGTACGGCCCTCGTTGTGAGAGCCCAACCCACCATGTTCTATTCACCATGAAACGATCTTGTCTACCATAGGTCAACTTCACGTGGCTGCTGATACGCACCGTAGCGTTGGGAATGGAGATGTCAAGCACTTGCAAACCGTCACCGAGGAACAGCAGCTGCTTGGAGTGGTTGCAGGTGAGGTTGAAGCCGGCGGCGTGGTAGCAGCCGGGCTCGATGCCGAACGGGTACGGGATGCTCATGTTGCCGCACCTCCTGGTGCATCCTCGCCGCGGTGCCTTGACATGTGCCGCCGCGGTCGCTCCGCCCAACACCGGTGGCGGCAGTAGCACGGTGGCGGCAGCCACGGCCACCGTTATCAGCGCTGCCATTCTCCTCATCGCCGTCTCCATGCTTGCGACTGCCTCTATGGCCTTATTAGCTAGAGGTAACACTGGGGCGAGAAAGAATATATGTACACGCGTGATTCGGCCTGCTTGGAAAGTTTCTGGGGCTGACTTTATGGTAAAGGAAGGTACACGCGCATGATAAATTGACGACTACAGGGTAGTATACATCATGATACTCGCAATGCAGACTCTACGCAGAGCAAAAGACTATTTATTACCTTGAAGTAATCATATATAGACTTGGAGTGGATTTTTTTAGTCTCTGAGATTCTCAAAGGTGAGCTTTTATAGACTTTTTACTAGAAGTTTAAAAAAAATCCCTCCTATTTGGTTTTATAAAGACTAAAAGAGATTTTTTTTAGTTACAACTCTAAAAAGTCTCTCTAACCAAACAGGGTGAGTCTTGTTTTTTCTCCCTCTCTTTTCCATAAATATACTGCTACATGGAGCTAACAAATAGACTTAAACTTACCTAAGGAATATCCATTCATTAGCGGTTACTTTTTGACTCATTCGGTCATATTTTACACGGCACGGTGATGACTTGACTTGGACTTATGTGCGTACGCAGGGCTCCAACGACCTGATTACGCGTGCTGTGCACGCAACTGGTACATCTCGTCCGTAACCCATCTCCGATCCACAGTTATATTCAGCAGCTTCCAAGTAGCATTAGGTTCGGTTTTATCACATGGTATAAAGTTTAGTGGTCTAAAGTTAAGGGTAAAAATTTAGACTACTTTAGCTGACTTGTGTATGGTCTAGCTAGCTCACTTTAGCTCAACTTTAGAAAACACTTTAGACTGCGTGTTTGAGGTCTCAAGAGCTAAAGTGGTCTAAAATTTAGTAGCTAAACTTTTAGACTTTAAGATCAAAACATGATCTTAATTTATTCATTCAAATTATAATCCCTGATCGGCTAGCCACCCATGTTTCATGCACCGTAAAATGATCATGGTTGTCAGTGACTAGCCTCCTTCTCCCCTCCTCCTGATAAAACCAGTAGCCACCCAAAAGGGAAAAAACATTCGCCACCACAGCCTCCCAAAGCTTCCCTCCAAAGTGCTCACACCTCCGTCGCCGCCGCCCGCCTCACCCACACCCTCCCCCCACCCATCGCCGGTGCTGCCTAAGCCTTGATTGCTCCTGACCTCAACCTAGCGCCGCCCCGCCCTCCGACCCCCACCCCACCCCAAGGGCGCGCCCCCGCATCCGTGAGCTCCACCGCCCATCCTCTCCGTCGACACGGCACACACTCGGCGCCGGCTCCCGACGCCCTCGGGCGCACCGAGAGGGTCGCAGATCTTGGTGGGTTTGGTTCGGGGTGAGGAGAAGAAGGGGTGGAGTGGGTCGGGTCGGGTCGGGATCAGGGTCACCCATCCTTCCTATGCGCGTCTCTCGATTCAACTATGCCGGTAGTTAATTAGTCGTCACAATTCACATCTAGATGGTTATCCCGCATCACATTGTTAGAGTTGATCTCCACCAGTTGGCCCCTTTGATCTATGCCCTGATCAGGGGCGGCTAGCCCAAAGAACGGCTGGTGGGCCCATGTCGCACAGTGCCTATAAAAGAGGAGGTGGGGGCCACAGACCACGAGGTTCACCGCAGCCGTCACTCCCCACCATCCAACCCTAATCCGATCCAGAGGGTGGCACTGCCAGCGACTAGAAGCGCCACCGGTATTCGCCTTCACCTCTGGACCACAACGCCACCGGGTCCGACGACAGATCTCCACCGATCCCGACGGTATGCATATCTATCCTCTCGTCTTTTTCTCTCCCAATTTCATGTTCAACGTTGATCTATATGTTCCATCCCATGTGTAAAAGAATGTAACCCCACTGGATGCTACCATAGACGATCCAATAGTTCTAACACACATATGTCATTAGTCAATTTACACCGGTCACAGCCAGTCTATCCCGTGGACGACTACAATTGCCCGAGCACCACAAATCGGTATTGGGCTAATTTAAGTCTCCAATGATCAACACTAGTGTGAAGTAGTCTATGCATAGTAACAACAGTAGGCCCTACTAATAAATCCTATTGATTTGGTAGGGATCACTACCGGACTGAGCTGCCCTATATACACTCGGCAATTACCGAATGCCGCACTTCGGTGAAGTGCACTCACCAAAACGACAATCGGCAAAGGTCTCTTTCCGCTCGGCAAACAAAACATTGTAAAGAAATCGTGAAAAAAATCCGAAAAAACAGCCAAAAAATTAATCAGGGGTTTGCGTATTTTGTCCGTCACGCACCATCCCTAGCAATGGTCTTTTATTCACAAATTTTACAACATTGGATTTGAACCCACGACCTCTACCTCATGTGTCTACATTCCATTTTAGGTTCCCCAAATATTGTATTAAACCAAGTGTAAATTGCTTCTTGAGACACTAAACTAATTTAAATCAAAAAAGTTATCAACTACAAAACTTTATAACTTTTCGATATCTATAATTTTCATTCAGAAAGTTTCTCCATCCGAGTTCATTTACAAAATTTGAATTTCAAATTTGAGAGATTCAAACGTAGTTTTGCCTCGATAAGACAATTTCAAATTAAAAAGTTGTCAACTAGAAAGTTTCATAACTTTTTGAGATCTACAATTTTGTTTAGAAAGTTTCTCCATCTAAGGCCGTTTAAAAAATTCAAATTTTAAAATTTTTAAATTCAAACGTAGCTTTGCATAAGATGAATGATTTCAAATAAAAAAGGTTGTCAACTACAAAAAGGTTCATGACTTCTCAAGATCTACAAAGTTTATTTTGGTCATTTCTTTATCCAACATAGTGGTGGTAAGATTGTTCACAAATCTTATTAATATCTTTTCTAGTTTCGTGAAACTATGAGAGAGATGTAGATTTTGTGAATAACGTTACCAACGCTCTATCAAATGAAGAAATGACCAAAACAAACTTTGTCGATCTTGAGAAGTTATGAAACTTTTGTAGTTGAAAACTTTTTGATTTGAACTCGTTTAGGGCCTCAAAAGTGTTTTGAAAAATAATTTGTGGAGTACCAAAAGAAAAGCACAAGTCAAAATGCCTCTTTTGTTGAGTGCAAAAAAAAATCGACAAAGATTTATTTTGCTGAGTGCTAGAAAAAACATTTGGCAAAATGCATCTTCGCCGAGTGCCGAAAAACCACTCGGCAAAGATACATTTTGCCGAAAGCCGAAAAAAAACTTCGGCAAAATACATTTCGCAAAATACATTTTTTGAGTGAGTGTCGAAAAAAAAACACTCGCAAAATACCTTTGATGACTTTTTTTTTTTTGTCGTGTGTTTTTTAATTTGGCAAAAGTGTGACACTCGGCACAGGGTGGAATTCCGGTAGTGGACCCAGCAGCCACAACAATCAATATACGCTTTTCAATTGGGAAAGAAATCTCATATCATATATGTCATCTGTAGAAATCTGCAAATCTCATATCATATATGCCATCTGCAGAAATGACAACTGATTATACATGACTTGACACCTTGTTCCTCGCCTACAGTTTAGTTTGCCTACATGTGAGTTAATACTGCATATTTGTCATTTTCAGGGAGATAAGTACAAAGACTGGGAACCTGATGCAATGGACTTTTTAAGTGCCACTATAGACGTACTGTCCATAAGGCTATTGTAATAGATGTGTACTAGGACCTATTTTTTGAGTTTTCTGAAGTTTTATGATGACCAAAACTTCGTGTGTTAATGTACTGGAAATTGAGTTGACCAAATTGTTGGGCTATATGTGATTTCATTATATAATCTGTGAGTAAACTTTGGTGAACACATGACGCTTATATGGCAAATCAAATGTGTGACGGAAAAACATCCTACATAGCATCCTACGCCCACCTATGACGATCAGTTCTGTCACACACTATTGGGCCTAGTTTGGGCTATATGGACTTCCAAGGTTTCCATGATCGAACCAAAATGTCAATCTATGACGGCTCTAGTTGGTCCAACAAATCTATGACGTGAGATATATGACAGATTTTTTGTATTGTCATGGCAAGTTAATCGTGACGTATTTTTCGACTTTGTTTATGACCAAAGTGATCGTCATGTAAAGCATCATTTCTTGTAGTGATTCTCAGTGCAAACGTTTCTCAGCAGAAACTCTACTAAAATCATTTGGCTAGCAAATAACTGGATTATGTTTCAAAAAGAGAAAAGTATGATGCAATATACCTGAGTAAAAAAACCGTCCAACCCTACATACTAGATTGGCGACGTTGCGCACAAGCTTACTCTTGTTGCTGACTACAATTAGAAAGAGGTGTTGTATGGTTGCCTATGCACAATGTGACATTCTTTTTTTTTATATATAGTGGCTGGTTGATATCTCCCAAAACCTTGCATGGATGCCATTCTCTAATTAAATATTCCTAGTAAGAGTGCATTTTTTATGAACCTAGTACTAAGTAAGAGTACATCTTAAATAGATGGGAAGCATATAGCTCGGCTATGTCAACACAAGACATTTATCTTCACGATACTCCCCTCCGTCCCAAAAAAAGAATGACACTTTTGACTTTCAAAATTGTGTTTGACCATCTGTCTTATTCAAAAAATTTATGCAAATTACAAAATAAATAAATCAATGCTAAAGTATCTTTAATGATAAAATAAGTCATAACAAAATAAATCATATTTATACAACTTTTTTAAATAAGACGGACGGTCAAACACGAGGTCTAAAATAAAAATATCGTTCTTTTTGGGACGGAGGGTGTACGGGCTACCGAGAGTTGCCATATATGCAGGCATGGAGTATATATGCGCCATATATGCATGCATGGAGTATATATAATGCGACTTTGTCGATCGAACACAAGATACGACGATAGTACATATATTTGGAAATGTCGTTCTACATTTCTACTTACGTTACGTGGCAAAATATAATATAAATAGATAAATACACAACAAATCAATGCGACGACGTGTGACCAAAAAGGTGAAGCGGATGATTTGGCGGTTTGAAAATGCTACGGTCAGCACAGCTCGATCGCTCGATCGCTCAAAGGCGGCCATCGAGGTCGAGGAACTCGTCGGGGTCCATCAACGGCGCTTCCTCTTCCTCATCCTGCTCATCGACGTCGTCCCCGTGCACGCTGACGCGAAGTCCGCCGCCTCTGGTCACCGCCACCGTAGCAGCAGGATCAGCAGCAGCAGCGAGAGGCGCCGGCTGGGGCGGCGGCGGAGGAGGAAGCAGTGGCGGCGCCGCCGTGCCGCCGTGCACGACGTGCATGCTGAGCTGCGCCCGTGTGGTGGCGAGCTGTTGCTGCACGTCGCGGATCTCCTGCTGCAGGCGGTGGATGATCCCCGTGCAGCCGTACACCGGGTCCTGCACCCGCCAGTGCGCCTCCGTCGCCATCGTGTCCGCCGCCTGGCCTCGCTCATGCACCGGCAGGCTCTGCAAGCACAGAAATGGCGTACACGTTCGTTCGTTCGTCATCGCGCTCTAGCTAATTTAATTTGGCATGCAGTAGCTTAAAAAATGTCTCGGTGATGGATGCTGATGCCCAGCAAGCATGAGCATGACACGCACTGCACTGCTGCTGCTGCACGCACCTGGAGCACTCTGGTGACGTTGCTGGTGCCGAAGACGGCGTGCACGTCGGCGTACCGGCGCGGCTGCGACGCCGGGAAGTAGGGAGCGAGGACGCAGTCGGGGGCGCACCTCCGCCGGAGGTACTTGCACGCGGCGCACCGCCTCGCCGCAGTGGCACTGCTGCCGCCGCTGTCCGGATGATGATGGTCCTCCATTTCCATACCGCCGCCGCCCGCCGCGGACATGAGAATCTAGCGTAGATCACGAAAGATCTTGGTGTGAGGTGTTCTTGAGATCTCAGTGGATCGTCGAAAGATTTGGGGACAGATACGGGTGATCTCGCAGGTTATATATGCATGCTCGCCGGTAAGAATGGAAGGCTCAACGGCTACGTGCATGCGTAGGCTTCCAATTGAGCAGCGAGGAGCGCCGGCCGTCGGGGAGCCGGCGGTCCCGGAAAGGAAAGCCCAACGGCCGTGTCTCTGCGCCGATGCGGCGGCGGCTGGGGAGAGGGCCAAGTACTAGACCGGCTGCTTGCATAGCTGCATCGCCTTGCTGGGAAACGGCGGTCGGCGGCGCATCGACCTGGATTTGCTACTCCCTTTTTTTTTTTTTTTTTTTTTTTTTGAGGAATTGAATTTTATATCTCTTAATAACACAAAATAATCGTCGCTGCCAAAAAGATCGAGCTTTTAGCTAGGGCGTCCCATTGCATTTGAAATATGTTTCGTAAACACGTGCATGCCCACATGCATCTTAGCTAGTCCTATTTAATTTAAAGGCACTGGCTATTTTTTTCATTTTATTAAATGGTGCCCTGTTTTTATCTCTAAATGGTGTCGTATTATGTAGTAATAAAGTCTTATATTAATTAGTTGCTTGAAATTAAACGCCTTCGGCGATCCTTCTTTACTATGTTCGGGTAGATAGGAGTAGTATTTGCCCTCTAGCTTCATTCCTTCTGGAAACAAATCTGATGTCATTGTATTTCCGTTAGTCCGTTAATGGAAATGGAGGATCGCCCTTTGGTTCGAAAAAAAATTAGTTGCTTGTAGAGTTGTCATGCCTTTTTTTTTTTTTTTGGTCAAGCTAGGCAAGATTTGCCATAAGAAACCTTTCAGGAAATATATTTGTTACAAGAAATGAGTCAGCGTTAAAGTTTTTTAAAAAAAAGAATTTGAGGGCAGGCTCCGGTCTTTTAACTGAAGTCAAAAGACAACACTGTGAATGGCATACCATCCGAAAAGTTTAAAGCAAAGTAACTTAGCTGCGAAGAGCAGCAACAAACAAGGATTATTACATCAGCTTAAAAGATGTCCACTTCGGACAGCAGCAACGGACAAACACAATTTTTACACCCAGAATATAGCTTTGACTATGGATTTGTATTATAATAATGTAACAAAATAAATAAGGAATATGATTTCATCTACGTAGTACTTTCCGTGCTGTCTTAGATCGTATCTTCACGCTGGACGAAGTTAGTTGACGACCTTGACTGCCGCCATGTCTTCGATCGGCACAGCCACTGCACGTCTGCACCAGAGTGACGGTGACCTTGGTGCGTTGCGAGCTGGAAACCGTCAAACACTCCCAGTCTCAAACCAATCCAGTTACAAAAACACCGCGTACCGTGGCATTGTGGTTGTCTAATTCTTCTTTTTCATAGTGGGCTTCTCAACTTTATCATGCGAACAAGCAAATATGCAAAGGGAGACGAAGACTGGTTGAGTGCTATCTCAGTGCCTCAGGCTGGCAAGCAAACCCCATCCATTCCAGCAGCGCGTCCGGCGACTGGAGCCACCCCGTCGAGCCCCAAGTCAGGTGAGTTCTTCTCCACTGTAAGATCATCTCTGCAACACCTCTGGCTTCACGTCAAGATTATAACAGAATCTTATCTTCTCCACAATACCTTCAATTATTAGCAGTTGTGCCATGGCGCCTTCCAATCTCCTCCTTTTCCTCCTGCTTGCAATTGCAACTCCGTTGATCACCGGGAGGACCTTCTTCGACTACCCGACGGCCAACCTCTCAACACTGTGGACCAACAACAACGCCTCCCTCGAGCACACTGTCACCTACACCGATGGTTCACTCGTACGGGCCATTGTTCTCCGGTCACCAAAAACCTTCTTCGGTCCTTCTTTCGCCGCAGGGTTTTTCTGCCCCTCCGCACCCTGCGACACTGGTGGTTTCTTGTTTGCCGTCTTCATCGTCTACACCGACAGTGGTGCTAGCATCACCGATGTAACAAATGGTGTTCCACAGGTGGTCTGGTCCGCCAACCGGCTCCACCCTGTTAAGGAGAATGCAACCCTCGAGCTTACTGGGGATGGCAACCTCATCCTCCGTGATGCTGATGGCGCTCTCATCTGGTCCAGCGGCACCGCAGGCAGGTCCATTGCTGGTATGAGGATCACAGAGCTGGGCAACTTGGTTCTGTTTGATCATAAGAATGCAACAGTATGGCAGTCACTTCAGCATCCGACCGATGCACTGGTCCCTGGGCAGTCACTACTGGAAGGCATGAGGCTCACGGCAAATACATCTGCAACAAACTGGACTCAGACTCAGCTGTATATAACTGTCCTCCATGATGGATTGTATGCCTATGTTGATTCCACACCACCACAACCCTACTTCTTGAGCTCGGTGACCAAAGATTTGGTGCCCAAAAACAAGATAGGAAACCGTCCAACACAGTTTACCTTAACGAATGGCAGCTTCAGTGTCTTTGTGCAATCCAAGCCAGATCCATATTCAAGCATTCCCTTGCCAGCAGCAAAGTCTACCCAGTACATGAGATTTGAGAATGACGGACACCTGAGGCTGTATGAATGGTCTGACGCTGAAGGAAAGTGGGTCGTGGTGTTCAATGTGATCACTGATGACGACTGTGCTTTCCCGACAGTTTGTGGGGAGTACGGGGTATGCACAGGAGGGCAATGCAGCTGCCCCTTCCTGAGTAACTCTACCTCAAGCTACTTCAACCTAATCGACCGGAGGAAGCCGAATATTGGTTGCATGCCTCTGACTCCAATCTCCTGTCAAGAAATTCAACACCATGAGCTCTTGACCCTAAAAGATGTTTCATACTTTGATATAAATGCAAGCCACATCATTGCCAATGCTAGCAACAGCAATGACTGTAAGCAAGCGTGCCTAAAAAACTGCTCCTGCCAGGCTGTGATGTTCACGTATGCCGGTGACAAGTCCAATGGTGACTGCCTATGGGTCACCAGGGTTTTCTCCTTGCAATCAATACAACCTCAGATTCTTCATTACAACTCCTCTGCTTACCTCAAGGTGCAGCTTAGCCCCGCCCCTTCTGCAACTACAGAAAACAAAAAGAAGGCAAATTTAGGCGCTATAATTGGAGGTGTTACTGGTAGTGTACTGGTTCTCATTGGTGTCACTCTTTATGTACAAAGGAGGAGGAAGGATCATGAGATAGATGAAGAATTTGATTTTGATCAATTGCCGGGCAAACCAATGAGGTTTTCTTATGCAAAGTTGAGAGAATGCACCGAAGACTTCAGTCAGAAGCTCGGGGAAGGTGGATTTGGTTCGGTTTTTGAAGGGAAATTAAATGAAGAGAGAGTCGCGGTGAAACGTCTGGAGAGCGCTAGACAAGGGAAGAAAGAATTCCTGGCAGAGGTTGAAACAATTGGTAGCATTGAGCACATCAATCTTGTCAGGCTGGTAGGATTCTGTGTAGAGAAAGCACAGAGACTTCTAGTATATGAATATATGCCTAGAGGTTCCCTTGATCGGTGGATATATTATCACCACAATAATGCCCCTCTTGATTGGAGCACCAGGTGTAGGATCATTTTGGATATTGCCAAGGGCCTATGCTACCTTCATGAGGAGTGCCGGCGAAAAATTGCTCATTTGGACATTAAACCACAAAATATCCTGTTAGATGACAGCTTCAATGCTAAATTGGCCGATTTTGGATTATCCAAGCTCATAGATAGGGATCAAAGCAAAGTAGTGACTGTGATGAGAGGCACACCTGGGTATTTGGCACCTGAATGGTTAACGTCGCAAATCACTGAAAAGGTTGATATTTACAGCTTTGGAGTAGTTGTTATGGAAGTAATATGTGGAAGAAAAAATATTGATAGTTCTCAGCCTGAAAAAAGCATCCATCTGATCAAATTGTTACAAGAGAAGGCTCAAAACAACCAACTAATTGATATGATTGACAATCAAAGTCATGACATGGTCACACACCAGGACAAAGTTATTCAGATGATGGAGCTTGCAATGTGGTGCTTGGAACATGATAGCAGTCGAAGGCCATTGATGTCAACAGTAGTCAAGGTACTGGAAGGTACAATAATCGTAGAACCTTCCATAGATTACAATTTCTTCAGTTCAGATCCAGTATTGTTTGTTCAAGGTGATCAATCAGCATATTCAGCTCCACAACCGGCATCAATCTTATCTGGTCCAAGATGAAATATCACTGTCAGTAATGAATAGAAGGAAGAAGGAACATCCATATTTTACACTTAGGCTTTGTAATTGCTTCTGTACCTTGTCTGATTTCTAATTTGGAAGTATATTTCAGATAGCGTAAGACGAAGAATTTTCGCAAATTAATGTCATATTTTCCCAGTGAAACTGTAACTCTTTACAGCTGGAATAGAAAAATAGTGTAATTTAATTTTACATCATCTCAGAAGCATATAACCAAGCCGACCCTCACACAAGCAATATGTGACCCAGTATCCAAGAAATACTCTATCGAAAGTAGTCTGCTCAAACTCGAGGTGAAGCTTTATCAGGAGGTATAGAACTCCTACATGCACAATCTTTATCGTGACTATAAAGAATATTCTACAGCCCTATTAGTACTGGAATGGCACCTTAGTATGTCTAGCTACTTGGCGCATTTGATTTGGTTAGTTTCTGCAAGCAAGCACACAGATGCAGCATTGACAAAGCAAAATAGTGACTGTGATGAGAGGCACACCTGGGTATCTGGCACCGGAATGGTTAATGTCGCAAATCACTGAAAAAGTTGATATTTACAGCTTTGGAGTTGTTGTCATGGAAGTAATATGTGGAAGAAAAAATATTGATAATTCTCAGCCTGAGGAAAGCGTCCATCTGATCAATTTGTTACAAGAAAAGGCTCAAAACAACCGGTTGATTGATATGATTGACAAACAAAGTCATGACATGGTCACACACCAGGACAAAGTTATTCAGATGATGAAGCTTGCAATGTGGTGCTTGCAGCATGATAGCAGTCGAAGGCCATTGATGTCAACAGTAGTCAAGGTACTGGAAGGTACAATGACTGTAGAAACTTCCATAGGTTACAATTTCTTCAGTGCAGATCCAGTAGGTGATCAATCATCATATTCAGCTCCACCACTGGCATCAGTCTTATCAGGTCCAAGATGAAACGTGTCAGTATTGAACAGAAGGAACCTCCATATTATACACTTCGGCTTTGTAATTGCTTTTGTACCAGATGACTGATGCTTCCCTTATGTAGTCAGCAATGCTTGCTAGAAAAGGTAAAATAATCAACTTGAATAGTTGAATTTCCTGAGGCTTGTATTTAATAAATAAGAACAAATGAAATTCATAAGTTTTACATATATTCAAACACAGGAGTGGTAAACAAGTCACAAAGATTAAAAAAAAAAAGTCTAAATCAAGGAATACTGAAATCAACTATCTTGATATTATAAATACTAGCTAAATGCCCGTCGGCGTTGCTACGGGAATCTTAAAACTTTTAATGCAATTAAACACGATAAAAGTAAAAAAAAAATAGTAGCTTAGAAGCTTAAAGTTTCAACACGGTAAAAGTATCATAAAGTACTGGATCGAAATAAAGACAAATAGAAATAGTATCTTAAAAGCAACATAGTGTTTCAAGCGACATTTAGTAACAATGTCAAAATAAGTGCATGATAGATAAGTCCTTGTCGCAAAAAGAGATAGATAAGTCCACGACTATCTCTCGACGGATAGAGGAAAGCATGATAGATAAGTACTCCATGACTATCTCTTTGATTGTTTTATGCCTGTGATGCAGCTAAGATATTCTCGCACGGACAAAGGAATCATGCACCGCCGTGAATTCCCATCATAAGTCAATAGGTCGATCACAAATTTCTTTCGTGTAAATAGAGGTTGATGCAGCTCAACCAGCCCTGCAGTTCATGCCAATGAGCAGCCGCCGAAGGGCCCTGTCAATGAACAGCGCACCATGAGGGTGATAGGAAGGGCCCTGTCAATGAACAGCGTACCATGAGGGTGATAGGAAGGGCCCTGTCAATGAACAGCGCACCATAAAGGGAGATAGGAATGCCCTTCGCGGTTTCCTGTTGTGCCTGTGTGGCGGTGGCCGTCTGGGGTGGGGTGGCTGTCGCCTGTCAGCTGTGCGGCGTTGGTGTGCTCTGAATCACCGTCGATGTGCGGCTAGCATGCATAGCAGACGGCGTTGCGGCCTGCCTGCTGCCACCGAGCACCGATGGCCCCTGCAGTGCACGCACAGCTGCAGTGGCAGGCCACCGAGCACCGATGGCCCTTGTAGTGCACGCACAGCCATAGCGCCAGCTTCGCGTTTCCTTTTGACCACTGCTAGCGACGACAGTCGACGCTGGCATGCATAGCAGATGGCTTTGATGTCAGCGACACTCCAGCCGAGCAAGGCATTGTTTTGTGCTATGTCGGCGATGCTGTGTACCACGTACACCTTAGTACATGAAGTAGAGTAGGACTGTAGGAGTGGTAGGGATGCATGCATGATCCTAGCGATGTGCCGGGTGCCTGGGACAAGCATGCACTTAATTAGTACGTGACAACACAATGAGGCTATTTAAGTGGCTAGTAAAGCTAGGGATGCATGCATGATCCTAGCTAGTGCCGGGAGCCTCTAGGACATTTTTAAAAAAAGGTGACAACACAGCGAGACAACACAGGGGGTCTGCTTCGGCCGTTCGGCCGGGAGGAGGAGGCGTGGCGTGCCGCTGGGCCTACTCGAAAGAGAAAGCTGCGTCCCAAAAATGTCTGTCCCTTAGGCTTCCTTAAAAAAACTTTAACAAATTATATAAATATTAATATTTATTATACATAATTATTATTGGAAAGATCTTTGAATCTAATTTTTTAATAAATTTATTTGAAAACACAAATGTTGCTTGAATTTTATACAAACTAAAGTCAAAAGTTGTGGCAAGAAAACCAAAGACGACCAATATTTTGGGACGGAGGGAGGAGGCAAGGCAACGCGGCTACAGCCACACATGCCCCTGCAGTAGTGACGATAATAGTTTTTCTTTTTCTTTCAATGACACCTATATTATACTGATTATCCTTCTTATGAAGGTCTAAAACTGCTTGTATAATTTTAATTTATTCTTTTTATCTCTTGAGGCCAAGTTTTGTATAAATATATTTAGGAAATATGAATATCAATCCAGTTCCCAAAAACGTAAGAAGAAACTAAGAAAATGTTGTTATTCAAGTAAATAAGACTGTGCAAGCCGAGAGCTCAAAAAGTCTATTCTTGAGATATCACATTTGCTCAACAATATATACATTGTTTTGGTTATAATTGTTACTTTGATTCAAGCCTCACATCGAACTTCGTACAGGGCCTATAATCCTATAAATCTGAAAGCAGGGCTCGGGTTGGCAATATAAATCTGGCAACACAACCTGACTTGGGTTCATATAAAGCTGGACGAAAAACTCGTAACTCGCTAGCTCGCTCATTAATAGCTTGGCTCGAGCTCAACTCGTTTTATTGATTCAAGCCTCACTTCAAACTTCGTGACAGGGCCTATAAATCGACAACATGGCCCCGACCTCGGGTTCACGTGGCGACAATATAAATCTAACAACACAGCCTGACTCGGGTTCATGTAATGCTGGACGAAAAACTCGTAACTCGCTAGCTCGCTCATTAATAGCTCGGCTCGAGCTCAACTCGTTTTATAATGAGCCAACTCGTTTTGTAACAAGCCGGCTCGTTTTATAACGAGCCTCGAGCTGGCTTTTGCGAGCTGCTCACGAGCCAAAACGAGCCAAGATAAATAATAAATATTGTATGGATCAATGGAATCAATCAATTGAGGATAATGGATCATGGTCATAATGATAACATACTTATATTTTACATTGCAAATTCATATGTATTTTGTTCATTTCATATTATATATGCATGCAATTTGTTCCTTATTGATTTGTAGTTATAATCTTTATGCATATGATTTTTGTGCTTTGGCTCGCCAGCCAAGCGTCACTCACGAACCGAGCTGAGCTTACCTACTGGCTCATTATACTAATGAGCCATAACGAGTCGAGGCACTAAAGAGCTGAGCTGGCTCGATATCGAGCTCTGGGTTCATACGACGGCAATGCAGGACATGCATGCTCCCATCAGCGACGCTCCAGCCGATGAGCGGTGCCATGCAGGCTCCTAGCCTCCCACTCAAACCCAGCAGGCTTTGAGAGAGAGCGATTAAGGGGGTATTTTTTTGACAACATGCGATTAAGGGTTTGGTTAAGTGCATTCCAATGTCCCGTCCAGTCCAATCGGAGAGGGTGCTATGCATGGCAGCGGCGCTGTCAGCGTTGCTCCGGCCGAGACAGGCACGCGTGTTCACATGGCCGCGCTATCGGACTTGACGAGGCATCCTCGTGTCCGGATATAGGTGTGCCCATGAGCGCCGGTCTGTATTCCCATTGATAAGCGGTGCCATGAGATGCGGCCGGTGCTGCGGCGCTCCAGCCGAGTTGCCTGAGAGCTTTGCTTTTGCTTGATGCTGTTCCGGCGATGCTGACATTACTGGAGTAGCATGATGGCTAGCTAAGCCAGGGATGCACGCATGGTCCTAGCAAGTGCCAGGAGTCTGCGACATTTGCCTGCACTTACGTGACAACACAATGATCCTGCACTTACATGTACAGAGTAATGATGAAAACAATGCTTCACGATACTTAAAATAGTCTTTTGCTTTGTGACGTGCAGGCGATGCTTATATTAGAGTAGCAGCACCTACTGATGCATGCATGGTCCCAGTGGGTGTGGATACGTGGAGGGTGCAGGAGTCAAGCGGAGCCAAGGATTGGAGGAGCGAGGGGAGTGGCCGTGGACGATTGTTGTTCCCACGTTTTAGTAGTTGGATACAGTGTGTGTGTTTTCAAATATAGTGGCCTAATTTGACAAAAAAGAACAAAAAAAATGCCAGTTTTATTAGAAGGGTCATACATTATCTGTATGCCAGGCATGAGGCATCCATGTATCAGATTGTAATTCAATTTTGTCATTTAAAGGCCTTAAATATCATAAATTTTCAGTTTGCAATGCAACATAATATCACTCTCCCCACTCTTTCTCTCTCTGTCCACCATTTTATCTTCAGATGATACAGTTTATCCATAAATTTGTTTGCACATGTGAGGAAGAACAATATACTCCTGCACAGTATCCACTACAATATATGGAAGCATAATGTCACCATAGAGAAACATATATGGAGTCGGTTGGTTGAATAAACTATTGTTAGAATAGATGCTGGCGAAACCCTACGAGGATATCCAACTACAGTTTTAGTCAGCCGTCGCCGCATGAAACCCAAAGCATTCTCCTCCGTGTACTTGCTCTCGCAAGATTGGGGAGCATACACTTAAACCCCACAAACGCTTTAACGCAAGTGCCAAGCGAGTATGTAATTTGAACTATCATGTCCGATAGCATCTAAATTTGCTGCCGATTATATTATCTGATCCGACGAGTAAAACTCACCTGGACCTGGTCCGCCTCCGCCGCCACTCGCGCGCAAAGGAGACCTCCTTCTCTCCATTCTCCGCCGTCGCGAGGTGCTCCTAGTACGAGTCGGCTGCGCCTCTCTCCCCTGTTGGAGAGGGGCCGGCGGCAGGAGAGTTGGCTCGTTGTCGTCGAGGTAGGTGGTACTGTGGTCGGTGACTCCATTGCCCGGCCTGAAAAGCATTATTTGGGCTGAGCTGGGCCTCTTGTATATAACGGGCATTTTGTAGGGCATCAAAAAGTCTGTAATTGCAGTGGGCTTGACACTGGACTATAGTGCTTTTCTGTTTATTAGTGGCTTTATTACCGAATGTATTTGTTTTACCAATAAAAAAAATAACAAGTAAGAGTTGCAAAATTCTGAAAAATAAGATTTGCTAAAAAAGACAAAAATTTTTTACCAAAAGTGTATCAAAAAAAAAAAAAAAAGGATAGACACAATTTATATGTAATGAAAATAGTCTTAGACTCTATGTTAGAGTCTGCACTGAGTTCCCTTAAGCGACAAGACAAACATGTCCCATTACATTTGAAATATTTTTTTGTAAACACGAGCATGCCCACATGCATCTTTGCTAGTCCTACTATTTTGTTCTCCCTCCTTCCCCTTTTTAACCGTGGTTCTCCTTCCTAAGAAATAATTTTGACTAAATTTATATATAAAAATATTAATGTTTATGATACATAGTTAATATCATTAGATAGTTCGTTCGATCTATTTTCATAGTATACTAGAAATGTTCGCGGGCGTTGCCGCTTATGGCCAGTAGGACCTGCAATCAACATAAGGATTTATGATGATTATCAGCCCATTAGCCATATAGATGCTGAAATGCACAGATAAGGCACTATTTGGAATGTATGTAGATACTAAAGTGTTTCTCTGCCTGGTCCCTAACCCGGAGTCAATGGAAACACCAATAGCGGACCAAATACATATATCTGTGCATTTCATTTACATTCGTAGCATATACTCCAATGCGTAGCCCATCAAGCAGCAGGTGAATAGTAATAGGGTGTGGAAACCATACTGAATCAATCGTGATGCTGCGATCTAAACAATACTATCCTAAAAGAGTGCATGATGTCCAGACTCTAGAGAAGAAGGTATTTCATTTTCTCATGGGTGCATACAGGAAAGTGAAGCTGCGAAGGGCAGGATAAGTAGGACAGGAAGACAAAGGAATAATGAGCCCCAGGTCATCACACTCCGTTGCCCTGAGCCGCTAGCTGCATATAGAATATATAACTGACAAAGGTGTCATAATACTATGAAGTTCTTTGGTCTAACACATGATGCTTTAAGCACAAAATTACATAGGCAAAAAATATTCGTTCACGTAGGCTCGCACCAAGAAGCAATCAATTTTTAGATGCAGATATAAGCTTGAATCAACTAACAGGGAAGCAAACTTCTAGGAGTTCAGCTAGAAGTTAATTTTGTTATTTAGGTTCTACACTTGCTAAGGCAAATCGACTCTGATAAAACAAATCAGCTGTAAATCAGAGTATAAGTTTATTGGATTTTGATAAATCATGTTTGCCATAGGTACAGGAAGTCCTTTGTCAAACCATCCAACAGGACATAAGTGTGGTTATAATGCAAAGATAATATTTAATCCCTGAACAAATTTAATATTGTTCACAATATAAGGCAACTAAAATGGAATTGCACGAATTTAAAAATAAATAGCCTCTTTCTTTCATTGACTCAAATGAAATGGAAAATGTAGCATGCATTCACTATCTTGACATTTCATCAAACAGCTGAGCATCAGTATCAAAGGAAATGGAGAAGTCAGGTCACCTGTTTAGTCGTTTCATCAAAGCAAATGGAGAAGGTTGTTGGATGCGTGCAGGAGCAGGAGGTCGAAGTAGTGGTGGCCTGGTGGGCAGCGAGTTGCTATGCGTGGTGCCTGGAACGCCTGGCATCACTGGCGAGAATAGGAAGATATTGAGTACTATGATTGAAGAAGGTAGAGCTATGGCTGCTTGACTTGGATTGAGCGTGCAGTGTGTGGATCCTGACCCTGAAACAGTGCTGGCGCTGCTGGATCCCAAGTTGAGTCGAGCGGAGACTGCGGCTGGAGCACCGCCTCGAGGCGAGGGGTGTGGAACATATGAGATTCATAGAGCTAATAAGAGGCTTGGATTGCATAGATGCAAAGCAATGAGGGAAAATAAAAACACCTAAGCATAAAAGGCAGTTGCAGATTAACATCAAAAGTAAAATTAGGATAGCTAAATGTGAAGACGTGCATTTTCTTTTGCTGAAACAGTAAGATTAGGAATGTGGTAGTATCTCAAAATACAACATGGAACCTGACGCTGTGTATGTAGAGGCTGTTTCTTTTTTTTTTTCATTACATATATCTAGAATAATTACTTAGAAAATCACATTTATTCATAGTAGAAAGCTAAGGACAGGAAAGCAGTGGAATAAATCTTCACTAATTGATATTCAGGCAGCACTTAAAAAGCACTTCTATCTATCAATCTGTAAATCTTTGTTGGCTATTGATTCATGTTCACCAGGAATGGTATAGCACTGTATCATTTAGCATAAAAGGCAACAAGGCATGAAGCTTACCTCCTTAGCAAGAATAAAGTAAATGGTGAAGAAGCATCTGAAAAAAAAAAAAAGTTTACACAAAAGTTTAAACAGATAATGCGAGGACTGGCTGAAAATGAACCCAAAAATAATCATAAATCGAAAAATATACAAATTAGTAACAGGTAAATTAGTATCTCACTCACCCTGATCCAACAGTCAGAATCCAACTCTACAGAGCACAAATGAATAGGACCAGTATCAGCGTTTTTTTTAACAAAGCATTCATATAATAGCATCACACAATGTGTAGGTGCATTATTGTTGACCTCTGCTAGGAAAAAAACAAAAGATTAGATCAGATCACTCCTCAGAAGCACGCATTAATTTCTTATAGCCCGTGGGAACCATGTATTCCTGAGAATTTGTAGCAAGCAGGAAGGGGAGCGAAGGGGGCGGTATACCTGGGTACTCGTTGAGACGATGGCGATGAACGGCAGGAGGCAGCGTCGAGGAGCCGAGGGACAGCAGCACCCGCAGCTAGCGGCGGGGATCCACTGTGCCGCGCCGTGACGGAAGGCAGGCACCGCCGGGGATCATTCGGACGGTCGCGACGCACACCGCGGGGCGCCGCCACCCCGGCCGCGCGCAGGGCATGGAGGCAGCCGCGTTCGGTCCCAGCCGGTGCGCCGGCACGTCAGGAGAGAGGGAGAGGAAGGGGAGGCATGAGCAGTGGCGGGAGTGACAGCAGGGGGCGCGAGCGGCGGCGGCGTCGGTGCGAGCTGCGGGGGAGCGGGAGAGCACGGGGAAGAGTCGTATTTCGATAAAGTTTGAGGGCATTTTTGCAAAACTACCATGAGTCACCCGATCCGTGAAAGGCCGGGCGACGTGGCCACTCGCTGGCTCTCTTTTTTGTTGTCGGGTTCGTAGGGTGAAAGATTTACGGACTTTTTGCAAAATTTTGCCCTTTTTTAAAACAAATTTCAAATCCGTCCCTAGTTTGAAATAATTTGCACCAGATATCCTTTTTGTCGCGCCCGGTACCGCGTAGGGCGCGATCTTTACACATGTCGCGCCCTACGCGTGTGGCGCCGACGCGTGCGGGCCACGCCAGGCGCGGTGGCGTTGACCGGTCCGGGCGTGGATGGCCGTGGGTTCCCACCGCTGCCGCCAGCGTTGCATGCGGCCGCGGCCGGGCCGCCACGCTGATGCGTCGTCGGCGCCGACGGGCCCGTTAGGTTTCGATTTGGGCGGGCGAAACGCGTGGGTCCCCTCACGTCGCGCCAGCCAGGTATGGCGCCGACGTGGTGGTATAAATGCTCGATCCCCGCCTACTTTTTGTCCCCCCTGCTCTCATCACTCATTCCCTTGAGTACGGCCCGAAGGGGACCGAAAGCGTGTGAGTTTTTTGGAAGCTTCTTCCTTCTTTTTTTTTTTTGCCCTCCAAATGCTTCCAATTGCCTAGTTTTTTGCTATTTCTCTTTGCTTATGTTGGTAACTCATCTTATTGTGTCATCTTGCTTGCTAATTTCATCTTTAGTTTGGGAAATTATGCACTTAAAACCTAACCCTAAATCACTTCATGTTAATGACATTTTAGTAATGCTTTGTTAGTATGTGGGATGGATTCATTATTGTAATGAATATTTGTTCATGTATGTGGGTAATTGTCCTCTCAAAACCCAAACCCGTATTTATATAATTGTTCATGGCAAATTGTAAAACATGTTTGCTAATACATTGTGTATTGAAGATGTGTTCATGTTTATTGTTTTGCATAGGGTTTGAATATTTAATCATGTTTTATTGTTCAATTATGATTTGTTACCCATCCATGCATGTCACATCATTTGAATGACATTTTCCATACATGTATGTTAGTTTGTTTGATGGATTCAATGTTTAATGAATACTTCATCATGTATTAGGTGTTGCTTAGGGTTCATTAACAATTGCTTGTTTTTCAAATATTGTTTTGTGTGTTATGGTTTGATTAGGATGTTTAACCATATATGGAGATTAGTTTGTTTGATTTGTTCAATTATGAAGTGCTTACCATCTAAGGAATGAATTTTTTTTTTTGATATAATTTGATGTTCAATCAGTATGAACACTAATGAGATTGATATAATTTGATAATAATATTTCTTAGCGGTTTCCCATCCATGCTTTGTTGTATCATTTTGCACCTATGTTGTGGACACATGTACGGATGATCTTTTGTGTATTAGTTGTCATTGTTCTTTTGCTAGGTGTCATGGACTTGTCCCTCTAGTGCACCATCCGGAGGACCATGATGGGAAGGGTCCATTCCCAAAGACCTTTGTCTTGACGCCGCATTGTGAAAGGTCCTAATGGCTAGAGGGGGGGTGAATAGCCTATTAAAAATTCTACAAACAACACTAAGCAAGGCGGTTAGTAAATAAGACGGCGTGAGCGGATAAGCAAATGCTTCAAACTAATTACGCAAGCCTCCTAGCAATTCTAATGTCTCTAAACACAAGCAATGGCTAGGTTGCTAAGTTACTCCTAGATGAACAAGATAAACTAACTAATTCTACCACTGAGCTAACAAAGCTAAGTTAACTAAACAAGCTACACAACACTAAGCACTCTAACAAGATATACTACGAAGGTAATGCAAGAGGTGCTAGAATACAATACCACCGGTGTAGTGTCGAGGTTGTAGCCAATCACCGTGATTACCAAGAAATCTCCAACGAGCAAGAACAAGTGACACGATGATTTTTACCGAGGTTCACGCGTTTGCCTAAGACGCTAAGTCCTCGTTGTGGCGACACACTCACTTGACGTGTGCTAAGCTAATGGCCGTGCCAAAACCCCCCTGAGGGCTCAAGCAAACGATCACAAGAGAGGGTCCAACAAGCCACGAGCAATCCACTAGTGCTCCTTTCGCGAATCTCCCGCGGGGTAAGGAACGACCCCTCACAATCACCACCGGTGTGGCCTCAAACAAGCTCCACTTGAGCTCAACACCGCCTCTTGCTCCAAGCCGCTAGGGAACCGGGCAAATTCCCAAGAAAACAAGAATCCCGTGGCTTCTCCAAGGATGAAGTGCTTCTAAATGCAACCGATGCAAGCAATGTACTTCTATCTCTCTCAATCTCACCAAGAATCCGAATTAGTGATGAGGAGATGAGTGGAGAGGAGTCTCACAAGCTCACTAGCAAGTTAGAGTGTTCAAATGTGCAAGAGAGAGGGCTAGGAACCAGCGAACCAAGTATATATATGGCTCCTCTCGAAAATGGAGCCGTTGCTCCAAAAATTTGCTCTGGCAAGACGGACGGGACGGGGCCGACCGGAACCACCGCGGGGTCCTGGCCGAGGGTCGGTCGGTGCTTCCTCCGCTACAGACAAGCATCGGGCCCACGCTTGGCGCCCTTCCTCCGTCTCCTGGCCGACGCGATCCGGCCACCACGGAAGCGTCGGCCCGGCTCCGGTGCGGTCGCGTCCGGCCAAAACGCTGTCATAGAGCCCTCCCGCGAGCCGACGACCGGAGCCACCCGTCGGTTGCAAGCGTCCGGCCGAGGCCGAAGCGCGTCCCGTCACTTCAAACAAATTCCCGCATCTTCTCCTTTTTCTTTGCTCTTTGCTTCAAACTTGCTTTGCCTCTTGCCATGTGTTGCCAACACGCCCAAGATGATCACGTTATCACCAATGTTAGCACGCCGAGATGTTAGGCAAGATCGAAGTTAGTGCTCTCATGTCCTAAATGCAATATGCAAGTCAATTGGACCTAGAAGCACTTCATGCAAGGATTGTCGCGGCATCCCCTCTTGATAGTCGGCTATCTATCCTATAATGTGATCACACGCTCTATCGTGTCTTGATCACCGAAAAGGAAAACCCTATCAAGATACCTTTGCCTTGATCTCCGGGTTCCTCTCAAGCCGATCACCGAGCTTGACGATCCATCAAGTCCACCGACATTGTCCATATTCATGATCATCATGCTCCTTGTCATCAAACTAATCCTTTCTCAAATCATACACTTAGAGCAAAGGATTAGTCCACAAGTGTCGCCATCAATTTTCAAAACCAAACATGAGATTTCAATCTCCCCTTTTTGGTAATTGATGACAACCAACTCACAAAGATATGAAATAAAATTCAATTGAACTTGAATTGCTTGCCCATAGGAATTTGATCATGAATCAAAGATTGGACAAACATTTCAAGGTCCGGTTTTGGTAGTAGTAGCTCCCCCTACATGTGTGCTTCCATGTGTTTGGATCAATTTTGGCACATATGTTGGATAGAAACTTTGAGGAGAGATACTAATACCAAAAGGGATGCTAAGGTTTTAGAAATTGGACCTTTGAAGCGTGAAACCATCGGAGACCTTAGCATCATGTATCTAGACATTCATCAAAACTCAACATACCCCATGAGATCAACATTATAGGCTAAAATATGAGCTTTGTCTACATACATCCTATGCATGCTAGTTGGTCAATACACCAATCAATTTTAAAAAAACTAGCATACACCAAGCAATCATGTATATTGAATTTAGATTGTCAATGCAACATCACATTATGATCATGCACATACAAATGCACAAATAGTCTATGAGCTTGCTCCCCTATTTGTGTGATCCTTTTCAACATCTTTGTGACTTATTTTTCCCCTTTGTCAACAATCACCAAAAAGGTGTAAATGAGAGAAATCAAGTCAATCAAGGTATCACATGTGGTCTCATCTAGATCACTTGCCTTTCCATGTATTCAAGTTTGAACCAAGGACAAGCTTTTTCACACCTCATTTGCATAAGGGTTATCTTGCACCATGTTAGAATACACATTAATAGCGCATTATCTAGAGTTGACACTAGGATTGCAAGCACATAAACATGTCATATGCCACCACTAGTTCATAAAACCATTCAAAGCTATAGTGGTGCCACACATACATTGAAAACATTTTATTTCCCATGAATGAGCTTATTAAGCATGCATGATAGCTAGATGCACTAACAAGTCCTTAACATCATATGAATGCCATGACAACCAACTTTTACCTTGGGGTTTGTCGAAGGAGAGGCATGTCATATAAGTGGGGTGCATCAACTCAAGTTGGAGAAGTCAATAATGTTCAATTCTCCTTTTAGCATGCAAAACCTCTTCTCATCAAGTGGCTTGGTGAATATGTCGGCTAGTTGATCTTCGGTGCCAATGCCCATGATACAAATGTCACCCTTTTGTTGATGATCTCTTATGAAGTGGTGCCTTATATCAATGTGCTTTGTTCTTGGATGTTGAACCAGATTTTGGGTCATCTTCCTTGCACTTTCATTGTCACAAAACAATGGGACTTTGTCAAATTGGAATCCAAAATCCTTCAATGTTGACCTCATCCAAAGCAATTGAGTGCAACAACTTCCCCACACTAATGTATTCGGCTTCGGCAGTTGAAAGAGCAACACTATTTTGCTTCTTTGAAGACCATGATACTAGTGACCTTCCAAGAAATTGACATGTGCCACTTGTGCTCATTCTATTGATCTTGCACCCTCCATAGTCGGAATCCGAATATCCAATCAAATCAAACTTGGATCCCTTTGGATACCATAGTCCAACATCTTGTGTGCCCTTCAAGTACCTCACAATTCTCTTTGTTGCTTTGAGGTGACTTTCTCTTGGATCGGATTGATATCTAGCACACATGCCCACACTAAAAGCTATGTCCGGTCTTAATGCGGTTGCATAGAGCAAACTTCCAATCATAGACCTATACTTCTTTTTGCTTAACCATCTTGCCACTAGGATCGGGGTCTAAGCTTCCATTTGTTTCCATTGGTGTGGACATTGACTTGGCATCTTGAAGATCAAACTTCTTGATCATATCCTTGATGTACTTGCCTTGACTAATGAATGTGTCATTCTTCAATTGCTTGATTTGAAGTCCAAGAAAGAATGTGAGTTCTCCAAGCATTGACATCTCAAACTCATTGGCCATCATCTTAGCAAACTCTTCACAAAACTCTTGGTTGGTTGACCCAAATATAATGTCATCAACATATATTTGCAACACAAACAAGTCTTTTTGCCAATCTTCTTGGTGAAGAGAGTGGTGTCCACCTTGCCCATCTTGAACCCTTTAGAGAGGAGAAAAGTCTCTCAACCTCTCATACCATGCTCTTGGTGCTTGCTTCAAGCCATACAATGCTTTCTTCAACTTGTAGACATGGTTGAGATACTTGTCATCTTCAAAACCCGGTGGTTGCTCCACATACACCAACTCATTGATGAAACCATTCAAGAATGCACTTTTCACATCCATTTGATAGAGCTTGATGTCATGAGCACATGCATAAGCAAGCAAGATTCTTATTGCTTCAAGTCTAGCAACCGGTACATAGGTCTCTCCAAAGTCAAGACCCTCTACTTGAGTGTAACCTTGAGCTACTAGCCTTGCCTTGTTTCTCACAACAATTCCATCTTGATCTTGCTTGTTCTTGAAGACCCACTTAGTTCCAATCACATTATAGTCCTTTGGCCTTTCCACCAATTCCCATACATCATTCCTCTTGAAGTTGTTCAACTCTTCATGCATGGCATTGATCCAATCTTCCTTCTTGAGTGCATTTTCAATGTTCTCCGGTTCTTCTTGTGCTACAAAGGCATGGTGAGCACAAAAAGATGCTAGTCTTCTTCTAGTAACCACTCCACTATTGATATCACCAACAATTTGATCAATTGGGTGATCCCTTGCAATGTTGGATGGTTGCATCACTTGCACTTGATGACTAGGATGAGGAGATGGACTAGCTTGTTGCTCTTGATCTTGATCTTCACCTTGAGTACCACTAGTGCTAGCTTCATTTGCATTGATTTCAATGGTAGTGGTAGGCATTGGGGTGTCTTCATCATCATCAACTTGCCTTGGTCGAATATCACCAATATCCATGTTTCTCATAGCATTCTTCAAGTTGGAACCACTTACATCATCATGATTTTCAACTTCATTTTGAGAGCCTTGGGTTTCATCAAATTCAACATCATGAACTTCTTCAAGCTTGCCACTACCCAAGTTCCAAACTCTATAAGCTTTGCTTGTGGTTGAATATCCAACAAGGAATCCTTCATCACATTTCTTGTCAAACTTGCCCAATCTTGTGCCTTTCTTGAGAATGTAGCATTTGCATCCAAATACTCTAAAGTAACCAATGTTGGGCTTCCTTCCATTTAGCAACTCATATGGTGTCTTGCCAAGCATTTCATGGCAATAGAGACGGTTGCTACAATAGCAAGCGTGTTGATTGCTTCGCCCAAAAAGAATGGCTAACATTGTATTCACTAAGCATTGATCTTGCCATTTCAATCAAGATTCTATTCTTCCTCTCAACTACACCATTTGACTGTGGAGTGTAGGTTGGTGAGAATTGATGTCCAATTCCAAGCTCATCACATAACTCTTCTATTCTTGTGTTCTTGAATTCACTTCCATTGTCACTCCTAATCTTCTTGATGGATGTCTCAAATTCATTTTGCACTCTCTTGACAAAGGTCTTGAATAGCTCAAACACATCATTCTTGTCATGCAAAAAGAACACCCATGTGTATCTAGTGTAGTCATCAACTATGACAAAACCATACTTGTTGCCACCAATGCTAGAGTATGATGTTGGCCCAAACAAGTCCATGTGCAACAACTCAAATGCCTTGCTTGTACTCATTGTGCTCTTGGTTGGATGTGCATTGCCATGTTGTTTGCCTAACGCTTAACATGCTCCACAAGGTTTGTCCTTCTCAAACTTCACATCATCAAGCCTCTAACTAAGTCATGCTTCATCAACTTGTTCAATTGCTTCATTCCAACATGACCAAGCCTTCTATGCCACAACCACCCTTTGCTAGCCTTTTGAGAGTAGACAAGTTGTCAACTTGGCTTCTTTTGAGTTGAAATCAACAAGGTAGAGATCACCATATCTAAATCCCTTGAAGATCATGTTTGCACCATCACCACTAATGTCACGCCCCACTTTTAATGGGTCGTTAACCTATCGTATTTGCGCCAGGATCACGCACAAATACGGTCATTAGTGTTAGATAATGGCATGCAGATATAATAGAAATCCGAGCTTTAATAAAATAGGATTAGAAAGTCTTACAAAGGGCGAATATTTTATCGAGTTAGCCAACCGAAAAGCAAAGGATTAACTATGATCTGTTGCCTCATACTCCACAGGCATCTTGAGAGCACGGACGGAAACCCTTGGCAACTACATCTTCTTCTTAAGCAAACGCCTCTCGGACTCCTACGAACGCCGATCGCTTTACCTTGACAACGATCTTACCTTTGGATGTGCCGATATCCGTAAAAAATGAGAGGGGTGAGTACAAAGGTACCCAAAGAAGTCCAAACCGGGGTGGTTTGGTAAATTTTAGGGTTTGGGCCCCAGCGAGTCTCTAAAACTGCTCTCACTAGTTCCCGGGATTATCTCATCTTACCATCACCTTCACATCCATAAAAGGTTAGTTATAGCTAATCATAGATGTTCTTTCCTAGCATTCGCCCATTCCAAGGACGTGGCTATTCGAATAGATTTAATTAACTCTGCGCAGAGGTTGTACAAATTTCCCCACACGATAGGCACGATCTTTCCCATCCGGTTTTGGTTCCAAATGTGCCTAACGAGATCCGTGCACGGCTTGAGTGCTACTCTAGGTATATTGGTATAATCTTCACCACGACTTCTCGGGGTTGGAAGGACAACACGCCACCACAAGGATGACGCATCACCCTAGACAATATGGTGATACCAAATCACCAGCGGCTTTACGGTAATACCTAATTACCCAACCTATACCGTCAACACCACTCTCAATCTCAAATCATCAATATGTGCCTCTAGCACTTGCGCCACCAAGCGCCAAACACTTCCGTGGAAGACCACTCTGCATCCACGCCAACCGGACCATGGGGCCACTCTCCCCATGTTCGCTCCCTAATCGATCGCTTGCCGGCCCCACCACCTTGGATCCCAATTATACCTCAACCCAACGGGGTGTGAATCAAGCCGCCCCATAAACGACGTGTGGTCGTACGAAATATCGCACTAGGTAGAAGGTCTATGAACCGGTCCTTAGGGAGGCGAGCATCTCTCCGCTGGATTCATCCCCATTGTGATTAGTCCACCTCCATGTAGACAATCACCACTCACCTTTTGTTGGAGGGTTCACATTCTTACTTAAGTTTCATCGATCTTACTTATTCATTTTATGTCATCATTCATCATTATATTAAGGTCATGATTAAGGGGGTAAGGACTTGCACAGGATGTTCTTACCGATTGGCAATCGGTGTCGAACGTCTCTAACGTATCTCGGAGAAACCTCTAATCCGATCGTCGAAAACTACCATGCGATGGCAAGAAAAACCTAGCTTGAACTATGGCACACAAAACAAAACATAGAACATTATGGTGGTAATAGGTTAGTTGCATAGATCTAGAATTTAGATAAATTATGGAAGTCGTTTCACACGAAAAACAGAATTAATATGCATGAGTTATGGATTTTATAACATTAATCCCTAATTTATTAATTAGGGTAATATTATAATATAATTTTATCATGTAATAAATTTGGATCTAATCACACGATAAAATTCCATAAATCGAATAATGAATTTACAAATTTTGTGGGAATTTTTCGGATACGGGAAATAGGATTTCTAGCACACGGTGTACACTTGTTGGTGTACTTAGCGTTTAACCTTAACGCATCTGCATCGTTCTCCATGGGCGTGTCCGACACGTGGGTCCCAAGGACGCCACCGGGCAGCCACGTTGGCGCCACGTGGGTCGTGGGCCACAGCCACGTCGGGCGGGGCGGGGCGTAACGGTGTGGCCGCCTGCCGGGTCATCATGGCCCACATAGCGAGAGGGGAGGGGGGACGGAACGGTGGCGGTGGTAACGGGCGTGGACGGGAAAACAGGGCACCGGCTCGGGTTACGCCGCACGGTGGTTCCTCGCCGGAGCTTGGCGGGATCGGCCGGATCTTTGCCGATTCGCCACCGTGAGGGGGTGGAGGTTCCCACCTCTGTGGGCCTCGGTGGTAGAGAGCGAGGGTGAGGGGAAGGGGTCGATCTCTGGCGGCGGCGGCCGGGGCTATCTCCGGCGGCGGGCTTCGGCGACTAGGCGCTGGGAAGGATGCGGAGTGCTAGCTACGTAAAGCGAAAGGGGAGCTTCCCGGTTAGCTAACTGCCCTTCTATTTGTCCGGACGATGCAACCACGGGGAAAGGGAGACGAAGAAGCTCCTATGGCGGCGGCGGACTTGGATTTGGGGGGAAGTTCGATTCCGCGAGCTTGGAGAGGGAAGAGGGAAGATGAGGAGAGCACCGCGTGTTCCGAGGCACGGCGGAGCTGGTGGAGGGAGGGCGAGTCCGATCGGAGGCCGGGGAGAGCGGTATTTATAGCCGCGCCGCCGCTCCGTCGTGGAGGTTTTTTTTCCGCCACCGCTGATCTTTTCCGGCAGCCTATCCTTTTGGTCCGGCGACTCGGAGCGATTCGCCATGAGCTGGTGCCGCTCACGCCTCGGTCTCCGGTGAGCTACCCCATCGCCCGGCCTCCTTGCACGGGCGGAGTTGCGGCCATGGCAGCGGCATGCGGCGTGGCTCGCGGGCTCGGCGTTCGCCGCTATTGGCGTTGGCGCTGGCTAGCTGCATTCCGTGGCATCGTCACCGGGCGACATCGTCGGAGTTAATGTCGTCGCGTGGCTCGGTCTTCGTCACCAGCTCCGGCGAACGTGCTCTCCGCGCTGAAGCCAGCGGTGGCCCGGTGGCGAAAGTGTCCGTCGCCGGCGCGTCGGTGTTGAGCTTCGGCGGTATTCCGCGATGGAACCAATCCCCACAATGAATGCCAGGAAGGCGTCGTCCGGTTGCGCCTCGTGGCGTCCTGTTTGGTCGTCACCGCCGGCGGCGCGCTGGCAAGCTTACCGATGCCGGCCACAATGGCGGCAAGATCGGCGACCGCTATTGGCGTTGGCGCCGGGCTACTGTGTGGGCGGGTGACGACCCAGGCGCTGGCGGCTGCGAGAGCGATGCAGCATCTTGATCTTGAGTCATCACTCGCGTGAACCCTACCGATCCAGCCTAGCCGCTCGTCCGCGTTCGGCGGGCGGGCCCCGGTGCCAAGACGGCGTCGCGAGGAAGACGACGACGCCGTCCCCGCTCGGTAGCGAAACGTAGGAGGAGGAGGCTGGGCTTTGGTGTCCGGGGCTGTTGGGCTCGTGATGATGGGCTCGATCGCCGGGCGGCCCGAGCGAAGGAAAAGAAAAGGAGAGGGAGGGGGGGCGCCATGGGCCGTGATAGAGAAATGAGCCCACGAGCTATCTTCCTTTCTTTCTCCATTTCTATTTCTTTTTCTCCCTATTTCCTTATTCCATGTATACTAGTATTCCCCTTCCACTATTTTTATACAAGTAAGTACATATCCTTAGGGTCTTTGTTAAGCACTAATAAATATATACTACTGTTTGGAAGAAATACATAATAGCATACATGTTTTATAATTCCCTTTTATTCTCCTTGCTCATTTCCATGTATACTCATATCCATGTGTATGGTTATACCTTCCAATTGTATTCAAGTATATATATGTTATTTAGAATTTATCATTATTGGCACTCACATATATATACTTGTTGGAAAGACATACACATAAATGCATGTATTAGTATACTTGCCCCTAATATTTCCCTTTTATTTCCCTAGGGTCTACCGATGGGTTGGTGCATACATATATTCCATGAAGTTATCTAGAGATGCTTGGAGTATATGTCTCCCCACACATGTGGTCTAGGGTTCGTAGATTTATTCCCGAGAGAAAATGTAAATCATGCTCATGCATAGATACTTCCATAATTTAAAAGTCTAGATCAAGAATACATACCTTGGCCACCATAACCTCTCGCAAACAAGAAACAAAGGGAGTCTAATTTCTATATGGTGGATTTTGGATGCGTGGTTTTCAAAAAAAAGGGGTTAGGTTTGGAAAGTAAATCAAGTTTTAGTTTATTTCGAAAAGTTCAAATTTTTAGTGAATTTTAAAATAATGCAAAAAACGGGTGTTACAAATCTACCCCACTTAGATGAATCTCGTCCCCGAGATTCCGAAAGTGAACTATAGAGAGAAACCTAACAGATCTCGAGAGAAACGACAGGGAAAGATTAGAGAGGGTAGGGGGTGGTTAATCGCCTTTACGGGGATGTCCTCGAGAGAGAGTCCTCGGATTTTGCCACTTTACCAACTTGTCGAGCAAGGGGGTATACCCTATGCCTTCTTGTTGGATGATAACTCCACCTTTGCTTAGTTGAGAAAAAAATACTACCACGCTAGGATTCATATCCTAGTGTTTACGCATATTCTTTATCGGTCTTTGGGCCGCTTGATTTTATTTCTTCATACTTCTTTTCTCTACCCCACTTAGAGAATTTTAACCTCCATATTTTTACAAGGCGGCACTCGATGATGTTCTTCGACTAGTAGCCCCTTCTTGATATTCCAAAATGGTGCCTCGTATAATATCAATGATATTTCTTTTCTTTTCTCTTTTTTTTTTTTTTCTTTTTTATAAAAATGGCACCAACAATACTCATAAAAATTTTATTCCATGCCTGCGACTCTTGGGTTCTTTTCTAGGGCCTCTTATAGGGTAAGGGGTGCATTACAAGGGCATATAGAACAAGTGATGCTACTAGCATGGCTCCCCGAGACGAAGTATGCAATGAAAATGACTTCTTCTTCATCCATGCACATCTTGAGGGCTTCGGCTCACGGCGTACTCCTTCTTCTTGCTCCTTTCTCCGGATCTTCGCAGACGGCTCACGGCATACTCTTCCTTCTTGCTTCTTTCTTCAGATCTTCTGCGGACGGTGTTCCTCCCCCGTCTTCTCGCTTGATTCCTTGATTCCGGGCTTGTGCGTGGGGTGGGGTTTGGGTGTGTGAGCGTGGAGTGTCCGATGCCGATGGAGAGGCTCGAACGGCCTTTTATAGACGGCCATTAGCGGGCTCGGGGCGGGTGCGCGGCTGAGTGCGGCGCCATTACCGGCGAGCATCGCGGCATAGTGGCGTTGTGGGGGTAACAGCAGCAGCAGCTCGGGTGGTGGTCGTGGCGACAGTGTCCTCATACGACGCGGCCAAGGACAGCGTGCTCGACGGCGATGGTCGTGCCGAGGAGGTGCGGTGTGAGGAGGACGGCGCTTCTGTGGGGGGACAGCGGCGTGATGTCGAGAGGACAAATAGCCAAGGGAAGGATGCGAAAAGAGAGAAAAGAAAAAGAATGGTGTGGGCGAGAGAGAGAGAGAGAGAGAGAGAGACAGGAATGGGAAGGGGGAGGGGTAGCGAATCGCGGCAGCAAGTGTACTATAGCTACAGGCACGTTGTCGCGTAGCGCTTTGTCGGGCGCTGGGGATCGTACCTTCGACGCCAAGTTAGTTAGGTGGGTCATTTTTTTGTACCCCAATTATTGGTGGTCGCCGCCCGCTTTCCCCGGCAAATTTGAAAAGGGATAGGAGGAAGAGGCAAGGATCCGCGAACGGTGGGTTAGAAAGAAAGGTTAGGGGTTTGAGATAACAATCTACAGGGGGTGATTCAGTAACTAACCACTTAAACAAACATTACAATGAACTTACCTGTTTGTGAGACGTATGAAAATGGTAGTCACGGTGAGCTTACTTTGATGGGACTTGCTGTGATACTCGTGACTTAGGGAAAATTTTCGATACGTTCACTGATCCTATCGAACTTTCCTCTTCGTTGAATACTACGAATAGTAAAACTTAGAGGATTTCCTTTAGGATAGAAAGATTGGGATATTATTTTTAAACAATCAAGCGCGACAATATATCATCACAAGGACCTTTTACCGATGATATGGAGTCACATCACCCATAAAACCGCCTTTGACGATCATTGCGCCGACTTCAAGCATACTACGCACATAGAAGCAAGGGTAACTACTGCTACTAAACAACAACTAAAGGTTACTACTACTACTAAAAACAAGCGCAACAAGCATGCTACTGTGGCTACTAGCTTAACATGGATGGTACTACTTAAACTTGTCTAACACTTGACGGCGCCTCTTGGGTTTGCTTCAGGAATTTCTGGTGCACATATGTTGGGCATATGGGGATCACTTGAGCTTGCCAGGTCTTCAATAGTACTTCCTTCTCTTCTTCCGTTTCTTCAAACGCTCCGGGGCTTCTTGCAACTTATTTGAGTGGCTTCCTTCTCTATTTGCTGTTGTGCTTCAAGCGTCTTCTTCTTCTCTTCTAACTCCGTCTTCGTGGCTTCCATTTGTGCGGCTCCTTCTTGCATGTCTTCGCTCAACTTCTTGTTCTTCTCCACTTCTTTCTTCCACCGTATCTTGCCGATCTTCAACTCCAACTCCCGGTGGTCGTAGAGGGCTTGATAGGCATCCGCATACTTTGCCGTAGAGACAAGGGGGTGTAATCTGGAAGTCCGGGGTGTTGCCCGTTTCATTTCTCGACCTTCTTGAACCATATAGCGTAAGTCCGATCCATCAACGGGTAGTACTTGGCATGGTTGCCGTTGAGTTGGTCTTCATACTCCTTGCAATAGGTCTTGAGTGCTTCCAAAGCAATCTTCGGCAAGTGTCCCATATGTCGGTTCAGCGTTCACGGAATCTTGATACCCTTCTTGGAGGGAATGTGCAACTGCATTACACATTTGAATGCTCCATCCTCAAAGTACTCTTGGTAGTAGTAATCGAGGTTCCCCGTAAACCCGAGGTATTTGAGAACTTCCCGGAGAAGTCGTAGAATTCCCCAATGGTCAATCCGTCGGTCTTGGCGACCATCCATCCATCTCGCTGCATATAGACATGTGTATGTCGGTGATATGTAAGCAACATAAGGAAAATCGAATGGTACAACAAGTCTAAAGTAATTATCCATAAGTAAAGCTAAATGAGGCAATTGCCATTTCGGATTTCCATCCTATGGTCAAGCTCGGCTTCGATACCACTCTCATCACGCCCACTTTTAATGGGTCGTTAACCTCTCGTATTTGCGCCGAGGATCACGCACAAATACGGTCATTAGTGTTAGATAATGGCATGCGGATATAATAGAAATCCGAGCTTTAATAAAATAGGATTAGAAAGTCTTACGATGGCGAATATTTTATCGAGTTAGCCAACCAAAAGCAAAGGATTAACTATGATTTGTTGCCTCATACTCCACGAGCATCTTGAGCACGGACGGAAACCCTTGGCAACTACATCTTCTTCTTAAGCAAACGCCTCTCGGACTCCCTACTTAACGCCGATCGTTTACCTTGACAACGATCTTACCTTTGGATGTGCCGATATATCAGTAAAAAACAGAGGGGTGAGTACAAAGGTACCCAGCAAGTCCAAACCAGGGTGGTTTGGTAAATTTTAGGGTTTGGGCCCTAGCAGAGTCTCTAAAACTGCTCTCACTAGTTCCCCGGGATTATCTCATCTTACCATCACCTTCACATCCATAAAAGGTTAGTTATAGCTAATCATAGATGTTCTTTCCTAGCATTCGCCCATTCCAAGGACGTGGCTATTCGAATAGATTTAATTAACTCTGCGCAGAGGTTGTACAAATTTCCCCACACGATAGGCACGGTCTTTCCCATCCGGTTTTGGTTCCAACAGCCTAACGAGATCCGTGCACCGCTTGAGTGCTACTCTAGGTATATTGGTATAATCTTCACCACGACTTCTCGGGGGTTGGAAGGACAACACGCCACCACAAGGATGACGATCACCCTAGACAATATGGTGATACCAAATCACCACGGCTTTACGTGTAATACCTAATTACCCAACCTATACTTGTCAACACCACTCTCAATCTCAAATCATCAATATGTGCCTCTAGCACCTGCGCCACCGCGCCCAAACACTTCCGTGGAAGACCACTGCTGCATCCACGCCAACCGGACCATGGGGCCACTCTCCCATGTCAAGCTCCTAATCGATCGTTTGCCGGCTCCGGCCACCTTGGATCCCAATTATACCTCAACCCAACGGGTGTGAATCAAGCCGCCCCATAAACGACGTGTGGTCGCATTTAAATATCGCACTAGGTAGAAGGTCTATGAACCGGTCCTTAGGGAGGCGAGCATCTCTCCGCGGGATTCATCCCCATTGTGATTAGTCCACCTCCATGTAGACAATCACCACTCACCTTTTTGTTGGAGGGTTCACATTCTTACTTAAGTTTCATCGATCTTACTTATTCATTTTATGTCATCATTCATCATTATATTAAGGTCATGATTAAGGGGGTAAGGACTTGCACTCGATGTTCTTACTGATTGGCACTGGTGTCGAACGTCTCTAACGTACTCCGGGAGAAACCTCTAATCCGATCGTCGAAAACTACCATGCGACTGGCGGCAAAACCTAGCTTGAACTATGGCACACAAAACAAACATAGAACATTATGGTGGTAATAGGTTAGTTGCATAGATCTAGAATTTAGATAAATTATGGAAGTCGTTTCACACCTAAACGGAATTAATATGCATGAGTTATGGATTTTATAACATTAATCCCTAATTTATTAATTAGGGTAATATTATAATATAATTTTATCATGTAATAAATTTGGATCTAATCACACGATAAAATTCCATAAATCGAATAATGAATTTACAAATTTTGTGGGAATTTTTCGGATACGGAAATAGGATTTCTAGCACACGGTGTACACTTTCGCGTACTTAGCGTTTAACCTTAACGTACCCGCATCGTTCTCCATGGGCGTGTCCGACACGTGGGTCCCAAGGACGCCACCGTGGCGCCACGTTGGCGCCACGTGGGTCGTGGGGCCACGACCACGCGGGACGAGGGCGGGGCGTAACGGTGTGGCCGTTCCGTCGGGTCATGGCCCACATAGCGAGAGAGGGGAGGAGGGGGCCGGAACGCGATGGCGGTGGTAACGGCGTGGGCGGGAAAACAGGGGCACCGGCTCGGGTTACGCCCGGCACGGTGGTTCCTCGCCGAGCTTGGCGGGATCGGCCGGATCTTGCCGATTCGTCACCGTGAGGGGTGTGGAGGTTCCCACCTCTCTGTGGGCCTCGGTGGAGAGAGCAGGGTGAGGGGAAGGGGTCAGTCTCCTGGCGGCGACGGCCGGGGCTATCTCCGGCGGCAGCGCTTCGGCGACTAGGCGCTACAAGGAAGGATGCGGAGTGCTAGCTACGTAAAACGAAAGGGGGAGCTTCCAGTTAGCTAACCTGCCCTTCTATTTGTCCGACGATGCAACCACGGGGAAAGGGAGACGAAGAAGCTCCTATGGCGGCGGACTTGGATTTGGGGAAGTTCGGATTCCGCGAGCTTGGAGAGGGGAAGAGGGAAGATGAGGAGAGACACCGCGTGTTCCAGGCACGGGCGGAGCTGGTGGAGGGAGGGGCGAGTCCGATCGGAGGCCGGAGAGCGGTATTTATAGCCGCGCCGCCGGGGCTCCGTCGTGGAGGTTTTTTTTTTCCGCCACCGCTGATCTTTTCCGGCAGCCTATCCTGTGTCCGGCGACTCCAGAGCAGTTCGCCATGAGCTGGTGCCCGCTCACGCCTCGGTCTCCGGTGAGCTACCCCATCGCCCGGCCTCCTTGCACAGGGCGGAGTTGCCGCCATGGCAACGGCATGCTCGCGGGCTCAGCGTTCGGGCGCTGCTATTGGCGTTGACGCTCGCTGCTGTTCCCGTGGCATCGTCTGGGCGGCATCGTCGGAGTTAATGTCGTCGCTGTGGCTTGGTCTTCGTCACCAGCTCCGGCGGAACGTGCTCCACGAGCCGGCGCTTCGCGGTGGACGCCAGCTGGCCGAAGTGTCCCATCGCCGGCGCGTCGGTGTTCGAGCTCGGCGCTGTTCACGTTGAACCAATCCCCCTGTGGGTGTGAATGCCAGGAAGGGGGCGTCGTCCGGTTGCGCCTCGTGGCGTCCCTGTTTGGTCGTCACCGCCGGCGGCGCGCTGGCAAGCTTACCCGGTGCCGGCCACAATGGCGGCAAGGTCCGGGAGCAGCCGCTATTGGCGTTGACGCCGGGCTCTGTGTGGCGGGTGACGACGCGGCGCTGGCGCTGCGAGGGCAGTGAGTCGACTGTGCTGAGGTCATGGCTCCTGTGAACCCGGCTGGATCCAGCCTAGCTGCTCGTCCGCGTTCGGCAGGGCGGGGCCCGGTGTCGCGCACGGCGTCGCGAGGAAGACGACGCACGTCGTCCTGTTCGGTAGCGAACAGAGGAGGAGGAGGCTGGGCTTTGGTGTCCGGCTGTTGGGCTCGTGATGATGGGCTCGGACTGCTGGGCCGGCCTGGGAGCGAAGGAAAAGAAAAGGAGAGGGAGGGGGGCGCTGTTGGGCCGTGTGATAGAGAAATGAGCCCACGAGCTATCTTCCTTTCTTTCTCCATTTCTATTTCTTTTTCTCCCTATTTCCTTATTCCATGTATACTAGTATTCCCCTTCCACTATTTTTATACAAGTAAGTACATATCCTTAGGGTCTTTGTTAAGCACTAATAAATATATACTACTGTTTGGAAGAAATACATAATAGCATACATGTTTTATAATTCCCTTTTATTCTCCTTGCTCATTTCCATGTATACTCATATCCATGTGTATGGTTATACCTTCAATTGTATTCAAGTATATATATGTTATTTAGAATTTATCATTATTGGCACTCACATATATATACTTGTTGGAAAGACATACACATAAATGCATGTATTAGTATACTTGCCCCTAATATTTCCCTTTTATTTCCTAGGGTCTACTGATGGGTTGGTGCATACATATATTCCATGAAGTTATCTAGAGATGCTTGGAGTATATGTCTCCCCACACATGTGGTCTAGGGTTCGTAGATTTATTCCCGGAGAAAATGTAAATCATGCTCATGCATAGATACTTTCATAATTTAAAGTCTAGATCAAGAATACATACCTTGACCACCATAAGCTCTGCAAACAAGAAACAAAGGGAGTCTAATTTCTATATGGTGGATTTTGGATGCAGGGTTTTCAAAAACAGGGGTTAGGTTTGGCGGAAAGTAAATCAAGTTTTAGTTTATTTCGAAAAGTTCAAATTTTTAGTGAATTTTAAAATAATGCAAAAGCACGGGTGTTACAACTAACCACTTCAACTTCTTTGCTTGTGAATATGCATTTGTAGCCATGGTCACAAAGTTGAGAGACCGACAATAGATTGTAATCAAGATGATCAACTAGCAACACTTTTGATAAGCTCTTCTCTTGAGTGATAGCAATCTTGCCTAGTCCCAACACATTGCCTTTCTTGTCATTACCAAATGTGATTGATTCATATTCATCAATGCCCTTGATGCTAATAGACTTGAACATATTAGAATCCCCGGTCATGTGTTGAGTGCACCCACTATCCATTATCCAATGCTCTCCTCCCAAGCATGATAATTGACCTACAAGCAAAGATCAATTCTTCTTAGGTACCCAATGTTGCTTGGGTCCTTCAAGGTTAGTCATCAAGGCCTTTGGTACCCAAATGGCTTTCTTCTTTGAGCCCATCCATGGTGTACCAATGTACCTAGCACGAACACCATTGTTCTTCTCTTCACAAGCATATAAGAATGATCAAGCTTGATAAAAGTAACATTGGTCCTCTTGTTCATGCACTTTTGCTCTACATGACCAACTTGCTTGCAAGCTTTGCAATAGCTACCATTGTTCTTCACAAAACGAGTCTTGTGAGTCACATAGGCGGCCTTGCCTTTCTTGGGGATATAGCCTAAGCCCTCCTTGTATAAGGATGCCCTTTGGCTACCCAAGCACATAAGCAAGCGGTCCTCACCACCATAGGCCTTAGCCAAGGAGTGATTGAGCTCCTTTACTTCCCTCTTTAAACAAGCATTCTCATGAATAAGCATAGGGTTTTCATTATCCTCACTAGTGATGGATGTGCTAGTGATAATGCTAGTGGAGGTCTCACACTTGGGTGTTGATTCATCAACTAGAATGTCACACATGATGCTTGCATTGGATGTATCAACATTTTCAACAATTTGGCACAACTTGTGCTCATCAAGTAGAGAGGAATGAGATTTCTTTAACTTAGAATGAGATTTCTCAAGCTTCTTATGGTCTACCTCTAGACTCTCATAAGAAGCCCGTTGCATGCGGCGCGACCGGGGCCGCCACGCGCGATGCGTCGGCGCGACGGGCCCGTTAGGGTTTCGATTTGGGCCGGGCGAAAACGTGGGTCCCACTACGTCGCGCCCGGCCAGGTATGGCGCGGCGTGGTGGTATAAATGCTCAGATCCCTGCCTACTTTTTTCCCCCCCTGCTCTCATCACTCATTCTGCGAAGCTGCGTGAAGGGGACCGAAAGCAGTGAGTTTTTTGGAAGCTTCTTCCTTCTTTTTTTGCCCTCCAAATGCTTCCAATTGCCTAGTTTTTTGCTATTTCTCTTTGCTTATGTTGGTAACTCATCTTATTGTGTCATCTTGCTTGCTAATTTCATCTTTAGTTTGGGAAATTGTGCACTTAAAACCTAACCCTAAATCACTTCATGTTAATGACATTTTAGTAATGCTTTGTTAGTATGTGGGATGGATTCAAAAGGTGTGTAATGAATATTTGTTCATGTATGTGGGTAATTGTCCTCTCAAAACCCAAACCCGTATTTATATAATTGTTCATGGCAAATTGTAAAACATGTTTGCTAATACATTGTGTATTGAAGATGTGTTCATGTTTATTGTTTTGCATAGGGTTTGAATATTTAATCATGTTTTATTGTTCAATTATGATTTGTTACCCATCCATGCATGTCACATCATTTGAATGACATTTTCCATACATGTATGTTAGTTTGTTTGATGGATTCAATGTTTAATGAATACTTCATCATGTATTAGGTGTTGCTTAGGGTTCATTAACAATTGCTTGTTTTTCAAATATTGTTTTGTGTGTTATGGTTTGATTAGGATGTTTAACCATATATGGAGATTAGTTTGTTTGACTGCTCAATTATGAAGTGCTTACCATCTAAGGAATGATTTTTTTTTTGATATAATTTGATGTTCAATCTGTATGAACACTAATGAGATTGATATAATTTGATAATAATATTTCTTAGCAGTTTCCCATCCATGCTTTGTTGTATCATTTTGCACCTATGTTGTGGACACATGTACGGATGATCTTTTGTGTATTAGTTGTCATTGTTCTTTTTTGCTAGGTGTCATGGACTTGTCCCTCGTTCGTGCACCATCCGGAGGACCATGATGGGAAGGGTCCATTCCCGGCACCTCGTGTCTTGACGCCGCATTGTGAAAGGTCCTAATGGCTAGAGGGGGGTGAATAGCCTATTAAAAATTCTACAAACAACACTAAGCAAGGCGGTTAGTAAATAAGACGGCGTAGCGGATAAGCAAATGCTTCAAACTAATTACGCAAGCCTCCTAGCAATTCTAATGTCTCTAAACACAAGCAATGGCTAGGTTGCTAAGTTACTCCTAGGTGAACAAGATAAACTAACTAATTCTACCACTCGGAGCTAACAAAGCTAAGTTAACTAAACAAGCTACACAACACTAAGCACTCTAACAAGATATACTACGAAGGTAATGCAAGAGGTGCTAGAATACAATACCACCGGTGTAGTGTCGAGGTTGTAGCCAATCACCGTGATTACCAAGAAATCTCCAACGAGCAAGAACAAGTGACACGATGATTTTTACTGAGGTTCACGTGCTTGCCGGCACGCTAAGTCCTCGTTGTGGCGACACACTCACTTGACGTGTGCTAAGCAATGGCGGTGCCAAAACCCCTATGGGCGCTCAAGCAAACGATCACAAGAGAGTGTCCAACAAGCCACGAGCAATCCACTAGTGCTCCTTTCGCGAATCTCCCGCGGGGGTAAGGAACGACCCCTCACAATCACCACCGGTGTGGCCTCAAACAAGCTCCACTTGAGCTCAACACCGCCTCTTGCTCCAAGCCGCTAGGGAACCGGGCAAATTCCCAAGAAAACAAGAATCCCGCGGCTTCTCCAAGGATGAAGTGCTTCTAAATACAACCGATGCAAGCAATGCACTTCTATCTCTCTCAATCTCACCAAGAATCGAATTAGTGATGAGGAGATGAGTGGAGAGGAGTCTCACAAGCTCACTAGCAAGTTAGAGTGTTCAAATGTGCAAGAGAGAGGCTAGGAACCAAATAACCAAGTATATATATGGCTCCTCTCGAAATGGAGCCGTTGCTCCAAAAATTTGCTCTCTGCAAGCTTGACCGGGGCGCGGACCGGAACCACCAGCGGGTCCGGTCGAGGGTCCCGATCGGTGCTTCCGTCGCTTCTGAGACAAGCATCGGGGCCCACCGTGGCGCCCTTCCTCCGTGCGTCGGCCGGCGCATCCGGTCACCACCGGAAGCGTCGATCCGGCTTCGATCCGTGCGTCCGCCAAAACGCGGCCGCGAGAGCTCTCGCGGGCGACCGACGAGCCACCGGTCGGTGCGTCGGTCGAGGCCGAGCGTCCGGTCGCCGAAAACAAATGCATCTTCTCCTTTTTCTTTGCTCTTTGCTTCAAACTTGCTTTGCCTCTTGCCATGTGTTGCCAACACGTCCAAGATGATCACGTTATCACCAATGTTAGCACGTCGAGATGTTAGGCAAGATCGAAGTTAGTGCTCTCATGTCCTAAATGCAATATGCAAGTCAATTGGACCTAGAAGCACTTCATGCAAGGATTGTCGCGGCATCCCCTCTTGATAGTCGGCTATCTATCCTATAATGTGATCACACGCTCTATCGTGTCTTGATCACCGAAAGGAAAACCCTATCAAGATACCTTTGCCTTGATCTCCCGGGTTCCTCTCAAGCCGATCACCGAGCTTGACGATCCATCAAGTCCACCGACATTGTCCATATTCATGATCATCATGCTCCTTGTCATCAACCTAATCCTTTCTCAAATCATACACTTAGAGCAAAGGATTAGTCCACAAGTGTCGTCATCAATTTCCAAAACCAAACATGAGATTTCACATTGTCACTGTGGGTGGCCGGCCAATGTGAAGCAGTCCAGGCATCCTTTGTCCGACATCTCCTCGCTCTCTGTCCCCTTCTTAATCTCCATCTCCTCGCTCTCTGTGTCAAAGACCATCCCCTTCTTAATCTCCATCTCCTCGCTCTCTGTCCCCTCATCGTCCAACAACGACAGACCGGTGTCACACACCGCTTCATCAACCATACTAATGTCCATGAAGTTGGGTACGGATGGTACCTCAACATGGACCTCCCTCAACTGACTTAGCTCCGCATCAGTGTACTCCATTCTAAATGACCCGTCAGGTGGATGCAATATCCCCCTATACTCATCGCTTTCATCCTCCGTACTAGCCTCCGACCTATACTCGTCCTCTAAAACCTCCTCAGAGCTACTTTCACTAAAAGTGAGCTCATCTCCGTAGTCTCCATCATCCTCTGATCCTACAAACATGTCGTCCATAGCACCAATCTCCTCCTCATCGCACTCTTCCATACCTACCATCACTGCCTTATCATTTTCTCTAACAACAGCCGGTTGCAACTCTTCCTCCTGAGTAAGGTGCTCTACGAGCTCCTCATCCACGTTCTCATCCGCAGGCACAACAACAGGGTTCATCACCTTCTCCACAACAACTTCCAAGCAACGAACACTACTACCCTTCACAACCTCTACAAAGTTCTTCCAATCATCGTCACATGACAAAGGCATCATTGCATAGTGTGACCGTTCCTTCCCACAGTCAAATCGACCTCTCAAGCTAAACGGCCATCCATACTTGTCACGACAATGGCCGATCAAATCATCGAAGCTAGGAGGTCTACCAAAAAAAATGAACTTGTTCATGCATGTTCTCAAACTTGCCACCCCCTCTAACTTTGCCACCAATATAAAAGCGCACTAAACGGTCCATCTACAAATTATTCGGGAAAAAAAAAAGCTATAAGTAAAACAACCATATTGCCAATATATATTAGAAACAAACTCAACACCTCCATGCAACAAAGAACTTTATTCATGTAAAATCTAATCTAGGTGAAATCCACAGCAAAAACATATCCTAAAAACGCTTCCACGCACCACATTGCATCAATAAACGGTCCAATCACTTATAATTTCACATTGAAAAATAGAAATTATATCTTTCCCTTACACCTCCATGCATGCATCAACGAACTACGTTCATGCAACTCGATTTCTAAGCCAAATCCACGACCAAATCGAATCCTAAACCGATTCTACGAACCACATTGTATCAATTAACGCTTCAATGACGAACAATTTCATTCAAATCAAAAAACTACCATGAACAAGGCATAAAATAGGAAATGTAGGGGGGAGGAGAGGAGGGATTAGCACCTAATCGTGTTGGAGGACGGGTGGGAGGCCGGCTCGATCCCGCCCCCCGCGGCGGCGCCCCTCGCCGCCGGCCCTCGCCGCCGGCGACAGAGGGCCCCAGCTCCTACGGCGCGAGGGCGGCGGGAGGGCTGGTGGCGGCGCTAGGGGCGGCGGCGGCGGCGTCCGTGCGGCGGGCGGGAGGCCGGCGGCGGAGTCTCTGGCGTCGGGGGGCCGGGCGGCGGGGCCGGGCGGCGGCGGCGTGGCAAGCTTCGGGCGGAGATGTGCGAGAAAGAAATGATTGAAGTCGGGCGGGTGGAACCCTAGTTTAACGCGTCGCGCTCGAAGCCGCCGGGCGCGACATGGTGGGCCCCACACGCTTCGACGAGGCCCAAACGAAAACCCTAACGGGCGGTCGGCGCCCGACGCATTATCGGCGCGACCGACCCGTCGGCGCTGTGTCATCTGGGCGGCGTGGTGGGACCCGCGACCATCCACGCCAGCCTCCGGCCAACGAATGCCGCTTACGTGGCCGTGGCCGCGTCGCACCGCATGCATCGGGCGCGACATGTGTAAAGTTCGCGCCAATGGATTTGGCGCGACAAAAAGGGATATCTGGTGCAAATTGTTTTAAACTAGGGATAGATTTGAAATTTATTTTAAAAAAGGGCAAAATTTCGCAAAAAGTCCAAGATTTACCTAGAGATACAAATGTTGCTAACATTTTCTATAAATTTATCCAAACTACCGGCATGCAAACCAATAACGACCAATATAGGTATAAAGGGAGTAGTAGAGTCTTATTAATTGCTTCTAACGTTGTATGCCTGTTTTGTGTCAAGCTAGTGCAAGATTTGCCACAACAATTCCTTTCAGGGAATATATATATCACAAGAAATGAGTCAAAGTTGAAGTTATTTTTTTAAAATAAGTTTAGGCAGGCTCCGGTCTTTTAACTGAAGTCAAAAGACAACACTGGCATGCCATCTGAAAAGTTTAACAAAACTCTCGCAAAGCCTCTTCAAACTAATTGCGGAGAGAACAAACAAGGATTACATCAGCTTTAGATGTCCACTTCGAACAGCAGCAACGGACAAAGATTACATCAACTTAACAGCCTATAAGGTAAGTCCCTTCAGTTCCATAATTTTTATACCCAGAATATACTTTTGACTATGATTTTACATTATAATATAACAAAAATATAAATATATTATTTCATCTACGTACATTCCATGCTGTCTTAGATCGTAGTATCTTCAAACTACGCCGGCCGAAGTTGGTTGACGATCTAGACTCCACGCCACGGATGACCAAGTCTTCGGTCGGCACAGCCATTGCACGCCTGCACCAGAATGACGGTGACCTTGCTTGGTGTTGCAGGTTTGGACTGCAGGTCTCAATTCTCAACCCAATCCAGCTAACACCGCGTGCCGTGGCCCATGGTGTTCTCTACTTTTTCAAAGTGGGGTTCTCAACTTTATGATGCGAGCAAATATACAAAAGGGGAAGACTGGTTCTGGTTGACTGCTACCTCATTGCCCCAGACTGGCAGACGAACCCCATCCATGCCGGCACCAGGTCTGGCGACAGGAGCCGCCCTGTCGAGCTTGTAGTCAGGTGAGTTCTTCGCTGTAAGCTCATCTCTGCAACACCCAGCCCTCAGCTCTTGCTGGTTTCACGTCAAGATTGTAACTGAATCTTAATACTGTCTCCACGATTCTTTCAATTAGCAGCTGCTGTGCCATGGCGCCTTCCAATCTCCTCTTCCTCCTGGTTGCAACTGCAACTCCGTTGATCACCGGGCAGCGCTTCGACTACCCATCGGCCAACCTCTCAACGGTGTGGACCAACAACAACGCCTCCCTCAAGCATAGCGTAACCTACGCCGATGGCTCAGTGGTACGGGCCATTGTTCTCAGGTCACCGAAAACCTTCTTCGGCCCTTCGTTCGCCGCAGGGTTCTTCTGCCCCTCCGCGCCCTGCGTACTGGTGCTTTCCTGTTCGCCGTCTTCATTGTCTACACTAACAGCGGTGCCGGCATCACCATGGCAACCACGGGCTTTCCGCAGGTGGTCTGGTCCGCTAACCAGCTTCACCCTGTTAAGGAGAACACTACCCTCGAGCTAAGTGGGGATGGCAACCTGATCCTCCGTGATGCTGATGGTCCTCTCATCTAGTCCAGCGGCACTGCAGGCAGGTCCATTGCTGGCATGATGATCACAGACCTGGGAAACCTGGTGCTGTTTGATCAGAAGAATGCAACAGTATGGCAGTCGTTTGAATATCCGACTGATGCGCTTGTCCCTGGGCAGTCACTACTGGAAGGCATGAGGCTCACTGCAAATACATCTGCAACAACCTGGACTCAGAATCAGCTGTATATAACTGTTCTGCATGATGGATTGTATGCCTATGTTGATTCCACACCACCACAGCCCTACTTCTCAAAACTCGTGGATGAAAACACGACAAGAAACCATCCGACACAGTTTACCTTAACCAATGGCAGCTTCAGTTTCTTTGTGCAGTCCACGCCAGATCCAGATTCAATCATCCTATTGCCAGCAGCAAAGTCTACCCAGTACATGAGATTTGAAAGTGACGGACACCTGAGGCTGTACGAATGGTCTGACACTGAAGCAAAGTGGGTCATGGTGTATGATGTGATCAAGATGTTTCCTGATGATGATTGTGCTTTCCCGACGGTCTGTGGGGAGTACGGGGTATGTACAGGAGGGCAATGCAGCTGCCCTTTTCAGAGTAACTCTACTTCAGGCTACTTCAAGCCAATCAATGGGTGGAAGCCAAATATTGGTTGCATGCCTCTGAATCCAATCTCCTGTCAAGAAATTCAGAACCATGAGCTCTTGACCCTGAAAGATGTTTCATACTTTGATATAAATACAAGCCACACCATTGCAAATGCTAGAAACAGCGATGACTGTAAGCAAGCATGCCTGAAAAACTGCTCCTGCCAGGCCGTGATGTTCACATATGGACAGAATGAGTCCAACGGTGTCTGCCTGTGGGTCACAAGGGTTTTCTCCTTGCAATCAATACAACCTCAGATTCTTCATTACAACTCCTCTACTTACCTCAAGGTGCAGCTTAGCCCCTCCCCTTCTGTAACTACTGCAAATAAAAATAAGGCAATATTAGGCGCTGTAATTGGAGGTGTTGCTGGTATTGTATTGGTTCCCATTGTTGTCACTCTTTACGTACAAAAGAGGAGGAAGTATCACGAGATAGATGAAGAATTTGATTTTGATCAATTGCCAGGTAAACCAATGAGGTTTTCTTACGCAAAGTTAAGAGAATGCACCGAAGACTTCAGTCAAAAGCTCGGGGAAGGTGGATTTGGTTCTGTTTTTGAAGGGAAATTAAATGAAGAGAGAGTTGCCGTGAAACGTTTGGAGAGTGCTAGACAAGGGAAAAAAAGAATTCCTGGCAGAGGTTGAAACGATAGGTAGCATTGAGCATATCAATCTTGTCAGACTGGTAGGATTCTGTGTAGAGAAAGCACATAGACTTCTGGTATATGAATATATGCCAAGAGGTTCCCTTGATCGGTGGATATATTACCGCCACAATAATGCCCCTCTTGAATGGAGCACCAGGTGTAGGATCATTCTGGATATTGCCAAGGGACTATGCTATCTTCATGAGGAGTGTCGGCGAAAAATTGCTCATTTGGACATTAAACCACAAAATATTCTGTTAGATGACAACTTCAATGCTAAATTGGCTGATTTTGGATTATCCAAGCTCATAGACAGGGATCAAAGCAAAGTAGTGACTGTGATGAGAGGCACACCTGGGTATCTGGCGCCTGAATGGTTAACGTCGCAAATCACTGAAAAAGTTGATATTTACAGCTTTGGAGTTGTTGTTATGGAAGTAATATGTGGAAGAAAAAAATATTGATACTTCTCAGCCTGAGGAAAGCGTCCATCTGATCAATTTGTTACAAGAAAAGGCTCAAAACAACAGGCTGGTTGATATGATTGACAAACAAAGTCATGACATGGTCACACACCAGGATAAAGTTATTCAGATGATGAAGCTTGCAATGTGGTGCTTGCAACATGATAGCAGTCGAAGGCCATTGATGTCAATGGTAGTCAAGGTACTTGAAGGTACAATGACCGTAGAAACTTCCATAGATTACAACTTCTTCAGTTCAGATCCAGCATTGTCTGTTCAAAGTGATCAATCAGCATATTCAGCTCCACCGCTGGCATCAATCTTATCTGGTCCAAGATGAAAGATCACTGTCAGTAATTCATAGAAGGAACATCCATATTGTACAATTAGGTTTTGTAATTTCTTCTGTACCATGTCTGATTTCTAATTTAGAAGTATGTTTCAGATAGCTTAAGAATAATAATTTTCGCAAATTAATGTCATATTTTCCCAATGAACTTGTAACTCTCTACATCTGGAATTGAAAAATAGTGTAATATAATTTTATTTTACATCATCTCAGAAGCATATAACCAAGCCGACCCGCACACAAGCAATATGTGACCCAGTATCCAAGAAATACTCTTTTGAAAGTAGTCTGTTCAAACTCGAGGTAAAGATTTATCAGGAGCATAGAACTTCTACATGCAGACTTTAAGCGGGACTGTAAAGAATATTCTACAGTCCTATTAGTACTGGAAATGGCACCTTAGTATGTCTAGCTACTTGGCGCATTTGATTTGGTTAGTTTCTGCAAGCAAGCACACAGATACAGCATTGACAGAGCACCCGATCACCTTCCTCACAGATAAAAATCACGTCGTATGAAGTCTCTTAAGTGAGCCAGGTGCTTCAAAGCATCATCATTATTTGTGCGTTTAGGTCAACAGGATCACCTTATCATGCAACTATGCAAGGAAATAACACGATGTCCAATCTCCATAGCTATAACAAACACTAGCAGACAAGATTGACACCTCAGTGATGATTCAGGAAGCCCAACAGCAACACTAACCTGGGAGTTCAACCTGGCAATTTCAAGATTCGTCCTTGTATTTCTTGGTTAGTCACCCACCAAAGCAAACGCCTTCTCAGCCTGCAAATGCAAAGTGCAAAGTTACATGAAGGTCATCAAAGTAGAAAGCAATGGGGCAGACTGCTTACTGCACAAAGTGACATTAATTACACCTTGGATTGTAGAACGAAAAAAAACATGTTGGAGTATGAGTATTAGGCCCATGAGGCCCATGTATGCAACTATATGACTACCCTTCTAGGGTTAGCATTAATTGAAAATCAATTATTCTAGCATGGTATCAAGCCAGCCACCCGATCCCCTTCCCCTTCCCTTCCTGCGAGCCGCCGCCGCCACCGGGCTTGGCCCGGCGCCCCCCCCGCCGCCCGGGGCAGCCATGGCCCGGCGAGCACCCTCCCCCTCCTGCTCCCCACTACTTCCATCACTTCCCTCCCCTCCTCTCCCAGCGGGCGTGGGCTCGGGCGGCCTCTGCTTCCAGCAATCGCGCGGGCGGCGTATCTGGCGTCGCGGGTGCCCGGGTTTCCCGCAGGTCTGCCGGGGGCCTTCCCCTTCACCCGGCCGAGCTCCACGTGGGCGCGGGTGGGCCGCGGCCCCCACCCCACGCGGCTGCCTCCCCTGCCCGCGGCCTCACTGCTGCGGTGGGCGTCCCCCGCCCTGCTCCCCTCGTCCTGCTGCTCCGGCCGGCGCCATGGCTGCGGTTGCTTGCGGCCTTGAGGGGGCTCGGGACGAAGGAGGAAGCGGGGGCTGCGAGGGGCGGCGTCTTGATGAGGGAGGCGGTCTTCTTGGCGCTCCACCTGCCTCCCGGCCAGCCCTCACCGCTTCCCGGCCACCCTCCGGTCTTTGCTGCGGTGCCAAATCCCTCCCAGCCCACCAGCGGAGGGTGCCTCTCCTATGCTGAACTCACGGCCCCATGGCCCTATGGGATGCCCATGGGACTCCGACCATGGTGACGGCCGTCGGGCGCCGTGCGAGTGCGGGGACCAGCACCAACCCTTTCCCGCACCACCTCCTCCGCCGTCCTTCCTTCCCTCGCCGACATCCGCTCTCACCAACGCCCTCGGCGCTGCCGGGCGGGTGCGCGGCGGGGCAGGGCTCGTCTCCCGGGGAGGCCGCCGTCGCTGGGAGCGCGACGCGCGGCGGGGGATGCCACTGGCTGCCCGTTGCTAGCGTGGAGCACCTTCTCACCTCCTCGGCTGGCCCGACGGCGGGACTACCTCCTCTGTGCTGGTGGCCCCATGGCTAGGCGGTCCCCGGCGCGACCGGTGACCCGGCCCCGGTCACACAGCTCCACTACCGGGCTGGCGGGGTCGAACATCCGCCTCCTGGTTCGGTCGTCCTCGGCCGGAGTCGCCGTCCCCGCCGGCGGCGCGACCAGTCCTCCTCACTCTCCGTCGCTACGCCCTCGGCGACCACGTCTGTGCGACCACGGCGGCCACCTACCCCTAAGTGGCTGCGCGACAGCATCGTCCTCTCTGGATCGTGGGGGCGATCTCCGTTGACCTCCACGGCCTCCTCCGCAACACTCCGCCTTGCAGCCCTCATTTGGCGGCGCTTGAGGGTCATTTTTGGGCAACGCCGAACACGTGCTATGCGGCTCGAGGCGAGCTTCGGACTTCCGTCGGGGTGACCTCTCTGTCGGCGAGTTACGCCGCAAGATGAAGGCCATAAGCGGACTCTCTTGGCGACCTTGGGCGGCCCGTGGAGGACCGTATCACGGTGCTCAACATCCTCCGCGGCCTCGGCGACCGCTACGCTCACCTCCCGGGAGCATCCTCACTCGGGTCGCCCCTTCCCCACCTTCTGCCCGGTCCGTGGCGACCTTGTCATGGAGGAGCTCAGCGGGCGTTGAGCTTGTGGCGGTCTGGCCGGCACCCTCGTCCACTACGACTACACTCGCCGCGACTCCACCTCTGCGCTCGTCCACTCCGTCGTCTCTCCTTGGCACCCCCTCCGGGCGGCGGTGGTGGGGGGGGGCATGGTGGTGGTGGTGGTGCCGTCGTCGCCCGTGGCGGCAAAGCGCGATGGTCGTGGTGGCGGCGGGCGGTGGCGGTGGCCACCCTCCGGCGCCAGCGCCTCCTCGGGGGTGCACCACGGCCCACTCTCCGGCACCCGTGGTCGGGCGCATCTCGATGTGGCCCTTCGGGCGCCGGCTCCGTGGAGCGCGCCTAGTCCACCGGCGGCCATGTTATTTGGTGCTCCTCAGGGGTACTACGACTCCGTGGGCGGACCCCTCCGGCGCCTACTCGGCGTCCACACGGGCTCCTCCCGGTACCTCGCCGGGCGGTCGGGTTGGGACACAGCGGCCTTGGGCCCCACCACGGCCACGGCGTCCACGACCCCTCTGGCGGGCGGAGTGGGTCGCCGACTCGGGGGCCACGTACCACCCACTCCGACCACGGTATACTCTCGTCGGTTCGCCCTCCTTCTTCCTCCCTTCCTTAGTCCCATCATGGTCGCAAATGGGTCATGTCTTCTGTCACTTCCGTGGGTGCCGCCGGGGCTCACGGGTCTTTTTCGTCTTCACGGTGTTCTTGTTGCTCCTTCCATGGTTCACAACCTCCTTTCTATTCGTCGTTTTCTGGTGACAATTCTTGTTACGGTGAGTTTGACTCCTCTGGTCTTCTTGTGAAGGATTTGGCTTCCGGCGTCCTCTGCTCCGGTGTGGCGGCACGGGGCCCCTTTACTCTTCGGTTTCAGCGTCTTCTTCCTCTTAAATCGCCGGCTTTTTTGTCATTTGCTTTCGCCACCACTACCTCGTCTACTACTTGGCATCGCCGTCTCGGCCATCTGGGCGTGGCGCCTTGATGCGGCTTAGCCCGTGCTTCGGACATTCGATGTACTCGAGCTCACGATGAGCATTTGTGTCATCGCGTGCCAAGCGGGCGCCATGTTCGTCTTCCTTTTTCTTCTTCCACTTCACATGCGGCTCATGTTTTTGATCTTATACATTGCGACCTATGGACATCTCCCGTCATCGGTAACTACGGCTATAAATACTATTTGGTAGTGGTTGATGATTTTTCGCATTATTCGTGGACTTTCCCTTTGCGTGCCAAGTCGGAGGCTTTTCCCTCTCTTCACCACTTTTTCGCATGGGTGTTGACTCAATTCGGCTGCACCATCAAGGCCGTCGAGTGTGACAATGGCCGTGAGTTCGATAACAGCCCCTCTCGTGCCTTCTTCCTTGAGCACGAGGGTGCAGCTCCGCATGTCTTGTCCGTATACCTCCTCCCGAGCGGCAAGGCGGGCGCATGATCCGTACCGAGAGCGGCGTCCTGCGCACCCTTCTTCTCGAGGCGTCCCTTCTGCTGCTTACGGGCCGAGAGTCTTCACACCACCACCTACCTTCTCAACCGCCTTCCTTCCGCTGCTGTCCGGCTCCCACGCCACACCATGCCCTTTTCGGCACCCCTCCTCGCTCGAGAGCACCTCCGTGTCTTTGGGTGTGCGTGCTACCCCAACACAGCGCTGCCCTTTGCTCCCCACAAAGCGGCTCCCCCACTCGACCACTGTGTGTCTTCCTCGGGTACTCTCCGGACCACAAGGGTTACCCGGTGCTATGACCTCACCTCTCGTCGGGTCCTCATCTCTCGCCATGTGGTGTTTGATGAGTCGATCTTCCCCTTCTCCACCACCACCACCACCACCCGGCTTCCCCTCGACCTCGACCTCTTTGAGGCTGCGTACTGCTTTGCTCTATGTTGATGACATTATCCTCACAGCCTCCAGTCCTTCACTACTACACCGCATCATCGGCGCTCTTCGCGGGTTTCCTTTGAAGGATGCGGGCATGCTCCACCATTTTCTCGGGGTCCTTTGTTGAGCCTCATCCCACTTGGACTTCTTCTTCACCGGCGGCGGTACACTCTTGATATCCTCGGCGGCGGGGATGACGGGCTGCAAGCCTTGCTCCACTCCGGTTGATACGGGGCAAGTTGTCGAGAGGCCAAGGGCGGTCCGTGGTAGACCCCGAGTGCCGGAGTCTCGGGTGCACCCGATTACCTCACCTTCACGGGCCGGACATCACCTACGCCGTGCGGCGAGTTTGCCTCTACATGCATGATCCTCGAGAGCCCCACCGGACTGCTCTCAAGCGCCTCCTCCGCTACCTCGGCGGCACCGTTGACTTCTGATTCTTTGCTTCACGGTCTCCCTCCACCGGCCGGTGGTGTACACGTCTTGGCCCAGGCGGGTGTGTCGACACTCGGCGCTCCACCTCCCAGCTCGCCCGTCTTCCTTGGCGGCAACTTGGTGTCTGGTCGACCAAGCGTCGGCCGGTCGTCTCCAGCTCGATCTTGAGGCGGAGTACCGGCGTTGTTGCTAGCGGCGTGGCTGAGGCTTCCCGGCTCCGGCGGCTCCTCGCCCGAGCTCCACGACCCTCTCTCGGGACCACGGTCGGTCTCTTGTGACAGCGTCGGCGCCGTCTACCTCTCCACCAACCACAATGCGGCACGAGAGGACCAAGCATGTGGAGATCGATCTACACTTTGTCCGTGATCGGGTTAGCCATCGGCGAAGTTCGGGTCTGCATGTCCCGACCACCTCCCAGTTCGCCGACATCTTCACCAAGGGTCTCCCATCCTCGACCTTCACGAGTTTCGCTCGACCTCAACATCACCCGTGGCTAGTTGCGTCGTGGGGGCTCTGTGTTGTACTTCTTTTTCGTGTCGGTCTACAAACTCCGGCTGCGACGGTAGTTCGGGCTGCGGGGTGTGTTGGAGTATGAGTATTAGGCCCATGAGGCCCATGTATGCAACTATATGACTACCCTTCTAGGGTTAGCATTAATGAGAAATCAATTATTCTAGCAAAACACACCATACCTGGTTAGGATCGGTTGATCCATTCACCAACTGCTTTCTCATATAAAATATCGTCATCATTCTACAGCCATTTCATTTCAGCTTGTCATGATCGAATGAAAACAGTGTGCTATCCAATGCTCTTAGCTTAGAGTTGGCACTCTCCCGGATGTTTGACAAAATGGCTAGCACAGATAATCTCTCTACTTTCATGTGAAAAAGGACAGAGTCGACTGGAAATCAAAGAAATTTATGATCAGTGTGACATCTGCTTCAAATATTCTTAGAGCAACCAATATAAATAGGAGTTTTTCACAATCAATCATGAGTAATACATCTGATTCACCTACTGCCATTGTATAATCTGGTCATCACCTGCATGGCTGATGACTGCTGCTTCACTTATGTAGTCAGCAATGCTTGGTGAAAAGGAAAAGTAATCAACTTGAATAGTTGAATTTCCTGAGGCTTATGTTTAACAAAAACAAATGAAATTTACTACTTTTACATACATACAAATGCAAAAGGAGTGGTACACAAGTCACTACGATTAAAACGAAATCAAGTCACAAGATTTTTTTTTTTTTTTTTTGAAACATAACCGGGGGAGAGGTTCCCCACCTTTCATTTCAAAAAACCACTCGCACCCCAGGGCAACGCCTGGGCAGGGAGAGGCAGAGTTTACAAAAGTTCAGAGAATACACGATCGGATGTAGTTACACCAGCCTAGGAGGCCGTTTACATAAACAGAGGGGAGGCGCTTGCGCCAAATGACTAAATCATCACAAACTCTAAGTAGAACTCGCCCGTGACAGAAATTTTCCTGACGAAAAACATGCCCATTGCGAGCATCCCACATTCGCCAGAGGATGCTGAGGAGAATGAACGGCCATAACCCAGGTGAAAGGCCTGCTGGAGGGGTTGCTGTCCAGATTTCTTCATCAGTCAAATGTGTTATCTCACTCATGCCGATTGTAGCCCAGATTAGAGCACTTTGGGCACAGACAAAGAAGACATGGTCTCGATCCTCCGATTGCAGAGAGCAGCGTTCACATACCTCCCCTTGCACCACATGTTTAGCATGTAAGTTGACTCTCGTACTTAGCGGTTCTTGAAGAACAGCCATGCAAAGATTTTGACTTTGTTTGGCACTCTCGTCCCCCAAATCCTGCTGCCATGAAAGTCCTGATTATCCCCGGCACTGTCGAGCGCTGCATAAGCATCTCTGGTAGTATACCGTCGGCCAGTGAGCTTGAGCAGGCGAACGTCGTGTTCTTCGTTTAGCAGAAATTAAATGTGTTCATTAAAAAAAAAAAAAATGTGTGAGTTTTCAAATCTAGTGGCCTAATTTGACAAAAATAACAGAAATGTTTAATTATAAGGTACATACATTGTCTGTATGCCAGGGATGAGACATCCATGTATCATTTGTAATTCAATTTGGATCATCTATAAGGCCTTTAAATATCATAAATTTCAGTTTGCAATGCAGCATAATCTCACTCCCTCTCTCCCTCTTCCTCTCTCTGACCACCATTTTATCTTCAGATGCCACAATTTCTCATTAAATTTCTTTGCACGTATGAAGAAGAACAGAGTGTCCTCTACAGTACGCTCTGTAATAATTATCACTATCGAGTCAGCTGGTTGAATGACCTATATAGTTGGAATAGATAAGATAACTGACCAAACCCTATGAGGCTATTCAGCTACAGTTTCAGTCAGCACTTGCCGCATGAAACTTGAAATCCAAGGCGGTTCTCCTCCGTATACTTGCTCTCGCAACATTTGGGGCATACACCTAAACTAAACCCCCACAACCACAAACAATTTTACACAAATGCCAAGTGAGTAGGTAATTTGGAATGCCGCGTTCAATGGCATCCAAATTTGTTGCCAATTATCTGATCCGACCGAATAAAACGCACAGCATTCCTCACCTGGACCTGGTCCGCCGCCACTCGCGCGCAAAGGAGACGTCCTGCTCTCCGCCGCCGCGGGTGCTCGTAGTAGAGGCGTCTGCGCCTCTCCCTCCATGGCTCCATGTTGGAGAGTCGCCGGCGCCGGCACCAGCGCCGGGAGCGTTGGCTCGTCGTCGTCGAGGTTGGTGGTACTGTGGTCGGTGACTCCATTGGCGGGCCTGAAAAGCATTATTTGGGCTGAGCTGGGCCTCTCGTATATAACGGGCTTTTCTAGGGCATCAAATAAGTCTGTAACTGGCGTGGGCTTAATCGCTTGGTTTGACACTGGGACTATATAGTGCTTTTTTTTTTTTTTTTTTAAGGAACATGTATTGATCTCAACGCATTACACCGTCCCTATTACAAAAAGGGATCCATAAGAAAAGGAAAAAATACGAGAAGTACAAAACTCCTGTTCATCTTCCTCGTAGCCTTGAGAGATCCGTTCGTCACCGCCCGGTCGAAGCCCGCTTTCCAATCGTCGTTGGGCACGAGCCAAACTCTACAAGGTGGAGGCCGCGGAGGAGGGCTTACTTCTAGGCGAATCGGCCGAGTACACTGCCTCCCCGGCGCATCGGCCAATTCCCGCACCCACGGCGCATCCTTCTTGATTCCACCACCGGCAACCCGAGCAAAGCTCAGATTTTCACCAAAAGAACATCTTCCTTGAGATTAACGGGGTCAACAACATCATCACTGAAGAAGGCGGCGATGTGCGGGCCCTCGACTCTGGGCGAGTCTCCCGGCCTCTCCGTTGGCGTCGGAGAAGATGGCGCCATCGGAGAACGGAAGAAGAAATTGGGAGAATTTATTCGGCTGCGTTGCTTCGCATCGCCGGCGTCGCCGAGGAAAAGCAAACCGCGGAGGAGCCACGCTCCTCCGGTAAAACCTAACTCCACCACCGAACATCGGCGGCGAGCAAACCCTAAACCTAGGACTCGACATAGGACTCGACAAGACCCTCTGAAGACGAGGCTTTGTTGAAGAGACGGACCCCGCTCCTCGTCACCACCGCAGCGGGCCGGAGGCGGGGGGCGGGCGGCGGGCGGCGGCGGCGGCTGTGTCGCCAGCGCTTTCTTTTTCCTGAGAGCAACCCTAGGCGGCGGCTTTGTTTCCGCCACGGTCTATAGTGCTTTTCTGTTTATTAGTGGTTTTATTACCACCAAATGTATCTGTTTTGTCAATAAAAAATTAACAAGTAAGAGTTGCTAAATTCTAAAAAAATAAGATTTGCTCAATAAAATGGACGAAAAGTTTTACAAAAAGTGTATCAAATAAAAAATATCAAAGGATGGACAAAATTTATATGTAATGAAAATAGTCTTAAACTCTGTGAGTCTTGCAGTAAGTGCCCTTAAGCAACAAAACGAACGTGTCCCATTGCATTTGAAATGTTTTTTTTTGTAAACACGAGCATGCCCACATGCATCTTTGCTAGTCCTACTGTTATGTACTCCCTCCTTTCCTTAACCGTGGTTCTCCCTTCCCAAGAAATAATTTTGACTGAATTTATGTGTATAAATATTAGTGTTTATGATACATAGTTAATATCGTTAGATAGTTAGTTCGATCTATTTTCATATAAAATTTACTTGGAGATACAAATGTTTTTTTTTCTCGAACACGCCTTCACGTGCCTTTTTCATTAAGAGAAGAAGCGAGACCGACCGATCAAACAAGCGGTACAACACGACACAACACAAACAACACAACACAAACGACACAACACAAACAGCACAACACAACTCCACACAGCCACGAGAGGTAGTGGCCACAACAAAATACAACAACAACTATCGAAACAAGAAGAGGAGCCCGCCACCGAGCCACCCAACACAACACAATAGGTGAAATGCGGCATCGCTAGGCCAAGACTTCGGGGAGGCGCCGACTCAATGGAGTGGAAGTCCCGGTTGTCGAAATCCACACGGCCGAGCATCAAGGGGGCATCACACACACGGCAGCGGCGCCCGAGGTGGATCTTAGTGCGGCGTCGGTGGCCCACGGCCATGCAGCGGCGGCGGCGACAACGATGGCGTCAACCCCGAGGTGACTCAAGCCGAGAGTGTGGCGTCGGTGGCCCACGGCCAACAACGGCGGCGTCGATGGCGATGGCGTCGATATCCAAGCCGGGACGGACCCGGGTTGAGTCGTCGGCGAGCGGCAACATCGCCCTGCCAAGCCGGGGGCGCGAGCAAGATGTGTAGTGTGGAAGTCCCGTCGTCGAAGCGACATCGGTGGTCCACGACCGGACAACGGCGATAGCGGTGATGATGCATCAAACCTAGAGCAAGGCCGGCCAGAGCGGCGGTGAAGCGGCGACTCCTACGCCAATCGCGGGGCGGGGGCGGCAAAGCGACAATGAAGGTTGGGGCGGAACTGCGCCACGCGGCGCGGGAAGCTCGATGGGTTCGGCGAAGCCTTTAAGAAGGGGATGACGCCCGCGGACACCAGCGGCGTTGAGAAGCACCACTGGAACTTTCATTCGTAGAGCCCCGGCCCCTGCGGCGACGGAACAAAAGGGCGGCGCCTTCAAGAAGGTAATGGCGTGGGGCGCCATTGTCGTCGCCCCAAGGCAAGGCTTGGGAGAGGAGGGTTTTTCACCCGGTGCCGTCATCTGCAGGCTACCACCCCTTGATAGTCTACCATTGTGCCCGGCAGCCCGAAGGACCGCGCAGCGCCGCGGGCGGCGATGGGGGCGCGGGCCTCGCTGCGCGCTGCCAGCCTGCCACAAGCGGGAACCGCCGCCGCCAGCGGCGCGTGACTGCGAGGGGCGGGGGCAAGGGTCGCCCGCTGGGGCTGTGCTGGTGGCGCACCCGTGCTCAGCGCGTTGCCGAGGAAGAAGTCGCGCCGCTGCTGCGCGGCGTCGAGGAAGAAGAGCGCCGCCGCCTGCCGCTGGCGCGGGCCCGCCAGCGCCACGGCCTGGCCAAGGCCGTCCAACATGCAACCAATATTTAGGTATACAGTGAAGTCTTATTAATTGCTTCTAACGTTGTATGCCTGTTTTGTGTCAAGCTATGACAAGATTTGCCACAAAATTTCCTTACAGGGAATATATTTGTCACAAAAAATGAGTCAATATTAAAGTTATTTTTAAAAAGAAGTTTAGGCAGGCTCCGGTCCTTTAACTGAGGTCAAAAGACAACACTGTAATGGCATTGGCATATCATCAGAAAAGTTTAAGCAAAACTCTCGCAAAGCATCTTTAAACTAATTGTGAAGGGCATCAATAAACAAGGATTACATTAGCTTAAGATATCGACTTCAGACAGTAGCAACAGACAAAGATTACATTTGTTGCTTCAAATAGAGTGACAAACTTCGGGCATGGCTCCTAACATTGCAACTAGCGGGGCCCTCCACAATGCTACGGCCCGGAGAGTAATGCCATCACATTGCAACTAGGACTCCACGCCATGGCTGACCATGTCTTCGATCGGCACAGCCATTGCACGCCTGCACCAGAATGACGGTGACCCAGAGGCTTGCTTTGGTGTTGCCGGTTTGAAACAGTCAAACACTCCAGGTCTCAAAAACCAATCCAGCTAACAAAACCCGATACAAAAGGAGAAGGCTGGTTGTGGTTGACTGCTATCTCATTGCCCCAGACTGGCGGACGAACCCCATCCATGCCGCCTGGAGCCGCCCCATCGAGCCTGTAGTCAGGTGAGTTCTGCTTCGCTGTAAGCTCATCTCTGCCCTCAGCTTTTGCTGACTTCACGTCAAGATTGTAACTGAATCTTAACTGTCTCCACAATTCCTTCAATTAACAGCTGCTGTGTCATGGCTCCTTCCAATCTCCTCCTCCTCCTGCTTGCAACTGCAACTCCGTTGATCACCGGGCAGCTCTTCGATTACCCATCGGCCAACCTCTCAACGCTGTGGACCAACAACAACGCCTCCCTTGAGAATAGCTTAACCTATGATGATGGCTCAGTGGTACGGGCCATTGTTCTCCGGTTATCAACCTCCTTCGATCCTTCTTTCGCCGCAGGGTTCTTCTGCCCCTCTGCACCCTGCGACACTGGTGGTTTCCTATTTGCTGTCTTCATCGTCTATGCCATCTACGACGACGACAGTGGTACTAGTATCGTCGAGGTAACCAATGGTAGTGTTCCACAGGTGGTCTGGTCCGCCAACCGGCTCCACCCTGTTAAGGAGAACGCCACCCTCGAGCTTACTGGGGATGGTAACCTCATCCTCCGTGATGCTTATGGCGCTCTCATCTGGTCCAGCAGCACCGCAGGCAGGTCCATTGCTGGTATGATGATCACGGCGCTGGGCAACCTGGTGCTGTTTGATCATAAGAATTCAACAATATGGCAGTCATTTCACCATCCGACCGATGCACTGGTCCCTGGGCAGTCTCTACTGGAAGGCATGAGGCTCACTGCAAATACATCAGCAACAAACTGGACTCAGAATCAGCTGTATATAACTGTCCTCCATGATGGATTGTATGCCTATGTTGATTCCACACCGCCACAACCCTACTTCTCAAAACTGGTGAACAAAAACAAGACAGGAAACCATCCGACACAGTTTACCTTCACCAATGGCATTTTCGGTTTCATTGTGCAATCCAAGCCAGATCCATATTCAAGCATTCCCTTGCCAGAAGCCAAGTCCACCCAGTACATGAGATTTGAGAGTGACGGACACCTGAGGCTGTATGAATGGTCTGAAGGAAAGTGGGTCGTGGTATCCAATGTGATCTCGATGTTTCCTGGTAAAGACTGTGCTTTCCCAACAGTTTGTGGGGAGTACGGGGTATGCACAGGAGGGCAATGCAGCTGCCCCTTCTCGAGTAACTCTACCTCAAGCTACTTCAAGCCAATCGACGGGAGGAAGCCGAATATTGGTTGCATGCCTCTGACCCCAATCTCCTGTCAAGAAATTCAACACCATGACCTCTTGACAATAAAAGATGTTTCATACTTCGATATAAATACAAGCCACATCATTGCAAATGCTAGAAACAGCAATGACTGTAAGCAAGCGTGCCTGAAAAACTGCTCTTGCCAGGCCGTGATGTTCACATATGCCGATGACCAGTCCAACGGTGACTGCCTATGGGTCACGAGGGTTTTCTCCTTGCAATCAATACAACCTCAGATTCTTCATTACAACTCCTCTGCTTACCTCAAGGTGCAGCTTAGTCCCCCCCTCCTGCAACTACAAAAATAAAAAGAAGGCAAATTTAGGCGCTATAATTGGAGGTGTTACTGGTATTGTACTGGTTCTCCTTTTTGTCACTCTTTATGTACAAAGGAGGAAGCATCACGAGATAGATGAAGAATTTGATTTTGATCAATTGCCTGGCAAACCAATGAGGTTTTCTTACGTAAAGTTGAGAGAATGCACCGAAGACTTCAGTCAGAAGCTCGGGGAAGGTGGATTTGGTTCGGTTTTTGAGGGTAAAATAAATGGAGAGAGTTGCCGTGAAACGTTTGGAGAGCGCTAGACAAGGGAAAAAAGAATTCCTGGCAGAGGTTGAAACGATTGGTAGCATTGAGCACATCAATCTTGTCAGGCTGGTAGGATTCTGTGCAGAGAAAGCACATAGACTTCTAGTGTATGAATATATGCCTAGAGGTTCCCTTGATCGGTGGATATACTATCGCCACAATAATGCCCCTCTTGATTGGAGCACCAGGTGTAGGATCATTCTGGATATTGCCAAGGGCCTATGCTATCTTCATGAGGAGTGTCGCCGAAAAATTGCTCATTTGGACATTAAACCACAAAATATTCTGTTAGATGACAAGTTCAATGCTAAATTGGCTGATTTTGGATTGTCAAAGCTCATAGACAGGGATCAAAGCAAAGTAGTAACTGTGATGAGAGGCACACCTGGGTATCTGGCGCCTGAATGGTTAACGTCGCAAATCACTGAAAAAGTTGATATTTACAGCTTTGGAGTTGTTGTTATGGAAGTAATATGTGGAAGAAAAAATATCGATAATTCTCAGCCTGAGGAAAGCGTCCATCTGATCAATATGTTACAAGAAAAGGCTCAAAACAACAGGCTGGTTGATATGATTGACAAACAAAGTCATGACATGGTCACGCACCAGGATAAAGTTATTCAGATGATGAAGCTTGCAATGTGGTGCTTGCAACATGATAGCAGTCGAAGGCCATTGATGTCAATGGTAGTCAAGGTACTTGAAGGTACAATGACTGTAGAAACTTCCATAGATTACATCTTCTTCAGTTCAGATCCAGTATTGTCTGTTCAAGGTGATCAATCAGCATATTCAGCTCCACCACTGGCATCAATCTTATCTGGTCCAAGATAATTAATCTGGTCCAATCTTATCACTGTCAGTAATGAATAGAAGGAACATCCATATTGTACACTTAGGCTTTGTAATTGCTTCTGTACCTTGTCTGGTTTCTAATTTGGAAGTATATTTCAGATAGCATAAGAGGAATAATTTTTGCAAATTAATGTCATATTTTCCCAGTGAAGTTGTAACTCTCTACATCTAGAATAGAAAAATATGTAATTTAATTTAATTTTACATCATCTCAGAAGCATATAACCAAGCCGACCCTCACACAGGCAATATGTGACCCAGTATCCATGAAATACTCTATCAAAAGTAGTCTGCTCAAACTCAAGGTAAAGATTTATCATGAGGCATAGAACTCCTACATGCACAATCTTTATCGTGACTATAAAGAATATTCAACAGCCCTATTAGTACTGGCAATGGCACCTTAGTATGTCTAGCTACTTCGCGCATTTGATTTGGTTAGTTTCTTCAAGAAAGCACACAGATGCAGCATTGATAGAGCACCAGATCACCTTCCTCACAGATAAAATCACATCGTATGAAATCTCTTAAGTGAGCCAGGTGCTTCAAACCATCATCACTATTTGTGTGTTTAGGCAACAGGATCACCTTATCATGTAACTATGCAAGATAATAACACAATGTCCAATCTCCATAGCTATAACAAATACTAGCAGACAAGATTGACACCTCAGTGATGATTCAGGAAGCCCAACAGCAACACTAACCTGGGAGTTCAACCTGGCAATTTCAAGATTCATCCTTGTATTTCTTGGTTAGTCACCCACCAAAGCAAACACCTTCTCAGCCTGCAAAGTGCAAAGTTACATGAAGGTCATCAAAGTAGAAAGCAATGGGCAGACTGCTTACTGCACAAAGTGACATCAATTACACCTTGGATTGTAGAACGAAAAAAACACACCATACCCAGGGTTAGGATCGGTTGATCCATTTCACCAACTGGTTTCTCATATAAAATATCATCATCATTCTACAGCCATTTCATTTCGGCTTGTCATGATCGAATGAAAAGTGTGCTATCAATGCTCTTAGATTAGAGTTGGGCAGTTGGCACTCTCCCGGATGTTTGACAAAATGGCTAACACTGATAATCTCTCTACTTTCTTGTGAAAAAGGATAGAGTCGACTGGAAATCAAAGAAATCTATGATCAGTGTGACATCTGCTTCAAATATTCTTAGAGCAACCAATATAAATAGGTTAAGCTTTCACAATCAATTATGAGTAATACATCTGATTCACCTACTGCCATTGTATAATCTGGTCATCACCTGCATGGCTGATGACTGATGCTTCAGTTATGTATTCAACAATGATTGGTGAAAAAGGAAAAGTAATCAACTTGAACTGTTGAATTTCCTGAGGCTTGTATTTAATAAGAACAAATTAAATTCACTACTTTACATACATACAAATACACAAGTCACTACGATTAAAACAAAATCAAGTCACAAGACTTGAAGCTAAGAAATAATGAAATTAAATATATACACTAAAAATACAAAAACGTGTGGATTTTCAAATCTAGTGGCCTAATTTGATAAAAAGAACAAAAAGTTTTATTATAAGGTACATACATTGTATGTATGCGAGGCATGAAACATCCATGTATCAGCTGTAATTCAATTTGGATCATTTATAAGGCCTTAAATTAAATCATAAAGTTCTGTTTGCAATGCGGCATAATCTCACTCCCTTTCTCCCTCTTCCTCTCTCTGTCCACCATTTTATCTTCAGATGCCACAATTTCTCATTAAATTAAATTTCTTTGCACATATGAAGAAGAACAGAGTATCCGCTACAGTACACTCTAACAATTATCACTATCGAGTCAGGTAGTTGAATGAACTATATAGTTGGAATAGATAAGATAACTGACCAAACCCTATGAGGCTATTGAGCTACAGTTTCAGTCAGCACTTGCCGCATGAAACTTGAAATCAAGGCGTTCTCCTCCGTGTACTTGCTCTCGCAACATTTGGGGGCATACACCTAAACCCCCACAACCACAAACACTTTTAGACAAGTGCCAAGTGAGTAGGTAATTTGGAATGCCGTGTCCAATGGCATCAAATTTGTTGCTGGTTATCTGATCTGAAGAGTAAAACTCACAGCATTCCTCACCTGGACCTGGTCCGCCGCCACTCGCGCGCAAAGGAGACCTCCTTCTCTCCAGTCTCCGCCGTCGCGAGATGCTCTAGTACGAGCCGGCTGTGCCTCTCTCTGTTGGAGAGGTGCCGGCGGGAGCATTGGCTCGTCGTCGTCGAGGTTGGTGGTACTGTGGTCGGTGACATTGGCCGGCCTGAAAAACATTATTTGGGTTGAGCTGGGCCTGAAAACATTATTTGGGCTGATCTGGGCCTGAAAACATTATTTGGGCTGAGCTGGGCTGACTCCGTTGGACTTTTTGTAGGGCATCAAATATGTCTGTAATTGTCGTGGGCTTGATCGCTTGGTTTGACAGACTATTGCTTTTCTGTTTCTTATTAGTGGTTTTATTACCACCAAATGTATTTGTTTTGCCAATAAAAAATTAACAAGTAAGAGTTGCTTAATAATTCTAAAAAAATAAGCTTTGCCAAAATATTGGGAATAAAATTACCAAAAGTGTATCAAAGAAAAAAAAAAAATCAAAAGATAGAGAAAATTAATATGTAATGAAAATAGTCTTAAACTTTGTGTTAGAGTCTTGCACTGAGTGCCCTTAAGCAACAAAACGAACATGTCCCATTACATTTGAAATGTTTTTTTTTGTAAACACGAGCATGGCCGCATGCATCTTTGCTAGTCCTACTGTTATGTACTCCCTCCTTTCCTTTTTTAACCGTGGTTCTCCCTTCCCAAGAAATAATTTTAACTGAAATTGTGTATATAAATATTATTAATGTTTATGATACATAGTAATATCGTTAGATAGTTCGTTTGATCTATTTTCATATAAAATTTACTTGGAGATACAAATGTTGCAAATATTTTCTATAATTCTATCCAAACCACCGGCATGCAACCAATATTTAGGTATAAAGGGAATAGTAAAGTCTTATTAATTGCTTCTAACGTTGTATGCCTGTTTTGTGTCAAGCTATGGCAAGATTTGCCACAAAATTTCCTTACAGGGAATATATTTGTCACAAAAAATGAGTCAACGTTAAAGTTATTTTTAAAAGAAGTTTAGGCAGGATTCGGTCTTTTAACTGAGGTCAAAAGACAACATTGTAATGGCATACCATCAGAAAAGTTTAAGCAAAACTCTCATAAAGCATCTTGAAACTAATTGTGAAGAGCATCAATAAACAAGGATTACATCAGCTTAAGATATTGACTTCAGATAGTAGCAACAGACAAAGATTACATTTGTTGCTTCAAATAGAGTGCCAAATATCCCTATGGTGTTGGAGACGGATTGCGATGCTAGCTGAAAAGCTGAAGCGGGAGATGCAGGATAGGTCGGCTTCCTGGGCGCTGATTCGTGATGTGTTGGTGGACAGGGGCGAGCCGCACAGCCTGGAGGTCATCAAGATTAGTAGATATAAGAATAGTTTTGCTCATGAGCTTGCACATTATGCTATTAGAACAGGTCTTAGTCAGGTCTTTTTTTCTATTTTCCCAGAGTTTGTTTCTACTCTTGCTTGTAAGGATGTTACTTAATTCTTAATATAGTACTTATTTCGCAAAAAAATAGTGACAAATTTCGGGCATGGCTCCTCCCATTGCAACTAGCGAGGCCCTCCACAATGTTACGCTAGAGTATAGCTTGAAATGGAGAGGGAAGGATTGGAGTCACTCCCCACACTACAACAGATGATGCCGGCGCTTGAAATTTTGGGAGCGGAGCAAGTAGTTGATGTGGTGTCAACTTTGTAAAAAGGTATAATCTATTTCTATCATCCAACCATGCCGTGACATGTGTCCAGGCTTGGGGACAAGGACAAATTGTGTCAATGCTGTTGGGCCCGGAGAGTAATGCCATCACATTGGAGCCCGGGAGAGCGATGCCCGGGAGAGTGGTGCCTTCTTTTAAGTATGGCACCTATTAGTGGTGCCTTCTTTTTAAGTATGGCACCTATTATTTCTTTTGGCTCCACTCTCACATTGCACAAGGCATAATGCTAAAAAAATACCGGGTCTCATAGCAAAAACAGGAATCATTCTTCAAGTGGTGCAATGTGTAGGAGTAGCCGGCAACACTCTATGACCCACAAATGCAACCTTTTTCCTCAGTTTTTTCCTATGAAGTGGACCGACACAGACTAAAGCACTACACTGTTGAAATTATTTTTTGTTTAAATGCACGGGTAACGCAGATTGCCTCAAACCTTTGCTACTGACACACGGGGGGGGGCACCGCCGCCCAAGCCCCACCTCCTCGCGGCCGTCGGGGGCCGCCGCCGCTCTCCCGCTCCTCCTCGCCGGGCGGCGGTGGCCAGCATGGAGGGCCCAACAAAGCTCCTCCTCGCACCCTCCCTCCTCTAGTGAACCCCCGTTTCCCCCTCCTCTCCCCCCTCTCCGGCGCCCGGCGTGGGCGATCTGCCAGCTCCTTGGCGGATCCGGCCCCTCTTTGGCGAATCCGGCCCCTCCATGTCCGGTCCGGCCGGATCCGCCGGCGGCTCGCCCGGGCCTTGGGTTCGCGGCGGTGGTCGAGCCGGGGCTGGGCGGCGGTCGGCCACCTCCTCGGCTGCGGTGCTCCGGCGAGCCTCACGGGGCCCGTCCTCCCCACCGGCGGTGGTGGGTTGGCGGGCGGGGCTCCCCGCCTCCGCGTCTCCCGGTGGTGGTGGTGCTGCGGGCGGCGGCGGCTCCCTGGCGTGCGGCGGTGTCGTCCTCCCCCACCGCGTGGTGGATTCTTGGATGTCCGGGCTGGCTCGTGCCCGGCATGCGGGAAGCTCCCTTCATGGGCGGCCTTACGGGTGGCGCGGCACGGCCGGATGGCTGGCGCCCCGTGGGGTGTGGCGGGGTGGCTGCGAACGGCGGTCTTTGGGTGAAAACCCTCTCTCCCGGGCCTTGCGCCTTGGGCGGCAACGGTGGTGCCCTGCGTCATTACCTTGTTGAAGGTGTCGTTCTTCATTCCGTCGGCGGCTGCGGGCTCTGGGAACAAAAGTTCCGGTGGGTGCATCTCAACACGGTTGGCGTCCGTGGGCGTCATTCCCTTCTTGAAGGCTCCGTTGTTGAACCCGTCGAGCTCCAGCGTCGCCATGCGGCCGCCCGGATCTTCATTGTCGTCTCGGCGTCCCCCGCTCTGCATGCGGCGGGGCCGCGCCTTCCGCTCCGTTGACACTCTAGCTGAGGCATGCTCGAGGTTGACGCCATCGTTGCCACCGTCGTCGTTGCTTGGCCGTGGGCCACTGAAGGCGTGTCTCGGCGACAGGGGCTTCCACTACACCATCCAGAATCGTCCCCTGAGCTCCGGCCTTGTGATGTTGCAGCTTGTCCAACGAGGCGGTGTGGTGTACCTTCCGTGCGCCATTTTGTCGTTACGGCCCTCTTGCTTGGATGTGGGCGCCATCGTCGTCGCTGTCGTCGTTGCTTGGCGAGGGCCGCGGCGTTACACTTTCGGCTTGGAGACATCTTGGGGGTTCAAGACATAGTTGGCGCCGTCGTCGTGCTTGGTCGTGGGCCACCGACGTCGCACTCGGATCCACCTCGGGCAGTCGCTGCCGAGCGTGTGACGCCCCCTTGATGCTCCGCTGCGTGCGTTTCGGCGACCGGGACTTCCATTCCTATCTTTTTGCGTCTCCTGAGTATCGGCCTAGCGACGTTGCATATCGCCTCGTGTAGTTGTATTGTGTGGCCCGGTGGAGTGCTCCTCCCTTTCTTGCTCTCTGTTTTTCTTGTTGCCTTGTTGTTTCTTGCCACTACCTCTGTGGTTGAGTTGTGTTTGTGATGTCTGTTCAATCAGTCCCGGCTTCTTCTCTTAATGAAAAGATACGTGAAGGCGTGTTCGAGAAAAAAGAAATTATTTTTTGTTTAGTTTAGTCAATAGGCACCGCTTGTAGATTCATCGCTCTCAAAATTTCTAGATTGGGCATCGGCAGCTACAATGTTCAAGCATCACTGAAGTGCTACCCAAAATCCAAAAAGCTATTTCAATCGCCACTTGCACACTACACTGCAGAAGATCTTGCACCATACATAATGGGAGGCATCCTATAAGATAGTTTCACTAATTTCTATACCCAGAATATAGCTTGGACTATGATTTTCCATTATAATAATATAACAAAAAAAAATGTAAATGATTTTCATCCTCGTACTTTCCATGGTGTCTTCGATCGTATTTTCAAACTACACTAAAATATTGACGCCGGACGAAGTTGGTTGACGATCTAGGACTCCACGCCACGGCTGACCATGCCTTCGATCGGCACAGCCAATGCACGCCTGCACCAGAATGACGGTGACCCAGAGGCTTTGCTTTGGTGTTGCCGGTTTGAAACAGTCAAACACTCCAGGTCTCAAAAACCAATCCAGCTAACAAAACACCGATACAAAAGGAGAAGGCTGGCGGACGAACCCCATCCATGCCAGCAGCGACTGGAGCCGCCCCATTGAGCCTGTAATCAGGTGAGTTCTGCTTCGCTGTAAGCTCATCTCTGCAACACCCAGCCCTCAGCTTTTGCTGACTTCACGTCAAGACTGTAACTGAATCTTTGTCTCCACAATTCCTTCAATTAACAGCTGCTGTGCCACGGCTCCTTTCAATCTCCTCCTCCTCCTGCTTGCAATTGCAGCTCCGTTGATCACCGGGCAGCACTCCGACTACCCATCGGCCAACCTCTCAACTCTGTGGACCAACAACAACGCCTCCCTCGAGAATAGCGTAACCTTTGTTGATGGCTCAGTGAGTGGTACGGACCATTGTTCTCTCGTCACCAAAAAACTTTTGATCCTTCTTTTGCAGCAGGGTTCTTCTGCCCCTCCGCACCCTGCGACACTGGTGCTTTCCTGTTTACCGTCTTCATCATCATCGCCTACATTGGTGCCGACGGCAGCACCTCTATAATCAATGAAGGCATTCCACATGTGGTCTGGTCCGCTAACCGGCTCCACCCTGTTAAGGAGAATGCTACCGTCGAGTTAACTGGGGATGGCAACCTCATCCTCCGTGATGCTGATGGCGCTCTCATCTGGTCTAGCGG